>CM076569.1:136241606-136331986 GCA_034641835.2 Pinus albicaulis | reverse complement strand
TATTATTAGAAATGTGACTGTATGACGTTAATAAAATGATTTTATTTTCCAATCAGTCCATCTGAACGGATTCTCATAGATAATTTGCACCCCTGTTTATTATAGATATTCATACCCCCTCCAATGAGAAAAGGGCGTCCACGGCCTTTAAGCACAAGAAAAGAGGAAAGGTGGAAGAAATCATGAATGCACACGAAATAGAATTCAAAGGCTCGCAATCATCAAAAATGTACATTAAATGGAAATCCGTGTTGGGAATGTAATTTATTAGCAGTTAATGAGTCCAGTGGAAGCAATATCGTTTCAACCATAGGATTCTAGGATCTAGCCCTCCTGAATCCGGAGAGGGATCTCTCCAATAAGTGCAAGGATGGATTTGTCTTTGAGGTTTAGGGGAACGATATTAGGATAGTTATGAAGACCAAGGTTTTGTTTGTTTTTGGATGGTTGAGCATGAAAACTGTTTGAGGGGAGAGTTCTGAATGCAAAGAGTTTCAAAGGTGAGAAGTTGCAAGCAAATAGAACAAGCTTCGGCCAAAGAGGTAGATAACTACAGGTTTTAGTCCATTGGGCTATGGAGTCATAATAGGGTTTAATTGGAATAGCAGGTTCAAGAATTGTCCATGGGGAAAGTCATATATGTCTAGGATCTCTTTCAAGATTGATTTATGGAATGAAATGATACAACAAGAAAGAAATATAAACAGATGCAGAACAAAGTGCAGCCTAGGATCTGGTAAGTACTTCTAAACTAGCCAGCCTTTGACAAACACTTAAGAAGGACATGAAAGTAAACTAGGATCTGGTAAGTACTTTTAAACTAGCCAACCTTTGATACACTTTCAACAGTAGACATATAAAACAGAGGGAAACACAAGATAACACAGAATGGTCTAAGATCTGGTAAGTACTTCTAAACTAGCCAGCTTTTAACACACTCCAAGGGAAATATTCAGACAGTCTTTGGAGATGAAACTAGGACCAGGGCATGCCATTTCTTCCACAGTTTCTTCTCTTCCTAAATAATAATGAACATTACATTCAAGACTGATATTTAGCTAAACAATAAGACGAGGGAACGCCAACATTCCTATGCTTAAATTGAATTAAACCATTCTTAAATAACACAGTTGGAAGAAAAAATTTCGATAAAGATTTTTCAGCCAGAGAAGGTTACTGATATACAGTAGGTCCTAGCCCTGTTTAAATGGTCCTTTACAGTAGAATATGAAACACGGCGAAAACAGAAACAAAATGACAAGTCACAATGAGAATAACATCACCGTCAACATAGACCAGGATCCCATAAATCAGCTTGTATTGATGCTCCAAACCAGTTACAATCTTCAAGTACAATGCTTTAGTTCAGCGACCGTCTACACTATTCAGCCTAACTATTCTAGTGCAAGCAGAGCTCCAAGGGCCAGTGAACGCTATGTACAGATAGAAGTCTCAAGCTCAGATTTATTTCAAAGTTCTGCAACCAACCCCTCACTCATCTTCTACAGCAGTATATATAGAAGGATGAGGAGGTCAAAAGATATACAATTAAAATTAATACAGACTTAATGGCTTCTGGGTCTTTGAGAGGCCCAACGAAGAAACTTACATGCACATCTTCTGTAATAAATGATTTTCATTAAAGATCAAGCTCTGTGGGAGCTTTGTGCTGTCTTTCATGGTTCTGTGTGATGTGAGGGTTACTCTGCAGATGTGTTTTGCATTGAATTTCCCTTGCAGAAATAACTCTTTGGCTGATGGAACGGTCTTTGTCAGGCTCCCATTTACTTCAGGTTTGTCTTCGGGTGTACTCGCTGCAGCGGCCTGTAGAACTCTGTTGAATAAACAAAATGGCGAATAACTGCTCGAATGATCCGCCATACTGTGTAACAAATGCACTGACATCAAAGGACTGTCGGTTAGGGCGGAACTCTCTTTAGGAGCATGGCATATAATAAAAATAGTATGGGTAGCCCGTCCCTTCTGGGAGGAGAGCATTCTGCTGATGTAGAAAACCTGCTATATATTAATTTCTGCACATCCGTGTCCTATAGTGGTCTATGACGTATTTGACCTAGAAGCTTGCCCTGAAAAACTTGGTTTAAGGTTCAAAGATCTTTTTTTGCGTGCCTGGGACTGTCTACCACTTCATTTATGCCTTTGTCAGCAAAAAATTGCCGTTGTATCTATACTCTGTAATCATGGCGGAGTTTCACCTCCTGCACCCTGCAAAAACCCACAACTGTGTGAAGAAATCCATGCATAGGGGGGGTGACAATGGGGGGTAGGAGAAAAATAACGCGGCGGCGGCGGAACAGTGTTTTAAATGGAACAATGGTGGACAATGTTTTGATATGGTGAATAATAGGGTTTGGTGGCAGAATGCAGCGCGGACTGTTAGATTGCGGTCTGGGGACAAAAATCAACGGCGGAGATCAATCGGAGGGACGGCCTTATGAAATGGAATGGAACACGAGACTTTAAGGAATACATGAAACTTTGGTTAAAAATGAAGATACAAAGGAGATGGGTGAAAATGTTATGAAAATGCGAGGACAAGAACGTACTAGGTGGGGCCCATATGGAATCGCAGTCGGAAATCAGAGGAAGAAAGGGGTGACACATTACAAAAGTTCTGATTGCGATCGGCAGCGGGAGCGTGATTGAGCGCTGACCGTTGGATCCGGAGATCTGATCAACGGCTCACAATCAATAGGAGGGAGAGTGCGATCAGAGCGATCGGGAGCGATGGAGTGATTAGCGCAGGGCCGTTGGATCTGCGAGGGGAAAGGACGACTAGGATGGAATCGGAGAGATCGAAATCGGGAGGCGTGGAAGAGGGGATGCGATTATATATTGTGATTGCGATGTAGCAATTAGCACAGGGCCGTTGGATCGACGGGGAAATCAACGGTTGAGAAATGATCGGTGGATCGCAATCGCAAAAAAGGCTAAGGGTGGTGCGATTGGAAGCCCCGATGCGATGAGCGCCTTGGGACTTCAACACTTGGTCCCGGGGTGAAGGTTATATGGAACGAAAGCGAAAGGGGCAGGGTTTATATACATGAGACCTAATCGCATCGGAAGTTTGATGCGGTTATTTTTAATCTACCCATTGATTTCTCCGATTGCGATTGTGCGATCGGGTCTTTCAATCAACCCATTTGTAATATTAAACACGTGTTTTGGCTTTTTATAATAAAAGTTTGGAAAAGTGGGTTTTTGGGTTTGCAAAGGAAAAAGGCGGATCGAGGATGTATTTTCAATGGAAAAGGGAGGTTCCGAAATAGTTAAAAAGTGAGTTTTTAACTATGGAAAAAAGGGGTTTTTCATGAAGGGAGGAAAGAAAATCATAAAAACAGAGGAAGGGGAATGAATGAAGGTTAGTTGTGAGTGGGAGAAGGAGGAAAATTATGGTTTTTGCAGCAGTTTCTGGGTTGGAAATTAGCAGGATTTTAGCACTGTGAAGGGAAAGAGCAGTGAATTTTTGGATAGAGGAAAAAAAAAAGGCAGGAGGCCTTCAAGAGTCTTCAAGAGCCAACACTTTTTAGCAATAAAAATTGTTCCTTGGAGGCTCCAATAAGTTTTTAGCCAGCATTTGGTATAACAAATCTTATAGCTGGCTAACAGTGGCTCCACTTGGGGATGGTGCCTTCTTGAAGGCATCAAAAACCATAGACTTGCATTCTCTGGGAGGCTGACCTATGCCTGATCCATTGGGCTTCTCTTCCTTTGCTAGGATGATGTGCTCTGAAAACATATAAGCAGTTATGAAACAAATGGATCTTCATCAATACATACTTCTACCTACCCAATCCTACTAATCTAACATTTTTTTTTCATTAGAGTGCACTTGGATTGGCAAACTCTTTTTACAAAATTTTATTCTTTTGAAAGCAGGAAAACTAATCTAATTCTACTCCTTATTTCTCCCTGAACTCAGATTAAACAGTTGAGTTCAGATGCTTCTCTACCTATTCTACTATCTGTTGGGATTAAGCTTTCCAACAGATTTTCATTCTCTAAATTCTACAACAGAAATTCAAAAACAGTCAAACTAGGATTAGACAGTCTAGTTTGCTATGGATCCAAGGCATAAAGACAGTTGCACATGGACAAAAATTTGCATAAAACTGAAACAAAACTTTGAAGGCTTGAAATCTAAAATTTCGAAGCGTCCTTCTTTTTGTTTGTGACTCAAGTTTTGGGCTTGTTAGAGTCACTTTCCTTTCTTCATTTCAGCTTTGTTTTGACTTTGTTTGAGCTGTTCTTTCTTTCTTTCTGGTTCAGATTTTGAGCTGATTAGAACCAGATTTACATCTTTATGACTCAGAAAATAGAACAGATTTGAGTCATCTCTTACTTGGAAAATTTAGGTTCAGGTTTTGAGCTTGTTTGAACCTTTCATTGCTATCCTAATCTATCTACTGATAAGCCAAGATTAAACAGTTTGGCCAATCAAATTCTCTATCCTATCAGCAGAAAATTTAAAGCTAACTAGTCAAGATTAGGTTGTTTGACTAGTTAGATGTGTGTTTTTCAGGAGTGGCATTTGAGCTTGCACACTTTCAGAATTTGTTTGTCTTTTTGGTATGGGGCTATACCTTTCCTGTTTTGACAATCTGCCCTCTTTTCTCTTTTTCCTTTTTTTTGTATTTTTTGATTTTTCTAACTTGAATGCAATGGTGGTGGGATATTCACAATGAGAAAAAATAAAAAATAAAAAGGCTTTCAACACATGGGATGGATCAAGAGAAGTAATGTTTAAGCATCCTGCCATTGAGAGGACCCCCAAACAACTCTTCTCCATTCAACTCTTGTAAGAAAAATGCATTAGTACCAGCAGCTAAGTGAATGGAGTAAGGGCCAAGCCATAAGTTGTCAATCTTTCCATGCTTGCCCTTTTCTTCCCTCCTTGAGTCCCACTTTAAAACTTTGTCCCCAATCTTAAAATTTCTAGCCTTTTTTCTTCTGTCAAAGAGCTTTTTAATGCTGTCATGTTTCAACAATGCTTTGTCATAAACTTCCTCTCTAGTTTGCTGAAGATGAATGGTCTGATTTATTCTTCTGATCATATCATTTTCTTCAGTTTTCAGCTCTTGCATGAAATTCATCACTGGTACAACAAGGCTATTTGGAAAAATTGCATCAGTACCATACACAAGCTGGAAAGGTGACATGTTAATGGATTTCTTCTAAGTCAATCTATTAGCCCAAAGTGCATGGGCCAGCTTTGTGTGCCAAGACTTCTTGTTGTCCTCCAACAGTTTCTTGATCATATTCACTAAGCTCTTGTTTGAGGATTTAGCAAGTCCATTACCTTGAGGGTAATAGGCCGTGGAATGCCCCAATGTTATCTGATACTTGTGACAGAATTCAACCATCTTCTTTGATCCAAATGCTGCTGCATTATCAGTGATGATTTTGGTAGGACAACGAAATCTGGAGAGAATGTTAGTCTCAAGGAACTTTATAATCACAGAGCCATTGGCTTGCCTACAAGGTATGGCTTCTATCCACTTAGTGAAATAGTCTGTGGCAGTGAAAATCCATCTATGCTGGGCAGAGGATGGTGGATGGATTTCTCGTATGAAGTCAAGCCCCCACTGTTGAAAAGGGGCTTCAACAGTGATGGGATGCAGAGGTAGGGGTAACAACTTTCTATTGGCCTACTATTTTTCCAATACAAATGACCTCCACACTCTCCTTCATGGAACTGGTATTTAACCTTCTCTGCATCAAACTCAGGCAAACATTTGAGCAATAGACCACTTGTATTTTTCCAATAAAGACAACTATCTATAATGCAATAGTTTACAGCTTTCAATTTAAGGAATCTTGCCTTTGTCTTGGTCAAACTAGGGGGTGTGTTCAAATTCAGCAAAACATAAAGAATATCAGCGTACCAAGGAGAATTTATAAAATGGTCTTCAACAATAGGAGTCGAGAATTCTTCTTGATCATCAAAAACATTAATCATATTAATATCAAGAACTTCAAAATTGGATTCAGCCATTAATCTAGCTAGACCTTGGCCTTTGATGAGTTTAGTGGGTTTTATCTCTAAATCATATTCAAGGATAACAGCAATCCACTTACCTCTCTTACCATTTGGGTCCTGTGTTAGAATGTCTTTAACAACCGAGTTTGGGACAAAGGAAATGATGTGCAAGTGAATAATGTACACTCTGAAGTCTTTCAAAGCTTTAACCAAAGCAAAAGCTTGCTTCTCCATAATGTTATACTTCAAAGGGGCATCCCTCAATGCCTAGCTAAACAATGCAATAGGCTGCTCCTGTCCCTGTGGATTTTTCTACAAGAGGACAGCAGCTATGGTGTGCTCTGATGCAAAAGAGAAAATATAAAAATCCTTTGAAAAATCAGGACTTATCAGAACCGGTGTTTTGGTTAATGCTTGTTTCACCAACTCAAAGGACTTCTTTGTTTCACCTTCTTCAACATGTTTGTGATATTCCTAAGGAGCTCAGCCAAATTGGGGATGAACCTTCTTAAAAAGTTAATCTTCCCAATGAAATATTGCAACTCTTTGATGTTTCGAGGATGAGAGATTTGCAATATGGCCTCAATCCTCTTGGGATCTATCTTTATACCTTCCTCTGAAATAATGTGCCCAAAAATTTTACCTTCTTGGAGACCAAATAGTGTCTTCTTGGGGTTTAAAGATATCCCAAACTTTCTTCATTTCTCAAAAACTTTTCTTAAACGTTCTAAGTGCTCTTCATCTATTTTTGAAAACATAGTAACATCATCAAGGTATATAATGATGAAGAAGCCCAGTTCTTCCAAGAAAGCTATGTCCATGGCTCTTTGAAAGGTTGCTCCAGCATTCATTAGACCAAAAGGCATCTTCACATACATGAAAGTGCCCCATGGTGTAGTAAAGGTTGTCTTTAATTGATCATCAGGGAATACTAAGATCTGATTGTACCCTGAATAGCCATCCAGCAAATAAATTCTCCTAGACCCTACCACCATTTGTAAAATATGGTCCATCTTGGGCAAAGGGTAGTTTTCTTTCAGAGAAGCTTTATTTAAGTCTCTAAAGTCTATACAAAGCCTGATTTCTCCAGTCTTCTTCCTAACAGACACCAGATTAGACACCCATTTAGAATATCTAATAGGGACAATAATACCAACATTGTGAATTTTCATGATCTCCTTCTGCACCAAAGGAAGCTAAGCAGGGTTTATTCTACGCAGTTTCTGTTTGAACAGTTTTTGGCTTTCTTTGAGAGGGATTTTGTGTTGTATTATTTCAGTGTCATAGGATTTTAGATCTTTGTAACTCCACACAAAAACATCAGAAAACTCCTTAAACATATCTATATATTTGAGTTTAATGTGAGTTGGTAAGGTCTTGGACAGTTTAATCATTTTCAGCTTAAGTTCGCTGCCAATGTTGCATTCTTCCACCTCAGTCTCTACAGGCTCCAGTTTTGGTTTATTTTCCACATCAATGAAATCAAACAACTCTTATAAAGGGGCTAGGCCCTTAGGCAAGCTCTCATCTTTAGAGTGCAGGGTCTCTAATTCCTCTATTTCTGACTTTGCAGTCATCTATGTTTTGTTTTCAAGTCTGCTAGACAATAGATTTATATTAGAAAATTCAGGAGACGGTTCTTCTTTATCAAGAAAATTTTCTTCACTGCAGTCTGTTTCACAGTCTGAATCTGAACTGTTTAGTTCGAATTCATTCCTGAATTGCATGAAGTCTTCTATTTGTTTGTAATTGTCAAAAACCTGCCAATGCTTCTCATTATCAGGCACAACTGGTCTAAATTTTATTTGAGTTGTGCAGTCTTTGGTGTTATATGGCGTCAGGCATGTTCTGGCTGCGTAGGCTAAGCTGTGGGCTGCATTATTTTTCTTTCTTGGGACAAAAATCAGTTTGGACTCTTCGAAAGTGTTTAAAAGGTCCATGACGTCGTTCCAGTAGGCCCTAAGTCTGGGATGATTTGCGTTATACTCCCCATTGACCTGCCTAATGACTAACTCTGAATCCCCGTGCACGTTGATTCTTGTGGCTCCTAAATTTTTCAATAGCTGTAAGCCTAAGAGAAGGTAGTCATATTCGGCTATGTTATTGGAACACTGAAAGTTCAATTTGCATGAAATGCTTTCTGTGTGGTTGTTTTCAGTGTTAATGATCCAAACACCTGCACCTGCATTGTTCTTAGTGGATGATCCATCGAAATACATACTCCACAGAGGACTGTTTTTAGTTTCACCTTGGTTACTGTCCTCTTCCGTTAATATGCTCGCTGACTTTTTACGGTCAGCAGCACTTATTTGAACTTGTTTTGACTCTTTAGGTTTTTCGTTAGGGTGAGGAGAGTTTTCTTAAGTATCAAGGTTTAGGAGCAGTGGAATCATGGCTTGTGTTTCAAGACCTTGGTTTTGTCTACAAACATTTTTAAGTGCAACAAACTGTTTTGACACTTCTACGCTGTGTTTTTCTTCCTCCCTATCGACTGTAGATTCTGTTAAAGTGACTTGCTCACCAAGTGTTTCATCATTAAACAGGATAAATGAATCAAGGTCTATGCTTACAGTGTATATAGGGGAGTTTTGTGGTCTATCTTGACTTGTGACTGTGTATTTTATATGAGCTTCCCTGTAAATTCTTCTAGTCTGATTGAAAACAGGGATAGTCGCATAAGTCATGTCCATCTGCATAGTCCCTTGCAACTTATCCCCCCAAGATCTTGATAATAACATTCCATACTTTGGGGGCATATCAGCCACAACAATGTCCATGACTAAGCATTTGGCTGGGATTTGGGCTAAGTTGACACAAAGGTCTTTGATCAATCTTAAACATTTTACTCTATTGGAGTCAAAGGAGTAAAGTTCTTTGTAAGGTCTGGTGATTTCTAAACCCAGGGTTTCCATTACAGCTTTTAGCATTAAATTATGAGAAGCCCCGGAATCATGCATAGCATTGTGCAAAATTTTGTCATGAACGTTTAAACTCACATAAAAGGGAGGAACAGGTCCCTCCTGATATTTACCTTCAATCTTTGGACCGAAGATAAGCTCTGGTTGGTCATCACTAAGATTGACCATGTCCTCTCTTTCTTCTACGTTTAAAGCCTTCAAAATTTGGGTCCTATATACATGATGGGCAGCTAACTCGGTCAAGGGAACAGAGATTTTGATCTTTGAAATTTCCTGTTCCAGGCTGAAAGGAATTTGATTCTTTGAAGTGCTGGTTTCAGCCTTATTAGCTGTCATTCTATCAGCAAAATCAGCTTGCTGATTTGTCTTATTTACATTTGAAAAAAATGTTTTAACAGGAGCCCTAGCTGAAGTGCTAGTACTACTACTATCTGCACTCTGTTTTTCATTGTTTTGTGTGCCTTTCTCTTTATCACTACCAGAATTTATAGCCACAGTTTTATCCTTCTGTTTGAAAATTTTAGGCTTGGTTGCAGTATTGTTTTGTGAGGATTTGACAGAGGTTTTGGTGTTGGAAGGTTGCTGACTAGTTTTGCTTCTAAGGTTATATTCTCTTTGAGGTTCTATGATGACATTTTCCATGTCTTGATAATAATTTTCACCATCATCTCTTTTATCATCATAAGGTGTGTAAAGACCATGTTTCCTATCATAATGAATCTCAAAGTCATCATTATCTACCTCCAAAATGTTGATACCATCTTCCTCTATTATCTCATTTTTTTCCTCAACCTCACTCACATAGTTTTGGTGAAAGGGGGGAGTGATCTGTTGATCTTCTTCCCTAGATCTATTTGGAGGTTGGTTCCTTCTAAAATTCTGATTCTGGTTTTGGTTTCTATTTTGAGGAGTAGTTTGATTTTGATTTTCTTGTGCTCTCTTGATTATGCTCATTTCTTTCATCATCTCCTCCATCATTTTCTCTATTTTTGAGGTGGAAGTAGAAGGCGTGGATTCCTCTCTAAAATATACCTTTTTCTCGCTTCTCATTCTTGCTCTCTTCTCTATTAAGTTGACTTCTACAGAAAGAGCACCCCTTTGCATATCTTCGAGAGTTTCAAAATCTCTCTCTTTCAGCTGGTAGGTCATATCAGAGTCAAACCCTTCAGGAAAATTGTTCAAAGATGAGCCCTATGGAGGTTTTAGTTCTGGAGGGAGTGCATTATATACACTATTAAATCTGGTGCAATAAGCTTGTACACTTTCCCTAGTGTTTCTATGGAGGCCCTTGTAATCAGAGAGTATTTGGAGAGGATTCTTCTTCACTTCCCATTTGTTTAAGAAGGTCTGATGGAAGGCTTGGAGATCATTTATACTACGGGGGGCTAAACCTTTAAACCATTTTCTTACTTCTCCCCCAAAGCTCTGAGAAAATAATCTAATCTTGACAGAATCATCATCAATTTCATTTCTGTCAAAGTAGTCATTCATCTTATCCACATGTTGTGATGCAGTTGTAGCATTGTCAACATCATATAATAAAATTTTGTTCTGATAGTCCTGTGGAAGGTTGAATAGTGGTACAGGAAGCACTAGGGGGGCATACCATGCAGCCATGGCAGGAGGTGGAGGTGGATTTACAAGAGGAAAAGTGGGCTAAAGTGGAGTGGTTTGGATAGTGGATGTAGGGTGAGTAGAAGTGGATGGACCAGGAATAGATCGCTGAGCTGATCTTGGATGAGAGACCCCCAAGTTGTGAAGGAAATGCAAATCAAGAGGTGTTGTTTCTCTGTTACCAAGAGGTTCACTTGTTTCAGGAGAAGAAAGTGAAGACTCAGAATCTAGCTGTTCCAAATCACCAAGGGACCTAGTTCTAAATGGATTAACCAAGTCAACTTGTGAGTGTGGTAGAGCTAAAATATTTTCAGGAACTAAATTAGCTCTCAAGGGTGACCTGAAGATAGTTGATAATTTAATCCTAGGAGACTTCCAAGGATGCCTTCTAGGTTATCAACTACTTTAGGTGGATCAGGGTCAGGATAGGCTCTAGTGTGAATCTTTCTAGGAGCCACTATGCTGTGATTTTCAGACCCAAATAAACAAGACAAGTTCAACCAAGTATGACAATCTTTGAGAGGTTTAACAAGTCTGTTTTGACTGATTTAAATCCTACAGTCCTCTAACTGAGTTTGAAAGATATTATAATGATAAAGGTTCTTCCCAGTGGAGTCTTAAGTTCTGTTAAGGATTGTGGAGTCGCCAAGTGGAAGTTTTTAGCTCTTTTCAGAGGTAAAAGGTCTTATGGTCCACCACCATGTTTATTGGATACCAATCTGAAATTTTTTTGGGTTTTTCTGAGTTATTTTCTATTGTGTGGTTCTAAGAATATCCTACCTCTGTTTCAAAACTCAGCTACGATTATGAAAAAAAGACAGTTTACTCTTATGGCTAAGTCAACTTATCTTTCAAGGTTAGATAAATTCTTGAGAGAATCCTAGGATTTACCTAGTTTTTCACTGATTCAAACAAGTTTCATCATGATTACCATTTCTTGGTAGTTCTTGAAAGACTGCTTTATACTCACAAAGTTTTATGAGGTGAAGTGTTCAAGGGAACTCAAACCAGAGATTGACTGGGAGGGCATTAACCAGATATGTCACCTCTGAAAGAGGATGAGATCCAGAGGCTACCTGGCCCTTTCCAGACTCTATCTAAGAGTGTGGGAGAGCACAACAAAGATTATAGGGTTTGGATTCCCCAGCGGAGTCACCAGAAATGTTAGTTGTGGGTGGCTCAGCTGTTAATATAACCAATGATCTTTGATTCTCCCCAACGGAGTCGCCAGAAATGTTAGTTGCTGGTGGCTCAGCTGTTAATATAGCCAATGATCTCTGATTCTTCCCTAGTGAAGTCACCAGAAATGTTAGTTGTTGGTGGCTCAGCTGTTAATATAGCCAATGATCTCTGATTCTTCCCCAGTGGAGTCACCAGAAATGTTAGTTATCTATAATTTATTAGCAAGATTGGCAGAGTCTAATTATAGAAACAACATCGTTTCAACAACTTTGGGATTCTAGGATCTAGCCCTCCTGAATCCGGAGAGGGATCTCTCCAATGAGTGCAAAGATGGATTTGTCTTTGAATTTTGGGGTAATAATGTTAGGCTAGTTATGAAGACCAAGGGTTTGTTTGTTTTTTGGATGGTTGAGCATGAAAACAGTTTGAGGGGAAAGTTATGAATGCAAAGAGCTTCAAAAGTGAGAAGTTGCAATAAAAAGAACAAGCTTAAGCTAGAAAGGTAGGTAACTGCAAGTTTTAGTCCATTGGGATATGGAGTCATAATAGGGTTTAATCGAAACAGCAGGTTCAAGAATGGTCCATGGGGCAAGTCATCTATGTCTAGGATCTCTTTGAAGATTGATTTATGGAATGAAATGGTACAACCAGAAGGAAAGTTAAACATATGTAGAACAAAGAGCAGTCTAGGATCTGGTAAGTACTTTTAAACTAGCTAGCCTTTGACAAACACTCAAGAAGGACATGAAAGCAAACTAGGATCTGGTAAGTACTTTTAAACTAGCCAGCCTTTCATACACTTTCAATAGAAAACATACAAAAATAGGGGGAAACACAAAGATAACACAAAATTGTCTAAGATCTGGTAAGTACTTCTAAACTAGCCAGCTTTTAACACATTCCAAGGGAAACATTCAGACAGTCTTTGGGGATGAAACTAGGACCAGGGCACACCATATCTTCCAGAGTTAATCTCTACTTAAATAATACTGAACATAACATTCAAGACTGATATTCAGCTAAACAATAAGATGAGGGAACGCCAAAATTTCTATGTTTAAACGGAATCAAATCATTCTCAAATACACCGATTGAAAGAAAACATTTAGATAAAGATTTTCAGTCAGAGAAGGTTACTGATATACAGTAGGTCCTAACTCTATGCATGATGTTCTTTATAGAGGATATGAAACACAGTGAAAATAGAAATAAAATAACAAGTTACAATGAGGAAAACATCACCGTCAACATAGACCAGGATCCCATAAATCAACTTGTATTGATGCTTCAAACCAGTTACAACTGAAGTCTGATGCTATAGTTCAACAATCATCTACACTATCCCACCTAACTAATCTAGCGCAAGCAGAGCTCCAAGGGCCAGTGAACACTATGTACAGATAGAAGTCTCAAGCTCAGATGTGTTTCAAAGTTCTGCGACTAACCCCTCACTCATCTTCTACAACAGTATATATTGAAGGATGAGGAGGTTATATCTGATGAAAGATTTATCATTACAATTTATACAGATTTAATGGCTTCTGGGCCTTTGAGAAGCTCAATCTAGAAACTTACAAACATATTTTTTTCATTGAATGATTTTCATTAAATATCAAGCTCGGTGGGAGCTTGGTTGTCCTCCGTGGTTCTGTGTGATGTGAGGGTTACTTCGCAGATGTGTTTTGCATTGAATTTCCTTGCAGAAGTAACTCTTTAGCTGATGGAGTGGTCTTTGTCAGGCTTCCATTTACTCTAGGTATGTCTTTGGTGTACCTGCTGCAGTGGCCTGTAGAATTTCACAAAGGAAGAATAATGATGCTCGGGCCTGCCATACCTGTGAAACAAATTCTTTGGTAACTCCAGACTGTGGTCAAGGCGAAGAACTTCTCTGGAACACATCGTAGATTAAAAAAAATATGGGCACTCTGTCTTGAAGAGTAATCTACTGATGAAGTTGTCCTGATGACTTAGTTTTTGTGCCTTGAACTCTTAGCCACTTCATTTATATCTATGTCCGTGAAAACTGCGTTTTAAATGGCCTCGGGAAGACTTTACAGTGCTTCCAACCCTGTTCTCGAATGCAACTCCTGTCAAGAAATCATTCTTGGTCTTCTTCCATGATTTCTTTTCTAAAAAATGGTCCTTTTCTGTGCTCTCTATCCCTATAGCAGGAACTGAAAATCATGGAGGTCTTTTGTTGCTTTTACCCTGCAAAACACGAAACTTAGTTAAGAAATCCGATGCACAAGATGGTGGATGTTATACGGAGGGTGGAGGAAATGATAGCGCGGCGGTGGCGGACACAATGGAGACGATGATAACGGCCATGCAGGACGAATGGACGGTGGAATGGTGAATTTTGATGGTAGAAAATGCAACGAAATGATGAAATATGGTCTGGAGAATGTGAGCATAGTGGAGCGGGTTTTTTAAATAAAACCTACGAAAAAGACCTTTGAATAGATATAAAGAGGAAAAGGTAAAAAACGACAAATTTACGTGGAAAGGTTGATGTCGCAGATGTACAACGGATATGAAATGACGGGGGAAATCAAATGCGGACTGTCCGATCTCAAGAGGAGATCGACGGTGAAAAACTACAGAGGGTGATTGAATGTGGACAGTCGATCTGCAGATCAGATCGACGGCGGAGATTAACTGGATGTCGTACCCTGAGTTATCGCGTGTGGATTTGAGTTAACTATCGTGCATCTTCGGCGAGCGATAGCCATTGGATGGCCCGCCCCAGATCAGACAGTTCACGGCAATATCGCTGGGCATCCGCGTCCGAACAATACTGTGCGATGGACGGCGGTTAACGCGCGAGGACAGCGGTTTTTGATAAAGGTACAGGGGACGCGTGTCACGTGATGTATGGAATCGCTGGCCGATCGGTAAATACCGCCTACCCCCAAAAGGCAGTATCATGGAAACCAGATGGTTTTTGAACAGTGAAAGCGCGCGGGGACCACCGGGACGGGCGGATTCCGCACCGTCGGATCTGTACAGATCAATGGTTGAAAACGCGCCCGATATGGATGAACTTTGGACCGTTGATCTGGAAAATTAACGAATGGCAGAGATGCGAATACAGGTGGTGAACAAGTTGCACGGTGAAAGCTGTGGGGGTGGCAATCGCTGTCCATTCTGTGAAGATCAACGGCGCGGAACACAGTGGAGGACTTTAACAACAAATCAATCGCATCGGAGTTTCTCGGTGATTACAAAGGAATTTTAATGTGCCGCTCTATTTCTCCGATGCGATTAGCGCCTAAGGTTTAAGAGCTCGGTCCTGGGCTACGGGTATATGGGGAAGTGGTTGAAAGGGGCTGGCAGGAAAGGGGCTAAGCCCTTATTATGAATAAAATATGGTTTCATCAATGTTTTCAAAGGGATTTGAAAGTTTCGGTAAGGTTTAAAAGTGGGTTTCAAACCTTATAAAAGTGTTTTTCATGAGGGGAAAAAGAAGAATCATGAAAACAAAGGGGATTTTATGGAGAAAAAAGGGGAGCAAATGAAGGTAAGTTTGGAAGAGGGGGAGGGGAAAAATGATGGTTTTGGAGCAGTTTCTTCTCATGATTTCAGCAGAATTTCTGAGTATAAAAAAGGGAACAGCAATGAAGATTTGGGATAGAGGAAAAGGCAGGAGGCCTTCAAGAGTCTTCAAGAGCCAACACTTTTTAGCAATAAAAATTGTTCCTTGGAGGCTGCAATAAGTTTTTAGCCAGCATTTGGTATAACAAATCTTATAGCTGGTTAACAAAATCCATGGCTGGAAAACACATTTTCCAGAAATGGAGGCAGCAGGATTTGATATCAAGACCTGGATCCCTTATAAAAATGTGTCTAAGACCAAAATCCAAGGGTTGGGACCAAATAATTCCTTCTAGGGTGGTGAGACAAGCCTCCCACACCTAGTTCCCTTCAGAAATTGCCCAAACAATGGGGCTGTAACAATTTATGAACATACAATGGATTATCTGCATTGTTTTTCTGAGCTTGCTTATGAGAAGAAGTAAATAGCCAACATATGTGATTACAGCAGTAAAAGGGATGCAATAACTTGAGGATTTAGTCATTCAACCAATACAATACAAGCCTCTCATTACATACATGATAAATATGGAGAACACTGCTATATGAAATAAGCCCTAGGCTATGACTGCGCTGTCTATAAAGGTACTGATGCATAAATGATAATGATACAGAGATATAACAATATGAAGCTCAAATAAAGTTGGGGAGCATGATCTCAACCCCTGAAAATACAATACATCAATTCTCTAGAAGGATTGGTTGAAATACAAGCAAAATAGAATTCCTGCAGAAATGTCAGAGTTGCTGGGTAGCAGCAGCAACTCAAGAACTGGAAATAGATGGAGAATGCTGAAATGGCTACATCAAATGAATAACCCTCCTCCAATGGAAATCTAAAGTGAAAGGCTAATCCCCTCACCAAGATCTCACCCTCCAAACTATCTGCTAATCCCTCATAGCAAATGCTCCCAAGAATAACGTTGTCTAAGGGAGGGACTGCACTGCCAATGATGGTAAGTGGTTGGCCTGGTGCCAAATATGGTGGAATATGCTCATAAAATTCCCTTACTGATCTCCCAAGGGAATGGAAGCTCCCTCCTTTTGGAAACTAGCCAATGATGGTGTTGTAGAAAACCTCCCCAGCAACACCCAGCAACACTGCACAATCTCCAGCTGAAACTGCGTTGATGAAGAAGGATGATACTTGAACTAAATTTCTGAATATTGGGAATGGATTGCAATCCTCCAAGAGCTACTCAAGAATAAGGGTAAGTCCTAAACAGGAACTCCCCCGGAAATTCTTGCTAAATAGCAAAAGATTGCAGCAAGTCTAAAAGACCAAAGATGAATAATACTCAACATGTCTCACAATGGCTACCTTGCCCTCCTTTTAAGCAATGATAGCTCCCTCTCCATGGGTCCCACTCATGTTAGCTTCCTCCTTAATAAAACTTCCCTCCTTTTCCACTGCGCTGGCCCACAAGATACCTTTCCATCTCCTACCACTGCGAAGTTTGAATTGGTCAAACTTGACCTAGCCTTCTTGGAAAAGTCCCCTTTCACACATGGAGGTGTGAAATCCAGCTCTATAAGTGGTCTTATTTCATACTAAAAATATTTTTATCCTTTTTTCATGAAATGAATGGGTCCCCTACCCATTTTATTTATCTCCTATGTGAAAATGGAAAAAATTTATGTTCCATAAAAATTGGGAACATTACAGTCCTCCCCTCTCAAAGATTGCTTGTCCTCAAGCAAGTGCAGGGATAGACTGATACATTTTATAGCATCCATGCATGATGAAATACTCTGAGAAAAGGATGCCATATCATCAATCAAGTGTCCAAGTTTTCCCTCCAACATATGCAATCCAGCTTTTGGTGAACATCCCCAAATAGCTGTCATGTAGAAACAAGTATCCAGGAAGGAAAAAATG
Organism: Pinus albicaulis; assembly: GCA_034641835.2. Lineage (NCBI taxonomy): Eukaryota > Viridiplantae > Streptophyta > Pinopsida > Pinales > Pinaceae > Pinus > Pinus albicaulis. The sequence goes on along the minus strand of CM076569.1, from coordinate 136,314,798 downwards.
GTTTGTCTAAGGGCCTCCTTGAGGAATGAGATCTGATATGTAATGGGACTTATCATCCCCATATGAATCTCCCATCCCCAAGAAATCACCCATACAACATAAGCTACCTCCCAACATGGCATGTCGTAGAAATCTCCCTCCACCTTGAGCTCCGAAAATGAAGGTGGGCTGCACGTATGAATATGGAAAGCCTCACATCTTTCCCCATGCTGTCCTACTCTCCACTTATGATAAGTGTAGAGTGTGTGCTGATCATGGGCTGCAAAAGTATTGCCCTTAAGCGGAAAAATGAAGAGCAATCCTCCAAGGATTTCTCCTCCATCAATGATAATCTGGCTGGCCCACGACATTTCATCCATGATGAGTAGGACATGATAATAATAGAATACCCCAATGACATGTTTGTTTTAGGTTATACCATGTGCATAAAGGTACAAAAAGTGTCTCATAGGGTTACAACGCAACCTCATCCACAACAGCTGCAGAAAATAACATGGCAATAATTGTACATAAAATATCACCTCTACTACTGAATAGTAAAAGGATGAGTGAATCAGCAATACAAAATCAAATACATGCCCATATACATACAATGGATGGATATCATCATCAAACTCATGGCCCACCTCAAAAGAAATCAAATAGGTGGTTGTGGTGGCCATATCTTCTCTGATGTTCTTATTAGAACATGTAATGCATAAACTAAAGGAATCATATTCCCTCAATGACACACTCAACTCATGTGTCAATCCACTAATCATGCTCCCCATAAGAATATAGACAATATCAGAAAATGGAAACATGCTCAGCATCAAAATAGAGGAAGCATTGATGGTCTTACATGATGCTTGATGGCACCAACAGTCTCCAAAATAGATACAGCGCAGTTTTTCAAACTGCTGCTTTAGAATTTTACATGGAAAAATGTTTCTTAATACATGGTCAAGTATATGAATTGGCTGAACATACATGTAATGAGAAAAATTTTTCCCAAGGCCACATAAAATATGGTTGTCTCCATCATATGGGTTGGCCCAACTTTGCTCATGGAGAAACATGAAAAATCTTCCCCTTTGAGGATCCATGCACTGCAACATAATGATAAGAGTATGTAAATCAGTAAATGTAAACTCAAAGCTCTTACCATAGGATGGAATTAAGATGATATATGGATCCATTTGTGTGACTCTTCTCCCAAGTTTTAGTGCTATGAGCTCATGCAAAAAGGTTATTTTCCATGCCAATATTTGTCTCTTGACATGCTCCTTGTCAAGAATGCCATTGGTGATGCTGCTACAAGTATGAAGCTTCTCCCAAGATGGAAATGCCTCCTAATTATTCCAAGCCAAGGAGTAATCCCTTTGCACTATGAGAGTACCCTCCTCTACTCCTGCAACACCATACATCATATGAGAGCAAATTTTCTTGTGCTCTCTCCAAGATGGTCGAAGCAATCCAAGTGCTTGCTGCCTCCTCATGCTCAAATCATGTAACTCATGTGATGAAGGTATCATGACTGATATACATACCATATCAGCTCCATGTATCCCTACTCTCTGCTGCTCAATGATGTAAACATTCTGCCACCTCTTCTCCACTCCTATCCTCCTGGAAAAAGGGTACACCAAGTGATGGCCAAACTCCTTCAAGAGGAGCCAACGCAACAAAGCCTCTTGCTTCCCGGTATCATATATTTGCAAGTGGAAAATCAGCCTATTGTTCCTCATCCACACCCACTCAGCTCCTTGTGGATGTCTTCTCCTTCTTCCTCCTTTGGTACTCCTCCCATGAGGGTTACCATTCTCCCAAACCAAATCACCTCTCTTGCATTCCATGGAAGATTTGGATGCAGCTCCTTGGAGACCTCCTACGAAGACCTCTCACCCATGACTGTGTTGGATCCATGAGGACCCAAATGTGATGGAGGTAATATATCCTCTCCACCCATGTTTAATAGCACTACTAATTCCTCCAATGGTGTAGCAGCTATTTCATCCTCCGGTTCAAAATTTGTTTCATTGTTTTTTATGGGGGTGTCATGGTTCACTTCATCCTCCAAAAGCTCACACTCCCACCCCAATGGCTGAATGCAACTAAACCAGGATGTATGAGGATGAGGGTTCATCTACTCCTTGAACCCTTTGCACAGCGCAATGTAATCATGGTGCTCTAGAATAGCAAAGTGTGTAGATCCTTGGACCTCTACATGTGAGTTTCCACATTCCTCTAAACTATTTGCTGAAATGAAAAGTGGAACTTCACTCATACCTTGGTGGATCTTGGGATCTTCTTGTGTGGCTGGAGCAGTTTTCTCCTCCAATGTCATGCTTGCCTCATCCATAGATGTAGAAGGCTACTCCTCCAAAGCTGTAGCAGCGTTGGTGCAATCCTCCCCCCATGGTGGTGTGGTCCCTTCCACATTTTCTCTTTCTCCATCAAAGGTCTTGATTAACCCTTCAGTAAATTCTGTAAAAGAGCTTACCCTTGAATGGACCAAGGTTTTGAACCACCAAATAGAGGCTTCATCCTCCATGTGCAGTGCTACAATCTCCACTTCTTCTTTCTCTGCCACTGGATGTAGCAAGAAAAATTCCTCTAGCATTTTCACCCAAGCTCTAGCTGAATTATCCCCATCGAATGTAGACAATAGGAACCTATTGCCTCTGATCTCTCTTTTTCCATAGGGCCTCCTCTCCTCCTTTTGTTGAATAAACTGCGGGAACATTTTAGCTCTCGTTAATGCTGCAGAATGGGATTCATACTCACTCAGGAATTGATCTAGAACCTGATGATCCAATCATCTCTCATGCTTGCTTTCTTTTTGAGAATAGGAAGTGCATGGACCTGCCTCTTCTTCTCTTTGCTTCTCCTCCTTGGGGAGGCTCTTTTTTGTTTTGAAAATATATGAGATCAAGCTCATCTTCTACATCATATTTTTCTTCTTCTTTCTTTTTCTTGAAGGCCACAGGCTAAGCCAAGAAAGGTGCTATGATACCACTATAATATCCCGAATCTGGAATGGCTAGCAATCCATGGCTGGAAAACACATTTTGCAGAAATGGAGGCAGCGGGATTTGATACCAAGACCTGGATCCCTTAGACCAATGTTTCTAAGACCAAAATCCAAGGTTTGGGACCAAAGAAATCCTTCTAGGGTGGTGAGACAAGCCTCCCACACATAGTTCCCTTCAGAAATTTCCCAAAGGATGGGGCTGCAACAGTTTATGAACATACAATGGATTCTCTGTGTTATTTTTATGAGCTTGCTTATGAGAAGAATTAAATAGCCAACATATGTGATTACAGCAGTAAAAGGGATGCAATAAATAGAGGATTTATTCATTCAACCAATACAATACAAGCCTCTCATTACATATGTTAGTTCCAATCTTCGCAGCCTGTCACCAGAGATCAACATGAGCTCTTACTATGTCTAGTTTTGTTAGATGTTTTGCACATGATGTTCAGCACAAAACATGTCACAAGTGTGTCCATCAGAAGAAACTCGGAAAAATCTTTCCAACGATATATCACACTCCCATAACTGGCTCCCGGATTAGAAGATATGATCAAAATGAATGAGTGATTCTTGGTTATGCATGTTTTGAGGTCAGTTGCTGCACACAATGACAAGTTTAGTACAAAATCAGTTTGTGAAATAATGGTAAAGAATTTTTCAAAATTTAAAGACATTTTTGTTCATCACATACCAAATAACAAAAACCTCCTTCAGTTTATGCACAGGTGCTACTATGTGGGAGATATACAGTGATATTTGGAGCCTACATTAAAACAAAGCAAAATTTTCATATTTTTTACTGTTTTAGTCATTTTAGTGCGCGGCCATTTTACAACAGATGGAAAGTAATTCTGAAAAACCCAAGGATTTTTTTGTTAACCACAAGCCATATAACAAAAACCTCTTTCCGTTTATTCAAAGGTGTCACGAATTGGGATATGTGACTAGATCGTTACAACTCATTTTCACAGATTTAAATTTTTAATGATTTTGTGTTTTAGAGATGATTTGGTGGAACAGATTGCGAGCAACTGGAAACTAATTTTCCAAATTTGAGAGAGTTTTCTCTCCAACGTGACCTTATCTACAAAAAAATCCTTCAGTTTTGTAACAGGTTCTATGGTTTAGGAGATACGAGTTCATATTCAACACCTATTTTCAGAAATTCGGCCCAAGTTTAATGTAACTGATTCTATTTTTAAGAAAATGGTTGAGCTCAATTCCCTTAGTAAAAGGATGAGAAAGTGTATATATTTTATGAATTTCATAATTTAGGGGTTGGATTTTTGCAGCAGAGGGAGGCTGCTATTGGATTGTGTAAAGTTTTCCTCGAATATTATTTTAATAAAGCTTTTTTCTGCTCTTTAAATTTGGGATTCATCACGGTGTTTAATGTGCAGCATGTTTTTCTTGTAAATTCATTTCCATGCATTGTTTTTTCTGCTAATTTGTTTACATCATTCTCTAAGGGAAGTGTTAGGAATCCATCCATGCGCGATGCTCCTCTCACAATGATTATGTTGTTTGATGTAGTAGTTATCTTTTCAGAATCCATCCTCTGTTAGATGCTCTGTTGAGTAACCCGGTGCTTCTCTTTCTTCTAAAGTTGTCACTGTAGATCCATCCCCTGATTGATTCCTACAGGGAAGTGGTATTTTCCCTATTTTATTCTCTCATTACATCTTTAATTTGGCTGTACATTGCACTTAATTTTCCCCAAGTTTTCCGGTAGAAACTAGCCCCAAATTCATAGCCCAATACTCCCTTCTCTTGCTCTTTTCAACTCACAATTTTCAATCAAAACCTCCTACTTATATACCTAGCCTAAAATTAGCTTTTATTTCAGTCATCTCAAGCACTATTGATTACTTATCACTGAGATTGACCTAGAGAGAGCCCTCTCCTGTTCTGGTAGGGCTAGCTACCAGACTGAGCGTGGTATGATGTTACCCTGAACTTTTCCTTCCTTCAGCCTGAGGTAGATTTAGGCAATAACATAGTGGCGACCATACTGGGGAAGAAAATTTTGTTTTTTGCTTTATAAACTATAGACAGAGCCTAAATTTAGCCAGGTAGCCTTCGAAACGCTCTTGCTTTGCATTAGCGAAAGTAGATGAATGTTGCTTCAGTCAATCTCTGGTCTAGTTTAGGAACTGAACATCTAGTTTCCTCAGTAACGTGTATCAAGTTCAGATCTGATTGTTGATGGTGGACAACAGTCAGACACATATGAAGGCTGAAACATTCACCTGGCGACTCCAACTCAATCCAGAGATTCCAGTGCTCACTGATCCATTCATGCACTAAAATAAAATGGTAGGGTATGTGGCAGACCCTGCTCTTTGTGAAGCTTTAAAAGAAGTTAGAGATCAGTTAGTGGATATTGAAATTGATGAAGTATTTTTCATTGTCGTGCTTCAATGTTTGAGATCTCCAAAGTTTCCTTCTGAAGCTAAGACTGGTTTCTTTGAGTTAGTTGTTGAAAAATTTGAGAAGGAGATTCAGTATTTAAATGATCAGATCCAATCATATGAATTTCGAGATCCCAAAAAGTTTTTGGAAACTCTCCCTCCTTCAAAACAAGAAACAATAGAGCTGCCCGTGGATATTTGCATTGATAGTTTGCAGCTGGAAGCATGTATTGAGGAGTTGGGGCAGAAAACAGAGTTTGGTTTCTGCGATCCTATTGCAATGTACATGGAAATTGTTTTCAGTTTGAATGATAGATCGAATTGTCTTTTACATAACCAGACTCGTTATGTGCATGTATGGTTGTCAGCATTTACATTTGTGTCCTGGTTAAAGCACTTTCAAGCAGCATCCTTGTCACAGTTACTTGATTGGTTGATCTGGCATTACAATGTTACTTGATCTATTGGTTTTGCAGCAAGGTAGGGTAGATTTGTAGTTAAATAAGCTGCCAAAGGCAACATTTTAGTTTCCGGTATTGGTTTATGTATAGGTTGCAGTATGTATATGTTTTTGGATTGGTATGAGTTGTTTTGGGTTTGCAGTTGTTTGACCATCCATAGCCCAATGGATGAAGGCACTGCCTGCTTTCCCAAATATCTATAGTTCTTGGCACCTCCAAGGAGCTACCATCCCCATTGGAGCCGATGTTAGTTCCAGTCTTCACAGCCTGTCACCAGGGATCAACATGAGCTCTTACTATGTCTGGTTTTGTTAGATGTTTTGCACATGATGTTCAGCACAAAACATGTCACAAGTGTGTCCATCAGAAGAAGCTCGGAAAAATATTTCCAACGGTATATCACACTCCCATAACTGGCTCCCGGATTAGAAGATATGATCAAAATGAATGAGTGATTCTTGGTTATGCATGTTTTGAGGTCAGTTGCTGCACACAATGACAAGTTTAGTACAAAATCAGTTTGTGAAATAATGGTAAGTAATTTTTCAAAATTTAAAGAGGTTTTTGTTCATCACATACAAAATAACAAAAACCTCCTTCCGTTTATGCACAGGTGCTACTATGTGGGAGATATACAGTGATATTTGGAGCCTACATTAAAACAAAGCAAAATTTTCATATTTTTTACTGTTTTAGTCATTTTAGTGCGTGGCCATTTTACAACAGATGGAAAGTAATTCTGCAAAACCCAAGGAGGTTTTTGTTAAGTACAAGCTATATAAAAAAAACCTCTTTCCGTTTATTCAAAGGTGTCACGAATTGGGATATGTGACTAGATAGTTACAGCTCATTTTCACAGATTTAAATTTTTAATGATTTTCTGTTTTAGAGATGATTTGGTGGAATAGATTGCGAGCAACTGGAAACAAATTTTCCAAATTTGAGAGAGGTTTTTCTCCAACATGACCTTATCTACAAAATAGTCTTTCAGTTTTGTAACAGGTTCTATTTTTTTAGGATATACGAGTTCATCTTCAACACCTATTTTCAGAAATTCGGCCCAAGTTTAATGTAACTGATTCTATTTTTAAGAAAATGGTTGAGCTCAATTCCCTTAGTAAAAGGATGAGAAAATGTATATATTTTATGAATTTCATAGTGTAGGGGTTGGATTTTTGCAGCAGAGGGAGGCTGCTATTGGATTGTGTAAAGTTTTCCTCGAATATTATTTTAATAAAGCTTTTTTCTGCTCTTTAAATTTGGGATTCATCACGGTATTTAATGTGCAACATGTTTTTCTTGTAAATTCATTCCCATGCTTGTTTTTTCTGCTAATTTGTTTACATCATTCTCTAAGGGAAGTGTTAGGAATCCATCCACGCACGATTCTCCTCTCACAATGATTATGTTGTTTGATGTAGTGGTTATCTTTTCAGAATCCATCCTCTATTAGATGCTCTATTGAGTAACCCAGTGCTTCTCTTTCTTCTAAAGTTGTCACTATAGATCCATCCCCTGATTGATGCCTACAGGGCAGCGGTATTTTTCCTATTTTATTCTCTCATTACATCTTTAATTTGGCTGTACATTGCACTTACTTTTCCCCAAGTTTGCCGGCAGAAACTAGCCCCAAATTCATAGCCCAATAGTCCCTTCTCTTGCTCTTTTCAACCCACAATTTTCAATCAAACCCTCCTACTTATATACCTAGCTTAAAATCAGCATTCATTTCAGTCATCTCAAGCCCTATTGATTAATTTTCGCTGAGATTGACCCGGAGAGAGCCCTCTCCTGTTCTGGTAGGGCTAGCTACCAAACTGAGCGTGGTATGATGTTACCCTGAACTCTGCCTTCCTTCAGCCTAAGGTAGATTTAGGCAATAACAACATACATGATAAATATGGAGAAAATTGCTATATGAAATAAGCCCTAGGATATGACTACGTTGTATATAAAGGTACTGCTGTATAAATGATAATGATACAGAGATATAACAATATGAAGCTCATATAAAGTGGGGGAGCATGATCTCAACCCCTGAAAATACAATACATCAATCCTCTAGAAGGATTGGCTAAAATACACGAAAAATGGCATCCCTGCAGAAATACTGGAGTTGCTGGGTAGCAGCAGCGACTCAAGAACTGGAAATAGATGGAGAAGGCTGAAATGGCTGCATCAAATGAAGAACCCTCCTCCAATGGAAATCTAAAGTGAAAGGCTGATCCCCTCACCAAGATCTCACCCTTCAAACTATCTGCTAATCCCTCACAACAAATGCTCCCCAAGAATAACGTTGTCTAAGGGAGGGACTGTGCTGCCAATGATGTGAAGTGGTTGGCCTGGTGCCAAAGATGGTGGAATCTGCTCATAAAATTCCCTTACTGATCTCCCAAGGGAATGGAAGCTCCCTCCTCTGGAAAACTAGCCAAGGATGGTGTTGTAGAAAACCTCCCCAGCAACACCCAGCAACACTGCACAATCTCCAGCTGAAACTACACTGATGACGAAGGATGATACTTGAACTCAATTTCTGAATATGGGGAATGGACTGCAATCCTCCAAGAGCTAATCAATAAGGAGGGGAAATCCTAAACAGAAACTCCCTCGGCAATTCTTGCTAAACAGCAAAAGATTGCAGCAAGTCTAAAAGACCAAATATGAACAATACTCAACATGTCTCACAATGGCTACCTTGCCCTCCTTTTAAAAAATGAGAGCTCCCTCTCCATGGGTCCCACTCATGTTAGCTTCCTCCTCAAGAAACCTTCCCTCATTTTCCACTGCCCTGGCCCATAAGATACCTTTCCATCTCCTACCACTGCGAAGTTTGACTTGGTTAAACTTGACCTAGCCTTTTTGCAAAAGTCCCCTTTCACACATGGAGGTGTGAAATACAGCTCTATAAGTGATCTTATTTCACACTAAGAGGATTTTTATCCTTTATTCATGAAATGAATGGGTCTTCTACCCATTTTAGTTATCTCCTATGTGAAAATGGCAAAAATTAATGTTCCATAAAAATTGGGAACTTTACAAAAGAGGTATTTTTCTTATTCTTCTTGTTCTTGCCACTAGGTTTTTGTGAAAATTTCACAGAATTTACCTCAGCAATAGGAAGAGTATTCAATTGATTAGGGGTGGTGGCAACCAAATATGGCTGGGAGTTTTTCCCACTAGGTTGTTTTATGGCTACGCCAGAGATTGCACCAATGAGACCGTCAACGTGTGCTCCAGGTTTCTGAGTAGCGAGAGGATTCAGATTACCAGGGGCATGGGGGAGTAAATCATATAGCATGCCAGATTGTGAATAGATAAAATCAAAATGCTATGCATGATAAATGGATTGATCTTCTATGACTGCACCGGATAGAAAAATTTCCTTAGCTAGGGTTGGTAAGAGTGACTTACAAAACTAGTTAGATAAGAGATGATCTGGGATTCGCACTTTGACCAGCGTCCTCCTACATCTCCATTCATGAATGTGATTGGAGATGTGGGTGGTAGTGTCTTGGTGCAGCGACACTAAGATTTCAGTGTCGGTTTCGTATCTAATAGGTAACTGGAAATTCTTAAGAAATTTTGTAGCTAAGGTGCAAAAGTGTTGATGGTTCCGCGTGGTAACTCAATGTACCATTTGGCAGCGTTGCCTGTGAGAGTGCGGGGTAAAAGTCGAAGCTGGATACTATCATCCACCATTGAGTTAGAAACAAACCATAGATTAAAGGTGGTGACATGTGTAGCCAGATCGTCCCCTTGTTTCCCATAGAATTTAGGGATGTCAGATGGAATCTTGTGCGGTACTGGAGGCCAGAGTGGGTTGTGGTTGATGGGATCATTGGTTAGTTTGTAGATGTCGGGGATGTCTAGAGCTACCAAAAATGGCAATTGTGTGTTTTCCCCCGGATATAGCCAAGGAAGTATTCGCTAACCATTTGGACTATAGGTTCCACCCATCAATGTGTTACCAATAGGATAAGTAGGACTTTATTGATAAAAGTTCCTTGTGGGTGGGTGTGTAGGGATGTATGGTTGCTGTCCGTAGGGTATATTGTATTGGGGGGCGAACGATTGGTTTCCCCCAGTGTAAAAGTTACCCCCTTATCCAAATGGATTTTGGGGTTGGTTTGCCCATATGGATGCAATAGAGCTAGCCAAAGGCATACTTCTATTCGCATAGTTAAGCAACGACATAGGCCCTACATCGGAAGTTTGAAAACTCAAAGGAATAGTGTTAACAATAGGGTGTCATTTTTGTCGTAATGACTACAGGGGTACCGAAGTGCCCCTCGTCATATGTGTTTTGGTGACACTTCCCCCTGGCATGGTGGCTAAGGGGTTTGAACTCAACAAAAAGTTCCAACCGAAAGGGTTGCTAAAAGGAACTGAAGTAGCCCCGCTTGTCGGAGCGGGAACCGTGGGTCCCGGTGTAGTCACCGTAGGAGAAAATCCCAAAGTATTCAGAGGTCCACTAACAGTTGTGGTGACCACAGTGTTGGTTTTACACCATTTTTTGGTCACCTAACCTATTATCATTAGATGAACGCAAGTACACCATGTAAGACCAATTTTACCCTAGGTAAAATTGCTTTCACTATGAAAATAACTCAGTAAACCACCTTTATTAAGTTGTTTATGGTCTAAACAGGAAACCCCGTGAGGAAATATTAAATAAATCTATATTTTCTTGATTTTCCTCAAGGAATAATTACTTAAACAACAGTTTAATTAATATTCCTGGTTATATTTAACCCAAAACAAGGAAATTAATTAGCTAAATCATTATTTATCTTATTATTTTCTAAAGAATAATTATTTAAACCTTATTTAAATAATATTCTTTTTTAAATATGACTAAATCACCCATAAATAATTAAATAAATCATTTATTTATTTGTTACTTACAAATAAAGGGATTTGACCCAAGTCAAATTCCTTTTCCCTCCAACAAATATAATAAAATATTCCATAAAAGTTGGATCTTGATTTGGTTAATAATATTTTAATTATGCACCAATATCTAGACTAACTCAATATTTTGTGAGAATAGGGATGTTTAACTACCAACCTAACCAGAGATTGTAGGCTTTCTGAGCTTTATATCAGACTTTCATAAACAAATGGGAAGCTAAGGCTAATCCTCTCCAACTCTTAGCGGAATATATGAGTCTTAAAAGAAATGCAGGAGAGAGTTTCCATGATTACACAACAAGATTTAACAGCATTTACAATTCCCTCCCTCTGCATATGAAACCTACACAAGGCATGGCTCTAGCAAAATACCCCGAAGGCTTTGATGCTAACATGGCCTATGAGCTTAGGGATAAGGAGTACAACACATTGGAGGACATGCAGAATGGAGCAATGAACATAGAGACAAATCTGATTGAGAAAAGAGCAAGACTGAGATCTGAGAAGAGGGTAACATATAGAGATGACAATGTAGCTTCCTCATCTACCCAAAATTATGATAATTGTCTAAAAATGTGGAAAGGCTACAGAAAATGATGGAGAAAATGGTTGTCACAGTTAGCAATCAGAACAAAAACCAGAATCATAACCAGAACCAAAACTTTAGAAGGAACAATAACACTCCCAACAGACCAAGAGAGTCAGATCAGCAAGTTATTCCCCCATTCCAAGAGAATTTTCTTGATGAAGATGAGGGAATCATAGAAGAGTCTGAAGGGAACACAATAAATATGTTTGAAACGAAAGATTCAATCCATAACTGTTACTCAAAAGAAGATCAGCCCTCACCCTCTGGTTGGGAGGAGGAATGGTTAGAATCTGAAGACTACAGGTTAAGGTTTGAGAATGCCATAATGCAGGTCAGAGAGCAATATGAACTTAGAAGCAAAAAGAGTCAAGAAATTTCCACACCAAAAGCTTCTGAGGTCACCATCAAGAAAATACCTGAGAAAACTTCTAAAGCAACCGCTGAAAGTAACAAATCAGCAGCTGAGAGTTCTGGGAAGGAAAAGGAAAAGGACAACCAAAACACTGATACACGAGGTAAAATAGCTAGCAGCACTAGCACAGCAATTAGCGCTCCTGATAAAACTGTCACAAACACTGTACATAACGAGAATCAACACACATATTCAGCCACTAAAGTGTTGGCTAACAAAACAGAGTTGAACATTCCAAAGAGTCAGTCCACTTTCAATTTGGAGAGTGAAATTGCAAAAATTAAAATCTTTGTCCCACTCTCTGAGCTAGACACTCAAGATGTATATAAAGGCCAGATTTTGAAAGCATTAAATTTAGGTGAGAACAGTGACACTGTAAATCTGAGTGATGATCAACCTGCCCTTCTATTTGGCCCAAAGATAGAAGGAAAGTTTCAGGAAGGGGTAGTGCCCCCTTTTTATATCAGTCTTACTATCCATGATAAGATTCTCCACAATGCAATGCATGATTCTGGGGCATCACACAACCTGATGCCTAAAGTAGTGATGGAAATATTAGGCCTAGAGATAACCTGTCCCTATAAATACCTATATTCTTTTGACTCTAGTAGAGTAAAGTTTCTTGGCCTGATCAAAGATTTATGTGTGAGCCTTGCCCAGATTCCAGCAAAATGTATGGTCATGGATGTTGTGGTGGCAAATGTGCCACCCAAATATGGCATGCTATTATCAAGATCATGGGGAGCCAAGCTGCAAGGAACGATGCAGATGGATGGGGCTTATGCCACAATCCCAATCTTTGGCCAAATTAGAAGACTGTACAGGGAAGCACAAATGAAATTCCTGGTTAGTAGCCCTGAAAAGCCTGAAAATTCTCCTCTATACTCTGTACATACAGACCTGGATTCCTTTACCTTCTGTAATGACGAATCTTTGGGGGAACCAGAATCTAAAAACGTAGATGCAAGAAAAGGTACACATGATGAAACAGAGTCAATGGATTTTAACATAATGGCTAGCCTAGACTCAGAGGAAGAAGACGTAGAAAATTTTGAACAGTGCACTGAAACAACAATGCGAGGTAAACCAAAAAAAAAATGCGATCATCCAACTAGTCACCTCCCTGACTTCCACATCCATAACAAAAAACTAAACAGCCCACAGCCTAGCGCAGACCCTATAACACAACGTAAGGGTGAGCCCCTGTGGGAAATGAGTTTCGATGGGTCCTGCACAAGAATAACTGCTAGGGCAGGAGTGTGGCTACATAACACAGAGAGTGATTATGGAGAGAGCCATGCTTGCAACCTGCACTTCAAATGTACAAACAATTTTGCAGAATACGAGGCCCTTATCCTAGGCTTGAACCTGTTGAGAAAAATAGGAGCCTGTAGGATAACTGTGCATGGGGACTCTGAGCTGATTATTAAACAGGTGAATGGTGAATACATAGCGGAACATCCTATATTCAGAGCTTACAGTAATGACACTATGAATTTATTTAAAACATTTGTTGAATACGAATTAGTGTTTGTTCCTAGGAGTCAAAATGTCATTGCAAATGGATTAGCTTTCCTAGCTAGTTCATACCCTAAGACTCCCATCGACCAACGAATTATCATACAGACCAAATTCAAACCTACAGTGCTGGATAATGAAATATATTGGCAGGTCTTTGAGGGGGATAAGCAAATTGAATATTTTCTGATAGGTAGGAACAAGTTTGAGTTTTCTGATTCAGACTCTGTGTCTAGTGACAGCTTCCTAAGTGAGGAACCCTTAGATGAGGAAGAAACACCTCGTAACATAGAAATAAACGCTTTAAATGAAGGAACTGGAAATTCAACCATGGAGTGTGAAAACGCAGATAGCGAAGAAGTAGAGGTGCTGCAAGCCAAAGATAAGAACATACCTCGAGGTCTGGCACCGTTAGAAGACCTTTTTGACTTCGATGATGTGGCAAAAAAGCCTACCATAGAGCATGCGGACTCTGACATAGAAGAATGCAATATAGGCATAGAATATAAGCCCAAAATGATTAAATTGAAAAAATCCCTACCCACAGAGATAAAAAAGGAATACGTTGACATTTTCAAAGAATTTATTGACGTATTCGCCCGGAGCTATGAATATTTAAGGGATTATGACACAAGCATCATACAACACAAAATACCTTTAAAAGAAAATCAGAAACCCTTCAAGCAGAAACTTCGTAGGATAAACCCAAAACAACTACCTACAATTGAAAAGGAGATTAAAAAGATGTATGAGGCAGGCATAATAGTTCTCGTAAGGTTCTCTGATTGGGTATCAAACTTAGTGGCTGTGAGAAAGAAAACAGGGGAGATTGGATTATGTATTGACTTCAGAAATCTCAATAGAGCCTCACTCAAAGACAATTACCCTTTGCCTAAAATGGAACATATTCTTCAGAGGGTAGTAGGCTCTAAAAGGATCTCCCTGCTTGATGGTTTTTCAGGTTACAACCAAGTCTTAGTAATCCCAGAAGATCAACTCAAGACAACCTTTACCACTCCATGGGGTACCTTTATGTATGTAAAAATTCCCTTTGGACTGATGAACGTTGGTGCAACCTTCCAAAGAGCGATGGATATAGCTTTTTCAGATGAGATAGGTATTTTCATTGTTATTTACTTAGATGACATAACAGTCTATTCTAAGACTGAAGAAGAACATCTAAAACATCTGAGGAAAGTGTTTGAAAAATGTAGAAGGTTTGGTCTGTCATTGAATCCCAAAAAGGCTGTATTTGGGCAGCAAGAAGGAAAACTTCTTGGCCACATTATATCCGAAAAGGGAATCAGGATAGACCCACAGAGAGTTGAGGGAATACTACAAATCACACACCCGAGAAACATCAAAGAATTACAGTCCTTCATTGGGAAAATCAACTTCCTTAGGATATTTATCCCCAACCTGGCTGAACACCTTAGGAATATGACTAACATGCTGAAGAAAGGTGTGGGAGTTAAATGGACTGTTGGAGCTAAGCCATCTTTCAAATCAGTAAAACTTGCACTCACCCAAGCTCCTGTTCTAATCAGCCCAAATTTCACAAAGGATTTCCTAATATTTTCATTTTCCTCCAAGCATACTATAGCTGCAGTTCTTCTGCAAAAAAATTCAGACGGAATGGAACAGCCAATTTCCTTTTTTAGCAAAGCACTAAGGGATGCACCCTTGAAATAAAACATAATGGAAAAACAAGCCTATGCCTTAATCAAGGCCTTAAAGGACTTCAGGGTGTACATATTACATTCTCACACCATAGCTTATGTGCCTAACATAGTTGTCAAAGATATTTTGTCCCAAGATCCTGATGGAAAGAGGGGAAAATGGATTGCTGTGATTTTAGAATATGACCTTGAGATAAAACCCACAAAACTGATTAAAGGGCAGGGCTTAGCTCAATTAATGGCTGAATCAAACTTACAAGCCCTAGACATTAACATGGTAAAAACGTTGGATGAGCAACAAGAATTGCCTGATCCCACTGTTGAGGAAAATTTTCGAATCTCTCCTTGGTATTATAACATTTTGTATGTGCTTACACACCTCAATGCCCCTCCTGAACTATCAAAGACCAAGGCTAGATTCTTAAAGCTAAAGGCCAGGAGCTATTGCATATTGAATAACTGCTTATACTGGAAGAACCCAAATGGCCTATTGCTTAAATGTTTGCCTGAAAACAAGGCAGAGAGGATTAAACCAGAATTCCATGCAGGAGAATGTGGAGGCCACCTGAGCTGGAAAGCCACTGCAAAAAAAATACTCAGAGTTGGATACTATTGGCCCACACTCTTCAATGATGCCCATAAAATGATAATTTCCTACCACAAATGCCAGATCTTTGAAGGCAAAAGAAAACTCCTTCCCTTACCTCTACAACCCATCACTGTTGAAGGTCCTTTTATGCAATGGGGCCTAGATTTTATAGGAGAAATTCATCCTACTTCTTCTGCACAACAAAAATGGATCCTAACAGCCATAGACTACTTCACTAAGTGGATAGAGGCCATACCCACTAGGAATGCCATAGATTCAGTCATCATTAGTTTCCTAGAAGGTCACATCCTCTCTTGGTTTGGCTGCCCAAGGAAAATAATCATTGATAATGCTACTGCTTTCGGATCCAAGAAAATGGTTGATTTTTGTCATAGGTATCAAATAGCGCTTGGTCATTCAACTTCCTATTACCCTCAAGGTAATGGATTAGCTGAATCATCAAACAAGAGCCTGGTGATCATCATCAAAAAGCTGTTAGAAGAGAACAAAAAGTCATGGCATAAAAATTTGGTGCATGCCTTGTGGGCTGACAGACTCACAACAAAGAAGTCCATTGGCATGTCACCATTTTAGCTTTTCTATGGTACAGAAGCAGTATTTCCTACCAGCCTTGGGATACCAGTGATTAGGCTGGTCCAAGAGATTCAAATAGAAGAAGATAGTATGGCGAGAAGGATAAACCAGACAATTCATCTCCAGCAAACAAGGGAAGAGGTCTACAACAGAGCAGTGAAGGTTCAGGAAAATATAAAGAAATTGTTTGACAAAAGAACCAAAGCTGTTGATTTCAAAATTGGGGATAAAGTTCTGAAGTGGGACTCAAGAAGAGAGGATAAAGGAAAGCACAACAAGTTTGACAGTTTGTGGCAAGGTCCATACATCATCCAGGCCAATGTGGGTCCAAATGCCTTATTCCTACAAGAATTAAATGGTACAGAGATTTTTGGGGGTCCTGTCAATGGCAGGATGCTCAAACACTACTTTTGCTGATTCACAATTTCCAGTTTCCATTCCCATTGTACATACCATTGCAGTTTTTGTTTTTAGGAAAAAAGAGAAAATGTTTCAAAAAACAGAGGAAAGCAGAGGTTCAGACATGCTTAAAACATGAACCTCAGAAGTGCAAAGGATTGGCTATAATATGATCAAAACCTGAGCCAAAGAAAGTAAAGACAGCTGGTCCTAACATGCTCAAAATCTGGACCAGCAAAGAAGAAATGAGAATCAGCTCTAACATGCCCAAAACTAGAGCTGAAATGAAGAAAAGAAGTGACACTAACATGCTCAAAACTTGAGTCACAAAGAGAAGAAGGATACTTCAAGTTTTATATCTCAAGCCTTCACAGTTTTGTTTTCAGTTTTCTGCAATTTTTTTCCATGTGCAACTGTTTTTATGCCTTGGACCCACAGCAAGTCAGACAGTCTGATCCTGGCTTGACTGTTTTTCAATTTCTGTCGTAGAATATAGAGAATAAATCTGCTGGAAAGTTTAATCCCAGCAGATATTAGATTAGGTAGAGAAAAATATGAGACCAACAGTCCAATTTGGTCTCATGGAGCAATAAGGGTAGAAGTAGAATAGGTTTATTTTCTATTATAAAAATAAATTATGTAAAGGGCCTGCAAGCTCAAATGCACCCTAGAAGAAGAAAAAATGCTAGGATTGTAGTGTGGGTAGGTAGTTTGTTGGGAAAGTTTTTATGCTAATGTGATGTCTTCATATTGTGGCAGCTGAGCTAAAGAAAGAAGGGATGTGTAAAGCAGTAGGCACCTGGCCTACACCAAAGATCTACTCTCTAAATTCTTGACTCCTTCAAGAAGAAGCCATCCCCATGTGGAGCCACTATTATCCCCTTATAAATTCCTTGACAAAGCAAGCAATGGGGCTAATTTGTTTTATAAGCCTGCAAGGAATGCATTTCCCTTGAAAACACATCATCCTTGCAGCCTCTTTAGGTTCCATGCCTTGTGACTGTTTCCATCTGCTGTTCTGAGTCAATAGGCCTTGCTAATAAAGAATTATGCTCCAAAAGGCTTTATTCTGCCCTTTACACCCTTGCAAAATTCTTCATTTTCACCCCTTTTTTCCCTTTCTCAAAGTCCCCTTTGTTCCCCCTAAATTTCCCCTTTCTCTCCTAAAACTTCCCAAAATCCCCATGAAATCCCACCCACTCCCATTTTTTATGCTTAAATCCCCCTCATTCCCCTATCGTTGCCCTTGGCTGGCCTTAAAATGTTTTAAAAACGAGCCAAAAACCATATTTTCTGCATAATCTAGGCCTAGTCCCTTTTCGGCCTAGCCCGCGCACCTTCCCCCCACAGAACTTTGCATTATGACCGAGCACTGGCCTGAAGGGCGCTAATCTCCAATGTATATCGGGAGCATTCTCAACCGTTGATCTGTACAGATCGGACGGCGATCGCGGCCCCTGCAACCTCCTTTGTTCATGCTTCATTTCTCCAATCACGCCATCGTCGTCCATTTGCCTGCAGATCCGACGGTTCGGACTCTACTTGCCCCTGTGGTCCCCGCCGCGCACTATCCATAAAACAACCCGGTTTTCATCACACCGCTAATGGGCATCGGGCGGTATTTTCCCATTGCCTAGCGATTCCACTCAGCTTGCGACGCATGGCTCCTGTACGATTCCAAAACCGCTTGCTCATCGCACGTTATCTTTCGGTACAGGACGCGGAGCGATATTTCCATCAGTCGTTAGATCTGGGGTGCCTCATCCAAATATTGTCGCTTCACGAAGTTGTGCAGGGTTTAACCCATAGTCTCCGTACTCCTGGCCCACCACTCATCGCCCTCCACTGCATTTTCGACCGTTGATCTCCTTTGAGATCTGACGGTCCAGTTTTGTTTTCCTTCTATTAACTGTTCCGCCACGTCACCCCCCATGTGTATCCACCGTAAATCCGCCCATCTGATTGTATATATTTGTTCCAAGGTAGATTTTTCGTAGGTTTTATTTAATTTTTGCTGCGATATGCCCACGTCCACCTGACTCTATTTCAATGTCATACTGCACTGTCCGCCATGGTCCCGCGCTTTTCCGCCATCTCATCCATCTGCAGAGTCATCCTTGCTACCCCCATTGTTTTCTTAACCTGTTTTCGTGTTTTGCAGGGTTCCAAAGAGGTGGAAAACCACCATGGTTCAATCGTACTGTTTCAATGGCGTGTCAAGCAGAAGGGCTGAATTTGGAAGCTGGCACTGCAATAGAAAAACTCAGAAAGGTAGCAGCGTCATAAATATTACCCAGGGATAGTTCAACCTCAGCAAAGAAACCTATCCAGCACCATTAAAGCCCAGATTCTATAGGAAAAGTTTGAATTAAGTAGCAAGGAGCTTAAGGCATGCAAATGAAGATATTTAAGCCTTATGTTCAGAGTTTCAGAGGCAAAGCACCAGATCAGTGATCCCATGGATCATGCAGAAGGTACAACATGCGAGAATTCATGTATATCAAGTTTTCACATCAGCAGATTGTCCTAAAGGACAAAGCTCCCATATCAGTTCCATTATTGACCGTGTTCCTGAAGATTTCCGCCTTAACCATAGTCCAAAGCTACCAGGGAATTTGTTTCACAAGCATGGCAGTCCATTCAGTCATTATGTTTATGCACCATAGTACTACACAGTACTGCAGTCAGAGTACTTTAGAGTCATATTAGAGTAATCTGTAGTCTAAAGAAGATCATTCATTCACCCAAAGAACACCAGAGATTAATGCACAGGATTTATACAGAGTGGGTTTCGGCCTTCTCCCTATTTTGGAGTTTTAATTCTACATTTAGTTATTCACCTACTTTCTCTGCTCCTCTAGAGCTATAAATTCAGAAATAAAACTCATTGTAAGGTTGTTGATTAGTTATCAGAGAACTGCAAGTAGTTTCTTTTGAGACACAGTCTCTGTGTAAAGTTGTAAGATAGGTTGAAGGAGATGTTTTCAGTCTGAGTATTCAGCTATTGGCAATGTTGTACTTGACTTGTATTTCTATTTAATATGACAAACACATTTCTTTGGATCCTGATCTGAAGCAGCGGTGATGTTTCCTATCTCTGTGTTTTAATTCATTTCATTCCATTTCTACTGGCTTGCATCAGAATATTGGCATAGGATTTACCCTTGATAGGTACCCTATGTTTCTGCTCTCCTTGCCATTAATGTTTTTCTTCTGAATGTGTTATCTAAGAATTGATTTTATTTGGTTTAACCAGTGTAGTGGATGTTATTTCCTGCTCTCTGATGTATGAATTAAATGAATTCAGTTCTTAGATGTTTCTTGTTAAGGATTTAGTTGGAAGATTTAGGAACACTGGGGATTAGAGTTAGCCCTGTCCACTAGGATCCTTGTGCGACCAGCTGGTCTTTAACTCTGTGCTCTGAATCTGTGTTATCTCCTCCCCTCCTACTTTTCCATATCACACAATCATCTTTAAAGATCCTATGTTTTAGATGACTAGCCCAATTGGAAGCCTGCCTATTGATTAGCAAGCAAATCCTTTCCTGACTCCATTGCCCAATGGTTTTGAATATTTCTTGGAACATTTCACCTCTGCCTTATCCCTCTTTTCTCATCCTGGTCTTACACTAACTCTTGCTTTCCTGATAACCAGCAACCAAAACAAACAAATCAAACAAACAAACCTCAAGCCTTATAACTAGCCTAACATCTTCAACCTTTGAACTTCAAAGATATACACCTTCAATATAACATAGAGAGATCCCTCTCTGGACCCAAGAGGGCTAGATCCTGAGGTCTGAAAGTGGTTTGATGTTGTCTCATCTTTTGGAATTTCCAACCTTACCAAAACATGGGAACCCCAACACATACTAACAACTGGCAACTCCACACGGGTTTACGATTACGACCTCTGTCGTTTTTTTGATCCTTGCATATCCAGCTACTTCAAACCCTAGGTTTTCTCTTTAGCCTCTTGTTTTTTCTTTTCTTAATGTTGTTTTTAGCCTATAAAACCCTAAAATAGGAAAAATTCTAACTTTCATGTGTTTTCGGACCTATTGCGCAGGTGACAGATATCAGCCGCAGCTGAGACAACACTTTTTTCTTAAATCTACCGCCGAGAGTGCAAGAAGTGAAGGTCGCACTTTTTGGCCCAAAACCTATGACCTGGAGCCTCAGGACGTGCTTTTCAGCCCAAAAACTATGACCTCTGTTGAAAACAGGTCAGAAACCGTGACCTGGATTTTTCGCAAGAGTTTTTCTGAAAGTTTTCTAGGTTTGTCTGGGCCTCTGTTCAGGGTTGTCTAACCTCCATCTCTACCTGTTTTGGAACTGTACTTGTTCTGTTTTACTCAAATAATTGGGAACCTAGCCCCCTAGGGCTTCATTGTTGAGAAAAATACTGAGAGGGGGGGGGGGTGAATCAGTATTTAGAGCTGACTAATAATTTTTATTTTTCTTTCTCTTAAAAACATATGTTACATTACTGCATCCAACTTGTATGTCCAGAAATATTATTATATCTTTACTTAGATCATTGCATTATTTATTCATCAAATTAGCAGTAAGCATGAACAGAAATAACATAAGAAACCATCAAACATAAGCAACACATATGAACGCCAGGATTTAAGGTGGAAATCCAATTCGGGAGAAAACCACCGCTGCTATTATCTCAGTCTTCAATATTTATTATAAAGAAAATTTCTTACAATTTTATGTTGCCGCATATTTATACCAGCACGCAGGAACCCACCTGCAGAAGGCTACAACCATCTCTCATTTACCAGCTTTTCCTGGAAGGGAGCTACAACCCCCTGTTCTCGTTTACCAGCTACCACTCGAAGGGAGCTACAACCCCCTCACTGAAGACTTCGACCCTCAGCACCACTGCAGACCACGTTTCATCAATTTTCACATTGGATCCACTAGTTTCCACATTACATACCTTGCAGGTCACCAGATTTATTTATTTTCTTCAAGAGGTGCGTCCCTAATTCAACAATCTGTTACCCATTCCATACAGATATACTTCAGAGTGAAGTATTCATTCTCAACCCTTACTCATGCATACGTTCTTCATGATTTCGTTAGTCGATTCAACCAAGAATTAATCATTATCTAGAGGTCTTGATCAATCATCAGATTCACAGGTGCACCATAGATTCAGATATATCAGAGTTTATACAGATATCTCTAGAAGATATTCGTTTATTGTCAACCCTTTCGCATGCACGCACTTCTTCATGATTCTCATCACCTTATATAGTTTTCGTCTTTATTAAAACATTGGGTCAAAACCATTCACTTGCTAATGGTATTCCTGGACGGAGTCAAAATAGATAATCCAGCGGGGTCTCCATAACTCTCACTGTTCTATTGATCTTGGTAATTAAATAATTAATTTAATACTTTTGAACTTAGCTTTAGGATTAAGGTTAACCCTTCGCATTTTAACGCTTTCAAACAATATGATAACCTTTGACCCTGGGCCCACAAATATAGTTAATAGCCAATCCAATATGCGCACAGTACCATAAGTAAATTTCATGCAAGTCCAGCATTCGATCACCGTTAGATTAGCAAGCTTCCAGATCAACGACATATATTCATATCGCTCGACCTCCGATGCCGAACGTTAACGTGCGATGGCCCGCCATACCTTGGTTAGCCTCCGCGCAGCTTTATCAAATGACCACCGTCCGATGGCTTCCCTCCAAATCAACGGCGCACAACAATATCGCTGGGCATCCTGGGTCGAACTATAACACACGATGGCGCACAGTGACAAGCGGTTTTGTGGGGGTCCACCCCGCCACGTGTCGAAAACTCTATGGAATCGGAGCCAACCTCTTGAATACCACTTGCCCGTCGAAAGCGGTGCGATGAAAACCGGAATCCGCTTTCACTGTTTATTCCGCACATGATTCTTCTTCGCTTAAGGTTCCGTCCATCTTTCGGAATTTTCGTTAAAGGCTGTGTGGTTAACTGAGATCAATGGTACTGCGGGGGCACAAACAGTATGATTATTAACCCAAGGGGGTGCCTCCACAGTTGACCCGTACATCGAACATTGACCACATATCAACAGCTATTGTTAACTACGGTAGCACAAGCCTGATGATCTTTCCGTACTAAGGAGTGCCTCCGCATCGCATATTCATTACTCTGCCTTTCTGTTTCTTTCGCCGATTGTGATATGCGATCATATGTATCACATCTTCGTTACCTCTGCTTCATAGTCTACCTTGCTGCCTTTTCTGATCGCATTGCATCTTCATTACATTTCCTTTGCTTCTCTTCACTGTCTTTGCGTTGTCTGTTGCCTTATTTCCTTATCTGTCTTGCTTCCTTTCTGCTTCTGCTATCTCACTTTGCCTTGTTGTTGATCAGGTGCTCCTTCTTTTCCACTTCCGTTGCCATCAATGACAACATTTCCAACAATCTCCCCCTTTGGCATTGATGGCAATATTCTTCCTCTATTTGTCTTATAGAAGCCCTTTGTTTCTTTTCCTCCCCCTTTGACATCAATGGCAAAGAGTTGATCAAGATCCTTTGAACCGATAATACCATGCTCCCCCTGAGATCATGCTGCATCTTCAAACATAATATGACCAATAATGCATCCTTTTCATATGACCAATGCTCCCCCTTAGCCTGTGCATTCAGAGATGCCTAACAGAACCTCACAACCAATTTAATCTTCTATATTTAAGTAGATCTGATCCTCTGCATGACAGAGACTACTCCCAGTTTCTGTCTGAGATATTCGAACGCTTCCCTGGGTAGAGGTTTAGTAAATATATCAGCAACTTGTTCTTTGGAGGGAACATACTCTAATTTCACCTTTTGTCCAAGCACTTGTTCACGTAAGAAGTGATATTTGATGGGAATGTGCTTGGTCTTGGAATGCATAATAGGATTCTTTGAGATACTGATGGCACTTGTATTGTCACACATAATTGAGATAGGAGGTGAAATTTTGATTTGAAAGTATTGTAAGGTTTGCATCATCCAGAGAAGTTGAGTGCAACATGATGCAGCAACGACATATTCTACTTCTGCTATAGATAAGTCAATAGAGCTTTGCTTCTTGCTGAACCAAGATACTAACTAGGGCCCCATATAGAATGCACCACCACTAGTGCTTTTCCGATCATCAACACTTCCAACCCAATCTGCATCAGTGTATGCATGAAGAGTAAGATCAGCATTCTTTGGATACCATAGTCCAAAGTCTTGAGTTCCTTGTAGATATTTGAATATTATTTTCATAGCCTGAAGGTGAGACTCTTTTGGATTAGCTTGGAATCGTCCAACAATCCCAACTACATGCATAATGTCTGGTCTTGTCCCAGTGAGATAAAGTAGACTTCCTATCATAGATCTGTATTCTGGTTGATTCACCATGGGGGAATCATCATTAGAACTGAGATTACATCCGGTTATCATTGGTGTACTTACAGGTTTGCAATCTTCCATGCCATACTTCTTCAAGATTTGCTTGAGGTATTTTGCTTGTGATAAGAATATGCCATTTGTTGCTTGTTGCACTTGCAAGCCAAGAAAGAATGTTAGTTCCCAAAGTAAAGACATTTCAAATTCTTACTACATATCAGAAGCAAATTTCTGACTCATAGACTCTTCATTACTTCCAAAAATGATATCATCAACATATACAACCACAATCAATAGTTTGTCATTTTCAGTTTTTGTGTATAAGTTGCTATCAGCAGACCCTTTTGAAAATCCTTGTTGATGAAGATATTTTTCAAGACGATAGTACCATGCCCTTGGAGCTTGCTTGAGACCATATAGAGAATTTTTAAGTCTACAAACAAGTTTTTCATCATTTCCCAAAATGAATCCTTCTAGTTGTTCTATATAAACTTCTTCTTCTAGATCACCATTGAGAAAAGAAGATTTAACATCCAATTGATAAACTTTGATTTGTTGGAAGCTTGAAAAAGCAAAAAAAATTATTATGCCTTCAAGTCTAGCTATAGGAGCAAAGGTTTCTTCAAAGTCTATACCTTCTTGTTGAGCATACCCCTTGAAAACAAGTCTAGCTTTATTTATTATAACATTCCCATTCTCATTTAACTTGTTTTTGAATATCCATTTAGTTCCAATGACATTTTTGTCATGAGGTCTTGGTACTAATTCCCAAGTGTGATTCTTTTCAATTTGATCAAGCTCTTCATTCATGGCTTGAATCCAACATTCATCTTTGCTAGCTTGACTAACATTGTGAGGTCCAATAGTGGACAAAAATGTCAGATTGCTAGAAGATCCCACTGAGTCCTTCTTGTTTGTACACCTGATCCCTTTTCTCCCAAAAATTGAGATTCTGGATGATTCTTTTGAACATATCTGGATGGAGCCTTTTTAGACAAATCATCTTCGGTTCTTCACTGGGTTCACTGTTTGTATCATAACTATTTGATGTAGAAGGATATATGTCATCATCATCGTCTTCATTTGTTGTTTTTTCTTCTTCTTTTGGAGCTGCTGGATACTCATCAATAACCACATCTATACATTCAACAATATTCTGAGGTCTTTTATTGTAACATTTATATGCCCTACTCCTAGAGGAGTAACCAAGAAATATTCCTTCATCTGCTCTGGGTTCAAACTTGCCAAGTTTTTTATCATTATTTTTGATAAAACATTTGCTTCCAAAAATTCTAAAATGCTTTACAGTGGGAGAATTACCATACCAGAGTTCATATGGAGTTTTATCACTATTTACACGAACATGTGCCTTGTTAAGAATATTTACTGCTGTATGTGCTGCTTCTCCCCAAAATGTGTCAGGTGTTATGGAATCATCAAGCATGGCTCTAGCCATTTGTTGAACTGTTCTATTCATTCTTTCTGCAACACCATTTTGTTGTGGAGTGCCAGCTACAGAAAACTGTCTTTTTATGCCATGTTGTTCAAAAAATTCAAGGAATTCATCTGATGTATATTCTCCTCCTCGATCAGATCTGAGACACTTGATTTTTAGATCTAATTCATTCTCAACTAGTGCTTTGAAGATTTTAAATTTCTCAAATGCTTCATCTTTGTGTCTAAGAAGCCCAATCCAACTCATTCTAGAGAAATCATCAATGAATAAGATATAGTATTCTTCACCATGTGGTGAATTTTTCCTCATAGGTCCACATATGTCAGTATGAATGAGTTCAAGAGGCTTACTTGATGATCCTTCCTTGGCATTAAATTGTACTATGGTTTGCTTACCGAATTAGCAAGATTTGCATATGATATTTTCAGGTAGAGTAATATTGGGAAGATCACGAACAACTTTAAGTCTGCTTGATTTGTTGATTTGAGAGAAGCTCAGATGCCCCAACCTTCTATGCCATAGCCAATTTTCTGAAGATTTACTCAAATAATAAAGAGCTCTTCTTGGTGCTCTTCAACAGACAGTTATTTAGAGTTCTTTTTTCCTTTTATAATTGCTTTACCTATATCAAGATCATGTACCACACATTCTTTTGAACTAAAGACAACTTCAGTTCCTTGATCACACATTTGACTTACACTTAAAAAATTATGTTTTAATCCATCCACATACATGACTTCATTAGCTTTCACCTTTTCTTTGAGAAAAACATACCCTTTTCCCTTAATGACCGCAGGAGTATCATTCCCAAACGTAACATTTTTTTCTTTTTCTAGAGTACTATATGCAAGAAGCTTGTCTTTATCACCTGTCATGTGTCTTGAGCATCCACTATCAATGTACCATTGGTTTTCTTCATCTTCGGTAAATAAACACTATGCCACAATTTTCAACCTATAATTCCTTCCTTTTCCATACTTTGGAGCTTGAAGGAACATGTTCTTTTGGCTGAACTTTGCTCCTGCATTCTGATTCTTCATGGCCAAATTTATTGCAATAAGCACATTCAACTTCATTTTGAAGAGGAGAAAATTTGTTATAAGTATTCTTCTTTGCTTCAATATCAATCCTTTTCTTTCTTGCTTCTCTTGTCATGATAGTTTTATATGCTACACATTGAACAACTTTATGACCAAAATTGTGACATGAGAAACATTGTCCATTGAAGAAGAAATTTCTGCGATCATGAAATCTCCTTCTTGAATTTACCTGTTGATTGGTGTTTCTTTGAAAGATACTCCTGTTAGTGTTCTTTGAATTGAGATGATCATGCTTTACCTGTAAATATTATTTATTCCCTTGCTGAGTGGCAGCATGTTGTATACCAGCTGTAGCTGCTTTTAGATAATTTGGTGCTGAAGCCTGAGAAGATTCTCCGATATATCCAAGACATGTCTTTATAAGGGGAGAACGTTATACCTTGATAATATCATCTAAGGTTTCGGATCCTTTAGCAAATCTAAGATTCAGATTCTTTACTTTCTCAAGTTATTTTCTTAGACTTACAACTTCACACTCTAATTCCTCATTGTGTTTCTCTTTTTCTTCAAGCTAATTTTTCAGAGTTTCTATGATTATTTTACTCTCTTCTAAGCAAATTTTGAGTTGATTGTTTTCATCAAGAAAATCATTGTCTTCTAGAGCATCCACAAAAGTATCCTTTTCTTCTCTAGATTCTTTTTCAAATGCCATGAGAAGTCTAAGATATTTTTCACATTCTTCCCCTACCATCGATAACCCATCAATGTCTTCATGAGTATAGTAACTCTTTCTAGTGCTAAAACAACTCTTATTCCTTTTTGCTACTTCCTTCCCTTTTTTATGTGTTTCTTTATAAGGACACTTAGCAGCATAATGAACAACTCTTCCACAATCAAAGCATTTGAAAGGAAGCTTACCTCTAAACCATCCTGTGCCAAGTTGAAGTTTCTTTACAAATTTTATCTCATCTTCTTCTAAGATATATCCTGATCCTTCTCTTTTTTATACTTCCTTCCCTTTTGTAGAAGTTCTAAATATTGCTTCTTTGACTTTAGATGGTCCGTCTCTTCTCATTTCATATGTAGTTAGTATGCCATGAAGTTGCACCATAGTAAGATTTTGAAGATCCTTCTTTTCTTCAAGAGTAGAGACTTTTGACTCAAATTTTGTCGTTAGTGATCTTACGACTTTCTCAACCAAAGTAGATTTGGTTATTGTTTCTCCCATATTTCTCATACGATTTACAATATCATCAAGACGTAAAAATAAATTGGCAATGCTCTCCTCGTTATTCATTTTTAGATTCTCATATTGAATTCTGAGAGTTTAGAGTTTAGAAATTTTTACCTTTGCATCACCTTCATAACTTAGAATAATTTTGTCCCATATTGTCGGTCGTATTCAAATGCAGATAAATTTGCGAGGGTATGATTCAGCTTAGACTTCGCTATGATATCTTGACCGCTTTTGCATTTGTTTCATAATTCTTCTTTTCCGTCGGATCCGTTGGCACTGTGGCTAGATATTGATATCCTTGTTCAACAATGGCCCATACATCTACTCCCATAGACTGAAGATAGGATCTCATCCTTATTTTCCGTATGTTTGAAGAGCTTTCAAGTAAAGAGCGTGAGTTGGGAGCAGATGTTGTTCCATCTTGATTGCTCATCTTGCTTGATCTTCCATCTAGCGGCTAAGCTTTTTCAGAAGGACCCACTCTGATACCAATTGTTGAGAAAAATATTGAG
Organism: Pinus albicaulis; assembly: GCA_034641835.2. Taxonomy (NCBI): domain Eukaryota; kingdom Viridiplantae; phylum Streptophyta; class Pinopsida; order Pinales; family Pinaceae; genus Pinus; species Pinus albicaulis. The sequence goes on along the minus strand of CM076569.1, from coordinate 136,286,570 downwards.
AGGGGGGTTGAATCAGTATTTAGAGCTGACTGACAATTTTTCTTTTTCTTTCTCTTAAAAACAAATGTTACATTACTGCATCCAAATTGTATGTCCAGAAATCTTATTATATCTTTACTTAGATCATTGCATCATTTATTCATCAGATCAACAGTAAGCATGAACATAAATAACAGAACAAACCATCAAACATAAGCAACACATATGAACACCAAGATTTAAGGTGGAAACCCAATTCGGGAGAAAACCACCGCTGCTGTTATCTCAGTCTTCAATATTTATTATAAAGAAAATTTCTTACAATTTTATGTTGGCGCAGACTTATACCAGCACGCAGGCACCCACCTACAGAAGGCTACAACCTTCTCTCGTTTACCAGCCTTTCCTAAAAGGGAGCTACAACCCCCTGTTCTCGTTTACCAGCTACCACTGGAAGGGAGCTACAACCCCCTGTTCTCGTTTACCAGCTACCACTGGAAGGGAGCTACAACCCCCTCACTGAAGGCTTCGACCCTCAGCACCACTGCGGACCACGTTTCATCAATTTTCACACTGGATCCACCAGTTTCCACATGACATACCTTACAGGTCACCAAATTTATTTATTTTCTTCAAGAGGTGCGCCCTTAATTCAGCAATCTGTTACCCATTCCATACAGATATACTTCAGAGTGAAGTATTCATTCTCAACCCTTACTCATGCATACGTTCTTCATGATTTCGTCAATCGATTCAACCAGGAATTAATCATTATCTAGAGGTCTTGATCAATCATCAGATTCACAGGTGCACCATAGATTCAGATATATCAGAGTTTATACAGATATCTCTAGAAGAGATTCGTTTATTGTCAACCCTTTCACATGCACGCACTTCTTCATGATTCTCATCACCTTATATAGTTTTTGCCTTTATTAAAACCTTGGGTCAAAACCATTCACTTGCTAATGGTATTCCTGGACGAAGTCAAAATAGATAATCCAGCGGGGTCTCCATAACTCTCACTGTTCTATTGATCTTGGTAATTAAATAATTAATTTAATACTTTTGAACTTAACTTTAGGATTAAGGTTAACCCTTCACATTTTAACGCTTTCAAACAATATGATAACCTTTGACCCCGGGCCCACAAATATAGTCAATAGCCAATCCAATATGCGCACAGTACCATAAGTAAATTTAACGCAAGTCCAGCGTCTGATCACCGTTAGATTAGCAAGCTTCCAGATCAACGACGTATATGCATATCGCTCGACCTCTAATGCCGAACGATAACATGCAATGGCCCACCATACCTTGGTTAGCCTCCATGAAACTTTATCAAATTACCACCGTTCGATGGCTTCCCTCCAAATCAACGGCACACAGCAATATCACTGGGCGTCTTGGGTCGAACTATAACGCGCGATGGTGCACAGTGACAAACGGTTTTGTGGGGGTCCACCTTGCCACGTGTCGAAAGCTCTATGGAATCGGAGCCAACCTCTTGAATATCGCTTGCCCGTCGAAAGCGGTGCGATGAAAACCGGAATCCGCTTTCACTGTTTATTCCGCACGTGATTCTTCTTCACTTAAGGTTCTGTCCATCTTTCAGTTTTTTCATTAAAGGCTATGTGGTTAACTGAGATCAATGGTACTGCGGGGGCACAAACAGTCCGATGATTAACCCAAAGGGGTGCTCTGCAGTTGACCCGTCCATCGAACGTTGACCACAGATCGACGGCTGTTGTTAACTGCGGTAGCATAAGCCCGATGATCTTTCCGTACTGAGGAATGTCTCTGCATCGCATATTCATTACTCTGCCTCTCTGTTTCTTTCGCCGATTGCAATATGCGATCATATGTATCACATCTTCGTTACCTCTGCTTCATAGTCTACCTTGCTGCCTTTTCCGATCGCATTGCATCTTCATTACATTGCCTTTGCTTCTCTTCACTGTCTCTGCGTTGTTTGTTGCCTTAGATCCTTATCTGCCTTGCTTCCTTTCTGCTTCTGCTATCTCACTTTTCCTTTTTACTGATTAGATGCTCCTTATTTTCGACTTCCATTGCCACCAATGAGAACATTTCCAACATTCAGTACCGTCCACACTTTGTGGAAGAGTTTTAACTGCTACAGGTGGTCTAAAATTTTTCAAAGCGTTCAACCATTTTTCAGATCTGATACCTCACCTTCAAATCTGCTTCAGATCGACTTGTTATCCATCCAAATCACCTCATTTAGCTTTTTTTGGGTTTTCCTCTAGGGTTCACTCCATTTCCCTCCAAGAGATAGCCTTTTTCCACCTCATTTACATCAAATTTTCCTCTAATTTGTTGTTGTTCTCTACACCACTTTCCAGCATATTTTGACCTTTAGATCCCTGCCCCTCCCAATCTTAGATCTATTGGATATTTTGGTGTCTTTTGACTAGTTTTTTGCCCACCTACAGACTACTTGTTGAGAGGCCCTCCTCCTTGGGTTTAGATTATTGCATTTTTAGCTATTTATTTACTGTTAATTCAGTTTCATATACTGTTATCTGCAGGTTTATTTTCAGTTACACAGCACACTTTTTTTTTCTCTACAAACGTCTGGGTTTAAAAATTAAAATTTTCACACTTTTCACACACACCCAAAGCGAAAAAGGGCTTGGTTAACACTGCCAAGAAAAGACTCAAACATTGAAATCAATTGATCCTGCACCTCTCTACCCTTGTTTCGACATTGTAATCAGTTGATCCTACACCTCCCTGCCCTTGTCAATCTCTTCTTCCTTGGTGTTGTGTTTGTGTCATCATCATTGCGCCACCAAGGTGCTTATACCAGAGACTTCTTGGCCTTCATCCTTAGTTTCCAGTAGGAAGACTTACTCCTCCGCATAGGATTTGAGTTAATCCTCCATCGAGTCCGCACTCTGACTCTTCTTCTGGTTCATTGGGTTCCCCTTCTCGTTCCGCCTTCAGTTCTCCCCCTGTCACCTTCACCATGTCTAGTGCAGGACCTAATGCTGGTGGTAACCCTGGACCTCATGTTGGGAATACAACTAGTGGGACTACAATGGACACTACCCCGACTGCGCCCTTGCTCCCCTTCATAGCAGGCCTCAACCTTCCTGATTTTGACGAGTTGATAAATGACCCTATACACCATGATGCTAGTTGGCCTACTATGCTGACTAAGCTCCCTTCCGACATCCCCAAGTTTGAAGGCCTTACTGGAGAAGATCTACAAATCATGTTCGATCTTTCCACATGTGGTGTTCATCTAACTCCATTACCGATGACTCTATCCATCTTCGGTTATGTCAACGTACACTTACAGGTGAAGCTTCTAAGTGGTATTTTGATCAGGCCCCTTCCTCTCATACCACCTTTGTGACTATTGCCCGAGCTTTTCTATCTTACTTCCAGCTTCCCCTCCATTATGACACTAGTACCGAAATTTTGACTTCTTTCCGTCAATCGTCTGCGACCCGCCTATCTGACCATGTCCAGGAGTGGGAGAGAAGAAAGAGCCTATGTTGAGCCCATACCTTCAAAGACTGTGTCTACATGGACTGATTCCTTAGATCTCTCTTACCACCTATCAGGAAAGATATCGCATCGCACTTTCCTCAAACCGAAGAAGTCGCTCTCCAAATTGCATTAAAATATGACCTGATCTACACTAAGTCATGTTATGTTTATACCGTTCTACCTGATATTCCCAGACCTGGTGGTGCTAACGCACTGGGGGCATCTCACACCGCTGATGGTATCTTTGGAGCTCTCTCTAGTCCATATGCTCAACCTCCCATGGGCTATGGCTTTCCTCAGGGGGGGGCCAACACCTCCTGCACTTTTCCCCCTCCTGGTAGCACGTATCTAGGATACAACATGCCTCCTCTTTTTTCCCAACCTCCTGTTTAACACACTGTTACCCAACCTCATTATTATCTGTATCCACAGCTTGGTGCTCCAGCTCCTCCAGCATCAGCACCATCTCCTCCCTCACCTTCTCAACCCCCGCAACAACAGCCACCGCCCCCTCAAGGGCAGGTGTATGCACAACAAGAAGCGACTAATATTGCTCCCTCCAAAAATAAGAGGAAGGGCACTGAAAATCAGTCTGCTCCTAGTAATCCTGGACCTAATCCTCAAAATAATTCTCCTAACACTACTAACTAGAAACAGGGCACTCAACCCAAGCAGGACATGCCTCTTCGCATGAACAAGCCTTGTTCTTATTGTCATTTTTATGGTCATTACACACATGATTGTCCTCTTATACCATAGATGTGGCAGCTGTGGGAGTCTCAAGCAACATTGTGAGGAAAACATGCCTCCCCTTCCGTCCCTCCCAGTGTGTAGAAATTATATGCACTAAGCATGCATATGTCCAAGATCCACCTGATCTCACACTATTTACCTTTATGCAAGATATTGAATCTATTCCACTTGTTAATATTTTGTGGAAAAATTAATTGCACGCACATGTGAAGCATAAACAAAAATAATCAATCACACATAACATAGTTTTTAACCAGGAAAGCCTAAAGCTGAAAATCCAAACTATATATTATGTAACATGGAGATCATACCACAATATCATACAAGCTTACAAAGCTTATCACAAGCTCTCAGTACAGTACAATCGTCATACACTAATCAAGACCAATCTTGCAAATCCATGCATCGATCTCTGCCTCCTGCTAGCTTGCCTCCATTGTGAAATCTCTGATGAAGAATAACTCTGAATGAATTCGAATTGCTCCATCCTTGACTGCACAATCCTCATTGGCATATACACTGTGTGTGTGATGTAATCAATGCATCACTATAGTCACAACAGATATTCTATCTTGCCCTTTCACCTATCTCTCCACTGGTCTCAATTGAAAATACCATGCACTGTAGTTAACTGTTGTATTGTTCAGTTGATTAATGAGTTATTATTTGTGAATTAATTAAATAATTAATTCACTCCACTCTCACTAGTGTATCAATCAATTAGACTAGATACAACTAGCTCAACTAAGTCTAACTGAGTTAAAATGAATACAACTCCATAAATACTTCTTCCAATTGTGTCATAGCTCTGCCACTTGAGTTCTAACTGAGTCCTCCGTGCATTAGCTCTAGTAAACCCTTAGGAATTTCGTAATTTCTTCTGTCAGCTGATGTGCCACGTATGTGCACTGAACTGAAGTGCTCCAAGAGAATAATTTGTTGTTTAGATTCTGATTATTATTAAGAGCTAATAATAATCGACATGCGTCTATTTTTAGATTGACAATCTATAAATAGACTTTGCCCAATATTCTAAAAATAGAATTTCATCTATTTTTCCAACTTTAACAACCATCCACAAATAGCATCCTGCAACTTCTTAAATATGATCATCATGTCTAAAAATAGACTTGCACCAAAAATAGCCTGCGGGCCCACTTAGTGAAGGCTACTCTTTTCACTAAGCTCATCATCTTGTTGAATCTCAACACTCCCTCTCAACAAGATAGGGATTATCCTTCACCCTGATCCTGCCTCTATGGTATTCGAATTTGCTCCTGGTGAGCACCTTCGTCAGAATATCTGCATCCTGATCCTCCATAGGAATATACTAAAGCAACATGATCTTTCACTGCACACAATCTCTGATATGATGATATCGGATATCAATATGTTTAGATATATCATGAAACACAGGATTAACCGAGAGTTTAATGCAACTCTGTTTATCATAATGAATCATCGTGGGATCTAAATGTGAACCGAACAAACAAACCAAAATCTTCCTCATCCAGATAGCCTCACATGCAGCTAAACTTGTTGCCATGTATTCTGCTTCTACTGAAATGAGTGCCACGGATCTTTGTTTCCTGTTTTACCAAGAAACTGTCATAGATTTGATACTGAAAATCCCTCCCGATGTGTTCTTTTTGTCTGTTGGGCTTCCTACCCAATCTGCATCCGTGAAGCCATGCAACTTCACTTCATCTGTCTGTCTGTACCATAAACCATACTCATATGTGCCCCTGAGATATCTTAGGACATGCTTGCCTACCTTCCAAAAGAGCTTGGTAGGCTTAACCATCGCTTGTGAAAGCTGGTTCACCGCATAGCATATGTCCGGTCTTGTATTGACTAAATACGTGAGAAAACCCACCAACTATTGATAAAAAGTGGCATCCACTACCTCTACCAATGTAGCATCCTCTTTCTTCCAATTTCATGGAAGAGGAGTGTCGATAGGCTTGCATCCTTGCATGTGAAACTTCTCACAAACAGTTCACCTTCCCACTACCATATTTCCAATCCAAGGAAATAATGAAGGAGGCCTAAATCCTTCATCTCAAACTCCTTTGCAAGATCTGCCTTGCATGAGTGTATCAACTGCTCATCACCTATTAGTATTAAATCATCAACATAAAGTACAATGATTAAAATTTTACCCTCAACCACAATCTGGTACAGGTTTGCATCTGCCTCACTCTTGGTGAAGCCAAGTCTAGTGAAATAACTATCGATCTGATTGTACCAAGCATGGGATGCTTGTTTCAGCCCATACAACACTCTTTTGAGCCTGCACACATGCAACTCACTACTGAAGATCTCAAATCCTTCAGGCTCCTCAATGTAAACCTCTTCCTCAATGATCCCATTAAGGAACGTAGTCTTCACATCCATCTGATGAATGTGCCAACCCATCTAAACTGAGAGAGAAAGGATGGTCTGTATGGAAGAATATCATGCGACAGGTGCAAAGGTTTCTTCATAGTCAATCCCCTCAATCTGTGAGAAGCCTCGGGCAACAAATCTTGCCTTATACTTCTCAACGCTCCCATCAATAGCTTGCTTTACCTTTTAGATCCATCTTGATCCTACAACTAATTTTCCCACCAACCTTGGAACAATCTCCCAAGCATTGTTTCTAACAATGGAGTCATACTCCTCCACCATGGCATCTACCCATGTGGGCTCCTGCACTACTTCGAAAGAACATGGCTCTGTCACAATACACTTGCTCATAAGAGCCATGTATCCAGTATATTGGTTAGGTGACTGTCTCTGTCAGCGCTGTGATGTAGGGACTCCTACATTCTATGCCGCATCAAGCTTCAGTCTCTCAGCTTTTGTGGTACACTTTCTGCCTTGTCTGATGTTTGGTTCTGCATGAGTGGACTCCTCCAATCCATGAATCTCCTCTTATGGCTGATCCACATCCAAAGGCTCATCTTTGGAAACAAGAAGTTCCTCTTCTGCATGCAAGTGTAGCTCCCTCTCAAGCGCAAATTCATGGCTTTCACCTCATTGAATTTTATATCCCGTCGCACAACAGTCATCCAACTGTCTGGAAAATACACACGATAGTTATGGGGTGTTTCTGTGTACCCCACAAATATCCCAACTTCTGTAGTCAGCTCCAGCTTCTTCCGGACGTCCTTCGTCACATGAATGTAAACAGGTGAGCCAAAAATCTTCAAATGAAAAATATTACGCTTCTTACCAGTAAAAGCTTCTTCGGGTGTACTCATGCCAAGTACTCTATGAGGACAACGGTTTTGCACATAAACCGTAGTGTTGCATGCTTCCGCCCACAAGTGCATCGGTAGGCCCTGGTCATGCATCATCGCTCGTGCAGTGCCCATGATCATTCTATTCTTTCACTTTGCGACCCCATTCTGCTGTGGGTTATGAGGCACTATGAGTTCTCTTCGAATTCCTTCTTTGCTACAAAAGTCTTTGAATTCGCCCGAAATGTATTCACCACCATTATCACTCCGTAGAGCTTTCACTTGCTTCCCTGACTCCTTCTCCACCAATTCCTTGCACTCACAGAACTTTGAGAATGTTTCACTCTTCTTCTACATGAAGAAGATCCAGCATCTACGAGAATAATCATCAACAAATATCACATAATCCTGTGTTTTGTTGTTGAAGCAACCGAGAATGGTCCAACACGTCTGTGTGAATTCTCTCTAGGATCACCGAAGCACAATTCTCCTTCTCATGAAAGGTGGTCTTCACAAACTTACCCATTGTACATCCTTTCAACTGATCTGACTGCGCAAGAGTACCCTTGGGAAGTCCAGTAGAAATTTGCTGCAAAATCTTCAAAGCGCCATGGTGAAGATGGCCCAATCTCCTGTGCCATAATTCGCCCTCATCCCGGCTCACCACTTCTTCTACTTTGCCCACCATTGCAATGCATCCATCTACCTTCTTGGTTTGACCCATTGTTTTATGTCGAAGGAAGGCTTTTCCCTCACTGAAAACTACATCATCGCCCTTGTCTTCCAGCATTGTGACTAAGACCAAGTTCTTCTTCAGACCTAGAACATGCATGACATTCTTCAACAAGAACGGATTACCAAACTCCCTCTCAAAGGTAATGGTCCCAATTCCATTTGCACTGTACCGACCATCATCACCCATCTCTATATACATCTAGAGGTCTTTCTCCTCCAAGTCACTAAACAACTCTTTGTCTCCCGTCATATGGAAAGATGCACCACTGTGAAGATACCACACCGATCCCATGCAGCTTGAAACCAAGCATGCGATCAAGGAAAAATCCAGCTCAAATTATGAGGCTAAGGCCTCTCTAGCTGCAGATCCAACAACCTGCTTATTCTTCTTCTTCTGTGGACAGTTAGTGGCGAAATGGCCATGTTCAGGACAATGAAAACACTTCACTTTGGACAAATCCTGCTTCTTGCCTTTAGCACCAGATTTTGAAGAAGATTCTTCCCCTTCCATTTCCTTACTTTGGCAACCAAAGTGCAATTCTCTTCATCTTCATTCTTCGATGAAGATCCATCCCTGGTACCCGCCTTATCTCCTCCTCCACAAAATCCGACCAAAGTCGCTCCCATCTTGGCAGTTTCTCCTGTCCATTGACAGATTCTTCGTAGCTATGCCAACTCTTTGGAAGCCCAATGAAAGCCAAGCTCACCAAGTCTTCTTCATCAACAGTAACCCCCACACTTCCCAGTTCATCCTTGCAGTGGACAAACTTCGTGAGGTATTTATCGCCTTTCTCCATTTTTTTTTTTCTGAGCTTGTCTTTAAGCGCCAACTTCCTCTGGTCACTTCTGCCTTGGAATAAGTCTGTCAAATCCTTCCACATTAAGAATGGAGTGGCTTTCCCGTGAATACTAGACGCAATATGGTCCTTCACATCTTCCAACAGAATCCTTCTCGTATTTTTTGTCTTCTTTTGCCATGCATCAAGTAATGCAGCATTGCTAGATCCCGGCTTAGGAACATTGCTATCGATGAACTCATTCAACCCATTATCCTCCAGCACTGCCTCCATCCTGTCCTTCTAGGCTATGTAATTCTAGCTCCCATCAAGGGCATACTCCAATCTCAACCCGTTGAAAGACATTTCAATGTATACTCGATTTCTGCACCAAGAATCTTCTGTAGCAAATTCAAATTGTCCACCAGCACAAACTCACTTCACAATTGCAATATTCAATCGAAAATGCACCAATACCATGTAGAAATTATATGCACTAAGCATGCATATGTCCAAGATCCACCTGATCTCACACTATTTAACTTTATGCAAGATACTGAATCTATTCCACTTGTTAATCTTTTGCGGAAAAATTAATTGCACACACATGTGAAGAATAAACAAAAATAATCAATCGCACATAACATAGTTTTTAACCGAGAAAGCCTAAAGCTAAAAACCCCAACTATATATTATGTAACATGGATATCATATCACAATTCATACAAGCATACAAAGCTTATCACAAGCTCTCAGTACAGTAAAATTGTCATACACTAATCAGGACCAATCTTGCAAATCCATGCACTGATCTCTGCCTCCTACTAGCCTACCTCCACTGCGCAATCTCTGATGAAGAATAGCTCTGAATGAGTTTGAATTACTCTAGCCTTGACTGCACAATCTTCATTGGCATCTCCACTGTGTGTGTGATGCAATCAATGCATCACTATAGTCACAACAGATAGTCTATCTTGCCCTTTCACCTATCTCTCCACTGGTCTCCATTGAAACTGCCATGCACTGTAGTTAACTACTGTATTGTTTAGTTGATTAATGAGCTATTATTTGTGAATTAATTAATTAATTAATTCACTCCACTCTCACTAGTGTATTAATCAGTTAGACTAGATACAACTAGCTCAAATGAGTCTAACTGAGTTAAACTGAATACAACTCCATAACTGCTTCTTCCAACTATGTCATAACTCTGCCACTTGAGTTCTAACTGAGTCCTCCATGCATTAGCTCCAATAAACCCTTAGGAATTGCGTAATTCCTTCTTTTAGTTGTTGTGCCACATCTGTGCACTGAACTGAAGTGCTCTAATAGAATAAGTTGTTGTTTAGAGTCTGATTATTATTAAGAGGTAATAATAATCGACATGCATCTATTTTTATATTGACGATCTATAAATAGACTTCACCCAATATTCTAAAAATAGAACTTCATATATTTTTCCAACTTGATAAACCATCCAAAAATAGCATCTTTCAACTTCTGAAATATGATCTTCATGTCTAAAAATAGACTTGCACCAAAAATATATTGCGGGCCCACTTAGTGAAGGCGACTCTTTTGACTAAGCTCATCATCTTGTTGAATCTCAACATAGTGCTGCACCTAGTTCACTGGTTGTTCTTACTAATCCTTTCCCTCAGAAAGGATTTGTGGCTACCCAACCACCTGAAGGTCAGGTGGTTACTCAACCTCTTCCTTCTAGTACCTCCGATTACCAGATTCTCATGATCAACTCTGATCAACCTCTAACTGTAGACATCAATATTCAGACTCGGTCCTGTCAATACAACAAGCCTCCCGCTACGTCTGTCCCTAAGCAGCCTCCTTCGGTCTCTATAGAGCCTCTTTCGACACCTAATGGTCCCTTGTAGATCCCTCAGCCTAAGGTAGAGGTTCATACCAAGATCCCTAAGGGATCACTACGCCGAAATGTTACTTCCAAAAAAGCTGCCCATTCCTATAGCATAGCAGATGATTTGGCACAATCTCTTGTTGCCATTTCAACGCCGAAACTCCTCCAGTCATGCCCTTCACAACGAAAAGCTCTACTATCTGCCATGGGCGTTGTAGATCCTTCTGACGATCAATTGATTGTCTTTGATGTTGACCGGTCAAAACATCCTCCTCTACCTGCTTCTGTCGCTTTCCAAATCCTAGTCCAGATCTGGAACGCCAACGTTTCCCAGTGCATCATTGATGAGGGGACATCCACCTATGTGATGTCTGCTTCGATTTGGAAGCACCTCGAATCACCTGATTTGGCTCCTTCCATGATCACTCTCCGAGCATGGGATGGCCACGCCTCCTAGCCCATTGGCTTAGTTCGCAAGATTTCCTTCCCACATAACAGAAAGATAGTCACCATTGACCAGTTGACAGATTACAAACCAAAGTCTCAGTCCTCCCCTGAGTCCACTATCGCTTCGGTGGCCAATAAGCAAACCGTCAATCCTTTGACCAATGTCTCACCCAGAGTCTACAAAAATTCCTCATTACTTGGTACATTCCCTGGTCTTCCTCCTCCTGTCTCTGATCCCATCTCATCGAATGTTTGCATGATAAAATCATCTCGGGCTGCTCTCAAGTGGCCCGCCTCGGCTAGTTAGCAGCCTCCTCACCCTCCGCAACCTACTCCTAGCCCTTTGATTCAACCTTCTAGACCTCCTCCTCCTGGCCCTTCAGCTGGTATCCATGAGCCTCTCTACTCTCCTGGAATGGTTCCTCTAGGCCTTAACCATTTAGGAGTCGTCCCACCTGGCCATTACCCCTCCAGTCATATACTATTCCTAGCTCCCCCACTAGGAGTTTATACGACACTTGTCATGGCCACCCTCTCTCTTCCTAAATTGACCCTTGGGATTCCCGTCTGGTACCTTGATCCTCCAGCCGCTACCCCACCTGGTCAACCCAAACCTTATCTTGCTTTGACCCCAGTTCAACCATTCCCCATGACTTCACCTATTGCAACAGTGCCTCAACCACCTCAATAGGAACCACCTCCTGTTGCAACCGCTTCGGGTAAGAAGGGAAAAGCTCGCAAGAGGGCCTCCAAGGACAACGCTGCCCTGACAGACCCTGCACCTCCCCCACCTGAAAAGCCTTGTGCTTTGTGTGATGTCGTCGGCCATGCCACCCATAACCGTCATGAACTTCACCGTATCAAGCCCATGGTTAAAGTTGCGTTCCCTGGGTCTACGGTCCCTAAAGCCTTTGTTTCTTCCTTGACTACAACCAATAATCCTAAAACTATTCACACCAACCAACCTTGTGAGTTGTGTGATCTTCATGGCCATTAATCCCACCATTTCCCCCACCTTACGCATTACCACGCCTCCTTAGAGGTAGTTCAGGAGTACGAGATTGAATAGAACCAATCCACCTCTCTCGTACTTGCGCAGTATGCTACAAGCCAGACTGAGGATTTACCCGCTCTATTTACATTCCCCCTTCTGATGTCGAGATGACGGAGCCTGTGGCCACCATCCTCTCCTATCATCATCCATGAGACCCTCGGCAAAAGCTTCCTCTGAATCTTCCCTTGTTGTTTCACTTGACCTCTCTTCAGCGATCACCTTGGGCTCAACATTAAAAGATACCTTATCTTCTTATTCTTACGTCATCCCCCGTAATGATGCACATGTGAACCTTTCTTCTCATGATGATGAGTCAGGTAGCTTCACCGCGTCATGTGGTCTCCCTTCCTCGAGTCACTCCATCTTCTATTGTGATGATGATATCATGGAAGCCATGTCCACCCCTGACTTCATATTTCCTGTCCATAAAAAGGATGGCACCATCTATGCCTATGGTGAATTTCGTGGCCTCAGCACAAGCTACACCTCCGATAGCTCCCACACTCCACCTCATCATCGGTGTGTGAGTAGTAGACATCCTACCCAGATCACTCCCTTTCGCGGAGTGCATTTGATTTCTACTTTGCACTCAGGTTGCCAGCATTATTCATCATCCTCCCATTTATTGTCTTGTGGCACCTTTCAGATTGACCTCCCGTCCACACCTTATATCAGTTTCGTTGATGGTGCAAGTAGCTACTCTAGGAATCTAGCCTCGGCAGGTTGGGCCATCTTTACCCCCTTGCACTCCCTTTTTCTCTTGAACGGTGTATGCATTGGTATTGCTACCAATAATCAGGCTGAATATGATGCAGTGTGAGTTTTATTAGCCGATGTCCTTTCACATCGCATCCTCCACCTTCATGTTCATTTAGATTCCCTGCTTCTTGTCATGCAATTGAATGGTGTCTATCGTGTGCATAATCGTATCATTTTTAAAAGATATTTACGAGTGAAGCTTTTGATGCGTGAATTTGAAATCATTACATTCAGTCATGTAACTAGAGCACAACATCACTATGTAGATAGCATTGCAAACCATATTCTAGATTGGCATTTAACACACGCATTTAACACAAGAAAATAACATAAAAATATCAAAATGATGCATATCCATAATATGTGTCATATAAAATGTTTTAGAGTCCATCAACTCTGATACATATGACATGCCCATAGCATGTTACAAAACTCAAAATAGGGGGCACCACCTGCCCCTACACCTAATCACTATCTGGAGGATCTCGAGCCAATGGCTCTGCTCCTGCAACTCGTAGATCATGCATACCCTATCCGGCCATCGCCATGCGCCGCATGACCCCTCACCACTCCGAGGGTAGACCAATACTTGGCTCTATATACTAGTCATCCAAGTCTTGCCAGCCATGCTCTGAAACACCAGTCAGAAGCCTCTCACATCTATGATGGATGTCCTCCAGGAGGGCTACTGCATCCTCATTTTGTGGCGCTCTCGATCCACTAGGTCCTGCGGTCCCCAATACTGCAGGTCGTCCCATATACCATTTTATCGGTGATGTATCTGCATACCAAAAGTGAAAGAATCAGTACCACATACAACATTCTAGAACTTTACATGCACATAAAATATTAGAAATTTTTCACTTACCATTGGGCCCCCATATTCGACTAGGCGGTAGTGGCAGATCCAGGTCCCCACAATAAATCATCCCACTATAGGGATAGTCGTCTATATACAGTGGCATCTGATCCCAATGAGCAAAGAACTTGGGTCAGAACACCCGTCCAACCACCCCACCTCCTCCTCTGCACAGTAGTTGCCCCCACCGGCCCATCCTAGACTCTCTTGGGCCCCCATCTTGGAGCTGTATGCGAGGTCGAAGTGGCAGGATCTTCTCAAAGAAGAACGAGCAGAAAAATGTACCATATGCATAGTCATGGTTCAATTGCCACTTGTATAGAAAAAACTGTCGTTTCAACAACGACAGCATCATCTCGGCCCACCCATAGTAGGTCCTGTTCAAAACACTCCCCACAAGCATCATCTACCCTCCAGTGGTGTGGTGGAGTGCCTGTTTTCCCAACATCCGCAGCACCGCTGCAACCACATCACGGGTCTCTAACCTCTCCAAATCCCCGATGGGTATTCCAGTCCCCTTGACTTGGAGACCTGTATGATATTCCACCCTTGCGGTAACACTGGCTGAGTATTCCCTACCATCCCAAGTGGTGGGAGACCAGTCAGGAAATATATATCTTGGATTGTCAACTCGATCCGGTGCCCTTGCACTATAAATACCTCATGGTACAGATCCCAATAGTTGACAATCCGGGCCAATAAGGGCTCTCTAGCTCCCCTCAGAGGGTTCTCCACAAACTTCAAAACCCTAAACCTGTCCAATGCATTGCAGACACCATGATCCTCCCGTATTGCCGACCGTAATGTGCCTAGGTCTCTCTCTCTCCAGTTGATCTATAATTATGCCACATCTACACAAAACCCATCATATTTTTCAGTTTACAGATAGGAAAGATTATATCTCAACATAAAAACCCAGTGGTCAACCAAAAAACAGCACAGAAAAACCCCTCCCTGACAGATCGCACTTTTTAGGCCCAAACCTAGGACAAGTCATAGTTTTCTACTCAAAAACTACTACCGAGGTCACACTTTTGCCCCAAAAAGTGCGACCCATATGTGAAGATGAGCAGGGGTCTATTCCTGAGCCCTGGGGACCTAATCTGAACTTTCAATCCACTGAAAAATAAAGAGTAGGGTTAGGCCTCTTACCTGCAACTGATGGATCTCGATTCCAACAGTCGGCTTTTCTGCTATGATCACCGCAAGATTTAGGGCTTTCTCTCCTCTCTACATTCACCACAAATCCACATGAAAATGAGTAAATTTGGAGGGAAAACTCTTTATTAAAAGAAAAACCCCTGATTTTTCTTTCACCTGTTGCGGCCAAACCGTAGCTAAGTTTGCCAAACCATCTATACCGTTGGAAATCTCTCACTGAGCCCTCAAATGGGCATCTGTTAGTTGTCCGTGATTTGATCCTTCACCAGACACATTTTGTCCAAGAAGGGTCACTTCACCACTCCTCAAAATTGAATTTCTTCACCTGCCACACTTGTACTTGGGGGCACCCCTTTGCCTTCATACTTGTCCATGCTTGTGTCGATCTTCGTCATGAGTAACCATCATATAATCATGTTTTTATGGTCCCCATTGAGCCTTTTTTCTATGTGGTAGCACCATTAAGTCACCCTTGTTTAGAGCATCCGAGATGATTCATCATTGCATTCATGGAGTTTATCTCGAGTCCCTTTGTATCCCGCTATAGTCCTCCATCCTTCATTGCTTGGTCCCTCTCTCGTGTCGCACATTATGGCTTTCAATCCCATTGTCCCCTATCCCTCATGATATTGTGTCAGTCACTGCTAGGTCATCCATGCCCTTTATGCTATAACAAGGGAAGTCATCTGTCCACTTCTCAGTACCCCCCATTTCATCATCATCCCTGGTGTCAGTCTGTCATTTTCTCTACTATTTTCTCTCATGCCTTAGTTGAGGATCCCTTATTGCCTCACCTATGGTGGACCTCCTTCTGTCGACATCAACTCATTCATTCCAGAAGACAGGTCTATAGGGCGGTGTACCTTGGTTCCAGCTTCCACTCTTGTTCAGTGCCTCGGATCAGGAAAAGGGACTACTTATTGCCCTTTGACTTGATTGTTTCTTAGCTCCAGCTCCTTTCAGCATGATCGAGATCCGTATACTTGATGGTCCAGTGATGCAGCAGTTGATATCAGTGATTCCCGAGTGTGTGTGAGATGTCTCAGCCTTCATGAGGGGGTGGCCCTACAGGTAGGCCCCCACATGCCCGGATGACCTCTTCCTTTCAGCCTTCGATGCAGCTCCATAGATTTGATGATTTCAGCCTCATCTGCTTGCAGCGCCTTTTTGATTGCATGTATCAGTCAAATTTTTAGAACCCTTTGTTGTTTAAGGGCCATCTGGGTTGTATTTATATCTCATGTACTCAGGTATTATTGTACAAGTCCTCGCTGCTATCCCAGGCACAATATGTATGTGGGATTCATTATCGTGTTGTTTTTATGGCTCATGTTTATGCTAGCATGTATTATATTGTTCAGTCCCTTGTTTACTGGATGCCTTATTCTTTGTACTTTGTCTCGGCAGGCATAGGTATGCCTCCCCTGCCGCCTATAGCACAAGTACTCATTCATGAAAAGAGACCTGTCACACCTATAAGTCTCACCTCTTTAGGATCTAGTCCTCTCAGCACTTTGTTCTACCTTAAATTTCTCTCTCTTCGACTTCCCCTTTGGTGTCTAGTGATTGAATTCTTACAACGTACTTCGATCATACGATTAGTTCCTAACGCTCGCACGCTAGGGCGCAATCTGTTACACTATTTTTTGGTCATGTAACCTATTATCATTAGATGAACCCAAGTACACCATGTAAGACCAATAGGTAAAATTGCTTTTACTATGAAAATAACTTAGTAAACCACCTTTATTAAGTTGTTTATGGTCTAAACAGGAAACCCCATGAGGAAATATTAAATAAATCTATATTTGCTTGATTTTCCTCAAGGAATAATTAGTTAAACATTAGTTTAATTAATATTCCTGGTTATATTTAACCCAAAACAAGGAAATTAATTAGATAAATCATTATTTATCTTATTATTTTCTAAAGAATAATTATTTAAGCCTTATTTATTAATATTCTTTGTTAAATATGACTAAATCACCCATAAATAATTAAATAAATCATTATTTATTTGATTATTACTCAACCACGTCCTTAAAATGATAAATAAATCATTTATTTATTTATTATTTACAAATAAAGGGATTTGACTCAAGTCAAATTCCTTTTCCCTCCAACAAATATAATAAAATATTCCATAAAAGTTGGATCTTGATTTGGTTAATAATATTTGAATTATGCACCAATATCTAGACTAACTCAATATTTTGTTATAAATAGAAGGGTTTTCCCATTCATTTACCACCTTTTGTTGTCTAAAGATCACTGTCAATCTATACTTTTGGTTTGATTTTGATCCACCATCATAGTCATATTTTTCTACCATTTTTGTCTAGGTTTTCTACACCATCAAGAGGGAGAAATTTTAGATCTGAAGTGTTGAGGACTTACAAGAACCCATCCCATTGAGGAGAACTGGTAACACCCTTTTGTGTTTTCCTCCCAAGTGCCATTAATAAAAAATTCATTCAACATATTCTTGTCTTGTCTATTGGATGCATGGAGTAAATCTTGTTTTTTCTACTGCTTAATGTCTTCTAATGCATAGATCTAGATTTTTATAACATTTATCTTGATCACTTAACTGCATATCTAAGGATATTGGCAGCCATATTTGCTATTAGGGTTGTTTTTTATGTACAACTAAAGTGTTATTTTTTCGTATACTTGGAAATAAGATTCATACTAACAACTGGGATCGTGCATAGGCTGGATACTAGGGTTGCCAATGATTGGCGTAGAACTGACTACTGGCAGGGAAGATGGTGGCAAACCTGAGTTGGTTGCCATTGGCATCAAACCCATGGGTGCCAGTTGTGAAATGGATGTTGGTGCAGCTGAAGACATATCCTAGCTTGGTGTAACCTGAAATAACAATGGCCCTGACGGGTCAGTGAGCGGAGGATTGCAAGGAGGTATTACTCCTTCCATAAAAGGATCCTCTGGAAACTCCAAGTGATATGGGGCTATGTGAAAATCAGGGGTTGTCACTGGAGACTACTCTTCTGAAGAAGGCACAGGCTCACTGAGACTCGACTCCTCCTCTGGTGTTAATGGAGGGAGACCTCGTTTTCATTGAGACAGGCGGCGAGGGTTGAAGGATGCCATGGTGACCTGTTTATTTTTAGCAAATTTTAATTATTTGTGATGTATTATAAAGTCTCACTAATAGTAACCACACACCTAAAAAAAGAAAAAATAAAAAAGGACTTTCTAAAATCAATCAACAAGCAGCCAGAATAAGGTGGCCCTATCTGTGTACTAGCGTTTGCTGGAGATGAAACCTAGTATCACAATAGCATACAGAGAGAGTTAGTCATAAACACAGTTACGGTTACTCTAGAGCTTCGCTTGAACCTCAGACAATAGGTGTAATCACTCTCGTGAAGACGAGTATCCTCCCAAAGACCGAAGACAGAGTAGGTCCGTCTATTTTAGGTACCAGGACAGCTCGTCCCAGTCACCTCGTGTAAGTCCCTAAAATTTTTGGCAACTAAAGATACCTCAAATCACAGACATCATTAGGGGGGTCACGGTCGTAGACAACACGCTATACTGGCAGAACACCTACATACCCGATCTAGTTTCAACATCCCCGAAGGGAACCCCAATATATAGCATGCCCACTGAATGCACTCGAAGGTGGGCAGCCTTCTCATGCACCCTAGTGTTGTCTCTTGCTTAACTCCAGTGGTAGTGGAGTGGTCTTGATAATATGAGTGCAGTAGGATTTCACTTATTAATGACTCTAGTTTCAAGTTTTGAGATCTTGGGTGATTTTATTACTTCTCATACCCCAAGATCCTAGCCTGAACTACTGTTGGTGTGAACTCATAAAAATTTATATGATTAATTTTATTCTCGTTTGATTCTTAGTGTACTTGATTATTAGTCTTGTGGAGGGAGAGTGGACATATGAAATGTGATGAGACTCCGACTCAAAAACCATGCAGAAACATGATCTAAATATTCAATTCAATGAAGAGTTTATTCTGGCAAGGAGAGATTCTTTCAACATTCGTGCACCAAACATTCAAATAACACAGTTCAGATTTAAATATTCAGACATCTATCTATCTTCTCTTAACAAATTTTTAACCAAAATTTTCTTAGAATTAATTCAGCTAAGTTTAGAAAACTAAAAAAAATTCTTCTTCAAAAGTAGATGTGACTAACATTAACTTTTTAAATAAGAACTAAAGACAAAAATGCTAACTGGTAAACAAGCATAGGGATCTATAAATACAAACTAATCTAATGGCCAATAACTACACAACCAAAGGGAAACACAACAGAGGTGTAAACAACAAATTTTGGTTGGGTAACGTTGGCAAGAGGAGACTACAGAGCGTTAATATTGAGACTAACGCACTATATCTGAGAAGAATCAGCTTTATAACGCACTAAAACACTTACAGGGGAAGCGTTGTTCAGGGTAAAGATGCACAGATGGCTAAGCATGATCTAATATGGAATCTGTGATCTTTTGAGATGATTACTTAGCATATAAACTGGTCAGAAGGATATGTGAAAAAAAGGAAAAAGGTAAAGTCATAGGAACAACCTATAAACTTGGGGTTTATTCCCCAGTAGAGTCGCCAATTCTATTATAGGGTAATATGCTTGGGTGGTGGTTATTAGATATCCCTCTCAGGGCTTTCTAGTGCCCGAGGCAGACTGTCAGATTAGCTGTAAAGTTATAAATATATTGCATGCATGTTCATGCTAATATATATAATCGACAAAGCAATATGGAAATATTACCTCTTTGTGGACAAAAAATCCTATGGAGAACTCCAAACAACGAAGTAGAGATCCTTCTTCACCAGCTCCAAATCCAAATCCTGTAATCAATCAAGGCACCCACATAATCTCTACAATATTATAACTTCTTCTCAATTAAAATAGCATATAAGAAACATAAAACAATACAGATATAAGCCATTCATATCATGCTACATAGACAATTGAACAACAATTGTGACACTGATGCATCAAATGGACAAAACATATATAGTTCTATTAATTTATGAAAAGGAGGATTACAACCATCAGTTGCACCAAGCCCTCCTCAATCTTATAATTCCTCTCTCTCTTTCTCTATCTCCAAGTGTGATGATGCTCAAGGCAGAAATCTCTCAATGAACTTTTTCGATCTTCAAGCCTCATACTACAACAATGAAATTCTCCACATATAATCAAACCTTCAACCTTAGACCAAGAGCCCACAACTCCAATTTATAGGAGATGGAGAGGACAAGCCTTGCCAACTCTTTCAAATTGTTCAAATCGGGAAAGATATAGATGTGTCCTTTCTTTTCCTTGCTTTTGCCTTCCATAGGAGTTTAGTTATGTTTGGAAATTCCTAATAAAAGTTTTGTGCCATTTATTTTCTATTTTGAATTGATTCCTTTGGAGAGAAATCTGGAAATGCCAGTCAGTTTTCTATAAGATATTTCCCTTTTCACACTAAAACACAGTTAGCGCTACCCCTTGGGAAAGACAGAGCATTACCCTAGGCATTAACGCTCCCTTTGCATGGCTCAAGTGCGTTATAACTCTTCCTAGATGTTTCTAGGGTGCGTTACCTTGGCAAAAATGGGTCTCGTCTAGGTAATTTTCTTCCTTCCATGTTACCTCCTCCTCTGAGCTGATGAGGAGGTCATTTTTCCTGTAACTGAGAATATTAAATGGTCAGAAGGATATGTGAACAGAAGGAAAAAGGTAAACTCATAGGAAAAACCCAAAAACTTTGGGTTTATTCCCTAGTGGAGTCACCAATTCCGCTATAGGGTAATATGCTTGGGTTTAAAGTTCCAAATATGTTACATGCATGTTCATCCTAATATATATAATAGAAAAAGAAATATGGAAAGCTTAACTCTATGTGGAAAACAGATCTTATGGAGAACTCCAAGCAGCGAAGTAGAGATCCTTCTTCACTGCCTCCAAATCCAAATCCTGCAATAAATCAAAGCACCCGCGTAATCTCTACAATAGTATAGCTTCTTATCAATTAAAATAACATATAAGAAACATAAAAAAATATAGATCTAAGCCATTCATACCATGCTACATAGATGATTGGACAACAATTATGACACTGATGCATCGAATGGACAAAACAGATATAGTTCTATTAATTTATGAAAAGGACGATTACAACCGTCAGTTGCACCAAGCCTTCCTCAATCTTCTAATTCCTCTCTCTCTTTCTCTATCTCTGAGTGTGATGATGCTTAAGGCAGAAATATCTCAATGAACTTCACCGATCTTTAAGCCTCACACTACAATAATGAAATTCTACTCCACATATAATCAAACCTTTGACCTTAGACCAAAATCCCACAACTCCAATTTATAGGAGATGGAGAGGACAAACCTTGCCAACTCTTTCAACCTGTTCAAATTGGGAAAGATATATATGTGTCCTCGATTTTCCTTGCTTTTGCCTTCCATTGGAGTTAATTCATGTTTGGAAATGCCTAGTAAAAGGTTTGAGCCATTTAGTTTCTATTTTGAACTGATTCCTTCTTAGAGAAAGCTGGAAATGCTAGTCAGTTTTCCACAAGATATTTCCCTTTTCACACTCAGACACGGTTAACACTACCCCTTGGGCAATACAAAGCGTTACCCTTAGCATTAACACTCACTTTGCATGGCTCAGGTGCAGTATAACTCTTCCTAGCTATTTTTGGGGTGCATTGCGTTGGAAAAAATGGGTCTTGTCTAGGTCATTTTATTCCTTCCATGTGACCTTCTCCTATGAGCTAATGAGGAGGTCATTTTTCTTGTAACAAGGCATAAGCACCACAAAGGTCACCCCACCCACCACTACCAAAGCGACTGGAGGACCAAGTAATAATACTAGGAAAGGCGTGGACCCACCATCGCAAACAACTGCCCAAAAGAAAAATAATACTGGGAAAAGCATTGAAAAAGCGTCACAAAAGGACTCACAGCCAGACGAAGGAACTGAAGAGTTGGATGCTGGGGGTGCTGACTCCCCCCAAGGAACAAAGAGGACTAGTGACCCTATTAAAGGGCCATGAAAGAAGAAACACTCTCAATGACCTGAACACGACGACGTCATTACACTGACGAAGGGGACCTTGAGAAAATTTCAGATGCAGTAACTTTGGCTGCAGAGGATAAATGGTTGGCTCTAGAAGAGCAGCAGAAAGCTGTGGTTGAAACCCTCGAGGCTAAGCTCTGGGCCCTGCAATTAAAAACTGGCACCTTGTAGACAAGTATGATCTAGGTCAAATCAGCCCCAGCAACGAGCAGTGCATTCATCAATACACCAGAAAGTCGCCTCTTCCCTCTCCATGGTGTAGCCCTCATACTGAGTCCACACGACTTAGGAGTGCAATTATAGGCCTCCGTGGAGGTACAGTTGGATCTTGCCTGCCTCCCACATAAACATTTACATCTTCTTCACATGTCCCTGTTTAAAGAAATCCAACATCGGGATCGTCGAGTTCATCAATAGCTCAGTACAGCTGAACAAATCATTGAAGAAAATACCGTTGAAGCATCCAAGGCACAAGATTCTTGTACCCTCATTGCCATGCAGCAGACTGAGATGGAGCACTTAATTAGTATACTTTGCGCGGATGTTACATAAGAAATCCTGGCTACGGCCACCCCCCATGCCACGATTGAGGGGTTGGTCGCAACATTTAAGGCCTCAAGAACTGAGATCTAGGCAGTAACACAGATGGTACAACAGATCACAAACCTGTAGGCCAAGTTGTAGCTAGAGACACCACCGGAGGTACGGGCTCAGTGATTTGCGTTGGTTACCGCGGCCACAAATGTGATTACAGGACAGATTGATCAGGGTGCCTAATTATTGGAAACAACTATGCAGTTATGGACCAAGGTGCAGTGCGACCCTCTCCTGCATCAAATCAACCAAGACCTATGTGAGAAGGAAGAAGCATTCGAGTAGCTAGAAACCACTATGCCTACTCTGATTCCTACTCAATGATTTCCATGACTGCGTACCAGCCACGCCCTTCGGGATGATATTGATGAACTCCTCCAGAAGAAGAAGACCCTCAGCGACTACCCTAAGCCTTGGGCTAATGAAGCCCTCAAGCTCTCTTAGAACGTTGATGTCACTATTAAACAACTGAACTAGAATCTAGAGAGTGTCACCGTTGCGACAAAAGGACCGACTTCGCAAAATTTGGTGGATATTTCTCAGAGCGCTGCTGCTCAAAGTGAAGGAGTGCTAACCCCACTGGTAGAGGCGATCAGGCTGCTGCAAGCATAGGTGGAGACCCCACGACCACAATGACTCGGGACGAGTCACGAGATTGTGTTGGGGGACTATTGGAACAGGGTCCCCTAAAGCTGCGAATTTTGTACAATTTTGTATATTTTTGGTATTAATTATTCTAGCGCAGGGGTTTTGGGGTGGGTCAAAGCCCCGAATGCATTATAATGGGTCAAGGGTAGACCTAGAGTCCGCAAACCATGGTTTTCGAACCACAGGAAAGCATAGGGTAAGTCGTTATAAATAGATGAACATTTTTTAGTCTTAAGATAGAAAAGAATGAAGTCTAATGCTAAGTGCGAATTGTTAGATTTGTGTTAGGTCGTTTGGGTAAGGACTCCTACTGGTTGTGTGCACAGAGATCCTCAATCCTGCTATGTGCAGACCCTGCTAGCTGTGTGTGTAGGCTGTGTTGGGTTGTAACTGGATTTTTGGATGTTAATATATGAGGATATAGTTAAGATACCTCTGTGTTATCTGATTTGATGTGTTACTGTTGATGTGAACCTTTGGAATCTGCTGGAATATAGTTGTGTTCTCTGTTTAATGCTGCGAATATGTCTGTGTTATGGTATGAAGTGTATCTGTAATATGCTATTGATACGTTATGATATTGTGTGCTGATAACTTCTGATACGCACGTGGATGTGAAGGTATTGACTAGATCTATGCATGGCCATAGCTCTGTTATACTACGAATTACACTATTAACAAACCCACGAATAGACCTACCTTGTGTGAACCTAATAGGTTTCGAACATGGATCTGCTTGAATGATCTACTCTCTTTCTCTGGGTTCATAAACCTGGTTCGAGCGCCCTCCCATACTACTTCGGGTGAGTCTTTAGCCTGTGCAAGCATGTCACTGCCGAAAGGGCCAGTAGTATAGGGGTTTGTTGGCAAACCTTAACCTCCGAACCTGGGTCAGGATCCCTCGAGCCAACACCAATAGAAGAGAAAAAGGATAAGGATGAATGATCTTAGTTTCTTTGGAATCCCTACCTCATCTTAAATATCCAAGAGGTTGGGGAATTAAACATATTGGGACCGTTGCTACTTAGGGGACCTAAAATCTTATTAAGAAAAAAGGCCTATGACAAGAGGTGCTCTTTATTAAATATATTACCGATGCAATCTTGGAGGAATGGATTATGATGTTTTTGGGGAATATTTCTCATAATAACATTATAATATTCTCAGGATTAGTCAAAATTGTCTTTCACCATACACACACAACACCATTGGAACTTCGGATGACTGGCCCAAAAATCATTTCTACTACACAGTCATGTCCATAATCCCTCATTTTTCCTCAGTTTTATACGATGCCCTTAGCAATAGGGCTTATCATAATACTTCATAAGATCGTGTCTCATAACTAAAAAATTTAAAGGAACTAATCCTCTCTCCTTAGTCCAATGACATTCCCTATTATGACTCAAAAGTGTTAAACTTTAAATTTAACCCATTCGCTCTTACCTTGATATTGGTTCAGTGATCCACTATGATCCACTTCAACTTCACACCAAATTTCCTATGAACTAGATACATATTTTGGTATTGGGTCTGGGTCTTACCCTTGATACAACACACCTTTCATATTTCAATCTAGGATCCACTTTTTTGTGCGCTATCTTTACACCCCCAAATACTCTACCTCGATTCTCATTTTCCAATCATCTGGGATCTAGATGGATATACATGTATCACCTTTTTTTTAGCCATATGTATAAAAATATTCCTAGATACAAATTATAATTCTTTAATTCAGGGTCTACATCAGATATGCTCAAATCCTATTGGATCTACACATCTGGAGATTTGATTTAACACTTAGATTTTAACTATTTTAGAGATCGAATTTGGGTAGAGTTCTAATGATTGGTGATGCTATATATCTTATCCTCCCTTCAACACTTAAAATTAATAATCCAGATTTGACTTATACTGATGACTCCACTCTATGGTTTCAACCAGATTTCCTAAGGATATATTAATAATAACCTTCTTGTTGATTAATATGGACTCACTTTTAAAATTTTCCAACAAATCCTCCTTTATATCACTCTCAAATATGTTCATGCCTAAGTTTTGAGCTTCATGATCTCATTGATAATAGAGTTTCGTAATTTTAATCTTGCCATAACTATATTGTTTCTTTTCCCTTTGGAAATGATGAACCCTTTCATCAAATTTTACGTGCCACTCATGTTTTGTTTGCTGCTCTATTCACCAATGAGATTCAATCACTATGTTTCATAAAATTTTTATTTGAATTCCTTTCATTACAAAATTTCCACACAATTCACACTCATTAAAAACTTATCTATGTATACCTTCACTTGTCTATTAGACTCAATTGTCTACACACAATGTTGAATCCTCCTTCACTTATTCATGCGAATATGAATTCAATAACTTAGAGATCAAACATACATTAACTTGTATAAATAAATATACACATTAGTTCAAATTCACACTAATTATAATAGATAGAAATAGATAGACACACAATACAAACATCAATTTCTCAATCAATATCCACATAGATATTATACAATATGGTTGGATTATACAAGTTTGTGGACTTTTCTCCGCTCTGGCCCTTTTTACTCTAGTATACCTCTCTTAGTTACATGTATTCTTTTTTCTTCTACTCCTTTTTCTACTTTCATTTACATGAATTAATTATGTACAACATTGTTGGTCTATTCAGATCCACTAGAGGTGGATCTAATCTCTTATATAAGGAAATATCAAATTTAAGCCTAAAATATCTAACGCCTCATCAAATATCTTCAAATAGGGTATTACATGTCGATGAGGAAATAATCCGTCATTTCCTAATTAAATATCTATTTATACTAGAAAATTAAATCCTCATCTTTAATTACATTAATTTTAAATAATTAAATTAAGGGAACCCAATCCCTTTGGTAAATATGGCAAGGCCTCCTAGGTCTTGTTATCATGTAGAATTCTCCTACATCATACTACTGAGGTTAAAAAATTCATGGACTCATGTTCATGAGTATGATTCTACTAGTTGTACCTTTCACCTTTGTTATCTGATAGTTTTTCAATTGCAGGTGCATCTATTGAAATTTATTCTCCTCGTGGATCGCATAATTTGTTTTATCATTGTCCACTTGCCTTAGTTTCATGATCATCTTCAACAAGCTTCATTTTGATGTTGAGTTCCTTCATTAATTTTTTTATCTTCACCCTTCATAGTTTTGATGTGTTGTTTTTGTTCTCAATCTTCCTATCTTACATACCTTATTATGTAAGATGGGAAGATTTTTGTTGCTAGTGTACTCTATTGTGGTCAATTGATTTTTCTTTTTGACTACCTTATTCACTTAAATATGAATCTTCTTAGGAGATTTATTCATCATCACACATAACTTTTCATTTTAATATCCAACATACTCCTTTATTCATGATCCATGCTACTAACACTATCCCATTGTAGATTTCCTTCAAAATTTAAAAATGTTATGGCCTTTGTTTCCATTTCACTACTCAGCCTCCATCCTTTAGCACTAGATATATTTTCAAAAATAAGGAAATTTGTTTCACATGAAACAAATTTACTACAAAAAACATTAAATTCTGAAAAAATACCATTAGTCATAAGGATCATTGCTTCCCTCTCTTTATTGTTATCAACAAACATGTAGTCTATTTTACTTGTATTAGTTCCCTTTTGAACATTTTATTTCTCTTTTTCACCCTGCTAGTGACATTTCCTATTGTCTTCCTCTTCATGCCTCCTATCTGCAATCTTCATGTAGTCCTCCTCAATCCTTAGATTGATTAGCCATTCCTCTAAAATTTTCAATTTTGCATTCAAATATACATTTCCAAGGATTTCATTCCTCACTCCACATGCTAGAATCTTCTCATTTTTGTCTTTAATATCCTCTTGTGTTGAATGAAATAAAATTTCATTCTCAGGTTCTCTCATCAACAACTCCAATAATTTGGTTTTCTCCTAAAGTTCCAACATCATTGTATTTGAATGCTACCATTAATCTCCTATATCCTTATGTTCATTGTATTCATTAGCAAACTTTACTTGGTTCGCATCACTTCGAGGTTTTTTCAATTTTTGTTCCATATATGATTTTGTCCATTGTAGATGATTTCCACTTTGACTAACTTTATAAGGAAAGTTTTCCTCTCCCTCCTTTATCTATATGATAGTTTTCAATGGATTTCCTTCATCTTTAATGCCTACAATACTGATATTCATACACAAATTATCATATTTCAAAACGTAAGGCTCTATTTCCTCCTTGTTTTTGTCATTAAATCTTCATTTTGATTTGAACTTTCCAAACACTTCATGAATCGATTGAAAATTTGAATTTCTTATTCCTCATACTCATTTTCTTTAAATTATTCTTCATCCATCCAATCATTCATCATGTGCTTCAAATTCTTATTCGACTTGATTTATAGCAATTCCTTAACAAGAATTTTAACCTGCTTCTTTTGCCATTGACATAAGCAAGCCTTTTTCACTTTCCTCTAGTAGCATCATCATTATGTTGATTTGTTCCTTCATCTCATCCATTTCTCAGTCGAATTCCTCTTGAATCATTTTCTTTCTATCTATGTCATTTTCTTTGGCATTCTCCTGCATTATGTTGTGGATTTCTTTTAAACCCTTGTCATGACTATTAGTAGTCACTTTCACTCTTCCTTTGTGAACTTTCTCATCCACTTATGAGCTGTAGTAAGCCTCTACAATAGGAATTGTATTTCACACTACTAAAGTGACTATTAATAGTCATGACAAGGGTTCGAATGAAATCCACAACATAATGCAGGATTTCACGCTACTTAAATTACCTCACCAAGCTTCTCTCCTTTGAACCTATCCTTTTGGTAACATTGTTTCTCTCCTATAGAACCTCCTCAGCTTCCTCTACTCTTCTTGGATTCTACTCTACTAACTCTCAAGAGCTTCACCTACTCTTTCTCCCTGGACAAATCTACCCACATTTACAACTTGTGGAGCTATCTAAACAACTTCTACTCAACCTCAGTTGTAATTTTTTCCTCTCTCTTTGTTAGACAATCTCAGTTGCAAGGGTTACCACAAATTTCTCTCTCTCTACTACTACCTGCAATCAAATACTTGTCCAACTTAAATTGGAAACAATAAGACTATATTTTCTACCATAGCTTAATAGATATAGTCCTCAAAGAACATTCCGAGTTATAAATTTATATTTCTGCAAGATCTTTATGGTATTAGTCTTCTCTAAGGTTTTACCAACTGTTATTAACCATTCTACCCATATTATGCTCATTGGCTATAATTGTCTCTCCTCTATACACGATTCTCTATGTCATGTATCCTTATCAGACCTCCATTATTCCTTACATTAACCTATCAACACATACATTCATATTTATTATTAAATAAAATAAAGATGTTATCTTTGTGTCTAGATATCTCTTACAACTCTTATGACATTTTGTTGATGCCTCTAAAACTTTGATCTCCTATGCTAATTAATTTCTAATGCTGGTAACATTCTATATAAGCAATAAGTAATTTGTTTTTAACCATGCTTATGCATTTATACTAAGAATTGGATTTCATTCAGGAATATTTCTCATAATAGTGTGACGTCCTTCTCAATATTGATCAATATTTTCATTCACCATACAAACAAAATTGTTGGCACTTCAAAAAACTACCCCATAAATCCATGCTATTGCGTAGTCATGTTAATAATCCCACATTTAGCCTTATTTTTATATAATTCCCTTGAAACTAGGGCTTATTATAATACTTCGTAACACTATTACTCGAAACTAAAAACTTAAACCTTAGTTCTTAGCCTAGCCTATCTCCTCAATCTGGTGGTATTACCTATTACAAGACAAAGACACTAAACCTTAAATTTAACCCACACACTCTTACCATGATCTCAATTTGGTCATCCGTTATGCACCACTTTGAATTCACACAAAATTTCCTCAAAACTAGATAAACCTTTTGGTATTGGGTGTGGGTCCTACCCTAGATACGACATGCCTTTCATATTTAAATCTAGGATCCACTTCTTTGCACACTATCTTTGCACCCCTAGATATTCTACTTCAATTATTCTGATTCGTTCATCCAAGATCCAGATGGATCTAGATGTACCACCTTTTTCTCTAATTTGGATGTCTAACGATAGGCCTAGATACAAATCATAATGATTTAATGCAGGCTCCACATCAGATATGTTCAAATCCTACTGGTTCGAAAGATTCAGAGATCCAGTTTAACATTTGGAGTTTAACTCTTTTAGAGAACATCTTTGGGTTGAGGCTCGATGATTGGTGATGTCAGATATTTGGTCATACCTTCCACACTTTAACTTCCTAATCTGGATCCATCTTATTCTTATGGTTCTCTTTATGGTTTTCTCCATATTTCCTAAGGAAGGATTAATGTATCCACTCCAATTAATAAGGGACTCACTTTTGGGATTTTACACCAAATTCTCCTTTATATAACTGCTAGCTCTATTAATGCCTAAGTACTCAACTTCATCATCTTATTAGTCCTTGCCTTTGGTAGTGCAAGGACTATAATGTTTGATTGAGCATTGAATCCATATTATGTTGGGTTGAACATTTCATTTAAACAATGTTTTCAAAATCCATTCCATCAAAAAATTCTTTTATTCAAAGTTTCGGAATTGAGGTCTTATTGCCGGGATGTGAATTATTCTCATCCAAAAATATGTTTTATCCAAAGTTTGAGAATATTTTAATATCCCAAAATTGGAACAACCATACTATTGGGAATATCTTAAGATATTACCAATGTAGAGATCAGCAATACATAAACATGAGCTGGAAATAGTAGTGAATAACATAAAATTATGAAAATGCAATAAGATCTCATAGCCATATTATTAATAATATAGTAGCAGAAATTGTACAAGATCTTGAGGAAATGATCACTCAAGCTTAGGCAAATCCATCCTCAAAGACACAAGTACAATAATCATGAAATGCACTGCTACATATGATAATCCAAGCTATGACTGCGCAGTCTATGAAGTATAACTGTTGCAAACTGATGTAAATACATGGATACAACAATTTATAGCTCAAAAAAAGATGGGGGAGCAAGATCTCAACCCCTGGAAACAAAAATACACAATCCTTAGACGGATTGGTTGAATTATACACAAAATGGAAATTCTACAGAAATGTCAGAGTTGCTGGGCAACAACTGCAACTCATAAAATAGAAATGGATGAAGATAGCTGATGATGTGCAAATTATGGCTGAATCTCATCCAAAAGATCTCTCAGGTGAAAGGTTTATCCGATCCCTGAAGATATCACCCTCCGCAATAGTGGAGCAAGTCCCCACTGCAACTGCACTCAGAAATAACACAGTCTAGAGAAGTGACTGCATTGTTGGTGAAGGAAAGTGCTTGGCTTGATGCCAATGATCTGCAATAAGCTCAGGAATTTCCCTCACTAACCTCCCAGTGGAATAGAAGCTCCCTCCTCTAAAATATGAGCCAAGCAAATGGTGTTGTGGAGTTCCCCTCTGCAACACCCTACAACACAAAGTTATCCTGCTTTAGGAATAACGTTGTGACTGAAGGAGGTGGCTTTGGCCTTGAGCCAAGAAATGTGGAGAATGAAGAAAAATCGCTCAAGAGGCCTCTCATTAAGGAGAAGGAATCCTAAACAAGAATTCCCCGGCAACTCTGCTAAACAGCAGGAGAATGCACAATGTCTGAATAGACAATGAAATCAATAATCCAATTCATGAACAACATTGGCTGCCTTGCCCTCGTTTTAAACAAGTGAAAGCACTCTCTCCATGGGTCCCACTCATTAGGGTTTCCTCCACCAAATTTTCTCTTCCTCATTCACACTACGTTGTCTTCCAAAGTGATCCACTCCTCCTATGGCAACGTTGTTGGCTTGGTCAAACCTGACCTTGTCTTCATGCATTTTCCCCTGTTCACACTTGAGGGTGCAAAATAAAGCTACTATGATGATCCCTTTCAAATTATGAGTGATTATATTCAGGTTTTCAATGAGCATGGACTTCCTTACTCATTTCTTTGGCTGCTAGGTGGTAAAGACAAAATTTTAATATTCCATTTAGCTATGTGCTAAGATGGGAATATTACAAATACCCATCCACCTTTCTATCCAAATTTTGAAATTGCAGAGGTTTTATCTAAAGTTTAAAAAAACACATCCACCTTTTTATCCAAATTTTGAAATTTCATATATCCACCGTTTTATATATTCCAAAATTTGACACTGCATATATCCTTATCCTTAGTTTTACAATTGATTTTCCCTTTCCACCTATTTCCACCATACAAACTGGAATACATTAACTTAATTCTTCCTTGCCACCTATTTCTACCATGCAAGGTTGTTTTCAAGCCTAGGTTATGGTGTTGGTGTCCTTCCATCTCCTATACTCGCATGTTATCCAACTATATTGTTGCTTCAGAGATGAACTCATGAGAGTGCAATGCATATGGCACAGGAAAATATTCAATCAATTCATATACGAGAGCTCGTTGTTGAGTAGGCAAGTGATGCCTTCCTTGCACTTGAGAAAGAGGAAAGATCTATGTCAGTGGACATCTCGACCATGATTTGATGTAAAAATTTATATAATTTCATTGTTGATTAATTACATCTTTTCCATTGAACTTCCTTAAACGGAAGCAAGCTTCATTGATGGTAGCTTCTGAAAAGGAATGAACTGAAGAAAAAAATTCATAAAGGATTGAGAATAAATTGGTACAACATTTAGTATTTTTCTGTCATATCACAAATTTTTGTGAACAATGTTGAACCTGAAGTAAGTACATAATGTGATTCACGGCATAAAACATACATTTTTTGCAGAGAAAAGAATGTATTGTCACCCTCCAACTAAACCTGTTTGAACAAGTGGAGATCAACCCCAGAACATTGAGATCGAGCCCAAAACATATTTTTCCTAAAGCAAGTAGTTTGAGGTCGTGCCTATGTCATGTGTATCTTGGCCTCGATGGAAATGTTCAGCTGAGTCCCTAGCTCATGTTTTCCATTTCCCTAACCTAATCTGTATATGTAAAATTGAAGGTTTAAGATAAAGTTGCAAGTGAAATTGTTAGGGTTTTTTATGCAATTATGTAGGTTTCATTAACACATAAAATATTATTTTTAACTTAGATTTGTAGAAAACAATAGAGACAACAATACCATAACAACAAAAACAAGACAAAAAATGATGGAGTTCACCCCTCATGGGCTACATCTCCTGGTACAAATTCCAATGTTGGCCCTCTTTCATTATGCTCAAAAACATGTGTTTACATAAAATTACAGTGCTTAGAATAAAAAAATATTGTCTCCCATGGCTCAATAATAGTACAAAACCCCTAGCTAGGCTCTTTCTACACTTAATCTAGTCAAAACCTGACTGATTTATGCTCTAGAGAAATTTTCCTGCTAATTTTCCTCCAAATTGCAGCCACCTGCTATCCATCCTACAAATTCCACAATTTTCAACTTCGCAGGGCGACAATTTCACCCCTCACTAACGATATTTGCATCGGCTTGGGTTCAAATTTTCGCTTCATTAAATTGTGCAGTGATCCCATGAACCAACTAAAATTACCCACTTGACACAATGAGATTCATTGGATGCGAGGTCGTTCATACGGAACCCGCCAATGCATAACCACGCTCTGACCATGGTTACATTACATTTCACCGTGCTTCCACCAGTGGGTTCCAAACTACCATCAAATAGGGGTTTTTGGTGGTTTGGTTATATAACCACTGAGTTACATTGACCCTGCACCAAGGTTTAACCATGGTTGGTTTCTGTTGGAATCGTGGTTGCAGTTTGGAATTATCGCACCAAGATTTTAACTAAACCCCATTGCTCCGGAACTATGGTAAGGACCTGTCCCATGGTTTAAACATGGATTACCTCCAAAGTGTCAAACATTGGTCGACCATTACCGTTTTCATGTGCTATGACTTCCAAAACCGTCAAGTTAATTGGATATTATAACTTGTGGTGACTTCGTGTATTACCCACCAAGATTTTGAACTTGTGGTTTGGTTGATGTCGTGGTTTGGGTTCAGGGTTAACCCTGCACCCCTGGCTACCTGAACTGTAGTCTCGTCGGTTGGGTGGACTAGGAGCTAAGGGTTAACCCTGGCCCCAACCCCCAATGAATAAATCGTTAAAGTTTAAATAGATATTGATGAACATATTTTAGAAGGAACACTTGTGGTGGAACGGTGGAGCACCGTGCTGCCACCCTGGGGGTCCTGAATTTCCATTCATGTGTTGGCCCTATCTAACCATACAAAATTTTATAATGACATCAGGAGGCCACATGGTAGCCAACCATTGGACCAAAATTTGTCCCATAAAAAAATAAAATCAACCAATAAAATTGCACAAGAAATTCGACCAACCAGAGTGAGACACATGAAAAAAATAATTGGCCTACAAGGATACATATTCATTCCCAATCACATTCCTAATCAGCATACAGACTGTTGAATGGACATACCTGCAACCCAAATTACAAAAAAAATATTTTTTGGAAAATCGATCAGAACGTGATATCGGGAGCATACAATATCTATTTTGAATGAAACAAGTTGTGTTGGATTTAGAGCAATGGTATCTTCATTTTGTTGCCGGTTTTAGTGCTGGTTTTGAGCACTTTCAAGAACTTTGAATTTTGAGGATTTTACTTATCCCCTAGACCATTCCTTCCCACTGGAAGATTTTGGACCTCCAAAATCTCAGTTTCAGTCAACAAACAAATGAGGGTAAATTTACCTCACCCTTGCAATATCAAGCCACTTAGCTTTGCTTGGATTTGTCATTTTGAGTTTCTCATGAAGGTACTTCACTTTCATTTGTTTTGAAGTCCTTGTCTTTATGTCAAAGATGATATCTTACTGCAATTTTTCAACATTTTCAGAAAAGGAAATTTCCCTTGAAGGAATTTGAACATCTTCTCCTTGATATTCAATCAAAAAAGACTTATTCAATTTAAGGTTCACTTTACCTTGAACATTGTAGTCATAACGATGCTTAGCATGTCTTGTATTTCACTTCGCTTGACTCTTTACCAAATGTGATCGCCATTTCCATGTACCATCCTTCTTCAAAGCCAAAAAATTATGAAACCGACAATAAGATGTCTTGGAACCAATGTCCTCTTTGTCAAATAACGTTTGAATTTTATTTTTGACCCCTACATTCTTTAACAGGGCATCTTGTGCATACCAATTTTCAACAATGGTGCATCCTGCTACAATTGCACTTCATGTTATTTACGTCTTTTAGGAGGCAACATGTTAGACTCATGAAACATCTTATCACATGGAGTAGAAACCTTAATGAAATCAAATTTCAAACTAGATTCATATCCTTGAAAGGCTTTAAATTCCTCGACATCTTTTTGCTTTAACATTAACAATGAAAAATTCTAACTAGCATTAACAATCCTCTTCATTTTTCCAACATTCACAAGAGATAAAATCAATTTCTTGCTATGCGCTCTGACAATGTACTCAATCCCATTTTTGAAAAAATGATATTTATTCTCATGGAGATGAAAAATGGATCTCCTATCATATAGATATGGGCTTCCCAAAATAATACCACATATATGAAGTGAAACTACATCAAGTTCTACCTCATCAAAGAATTTTGAAGTGATGGAAAATCTAAGTATGCATTTCCTTGTCACTTGCAATTTTTCATTCTCACATACCCAACCTAAAGGATAAGTTTTAGGATGAGGAATGGTTTATAAATTCAATTTCTTGACATTGTCTTCATACATGAGGTTCTTTTGTGATTCACTATAGAACAATGTATCTATCTTGGTATTTTTTGAAATAACTCTAATGTGGAAAAGATATATTCTTGCCTTTTCATATTATGTTTCACTGAGAGTATTTTAAGAAATATTACTTGCAATGTCCATATCTTTAAATCCCATGGTTGTAATATTTGTTTCATCCTTGGAATCTGATCCTAAATCTTGTTGTATAGTTTTAGAAACCTTTTATTTCTCCTTGTTTTTAAACTTTTTGGGTCTCATCTCATGATGAAGTTTCCAACAATGGTCTTCATCATGGCCCTCTTTGGAACAAAGTTTGCATGCGAGTTTTTCTCCCTCCTTATTTATAGAAAAATTATTCTTCCCTTTTCCTTTGTCTCCAGACTCAAATGAGTTCTCACTTGTTTCATCAAAAATAGTTTTCTCTCTTGCTTACAGATATTTTTCCTACACACAAACTTAATCTAAATTTGGAGGGTTAAACATGAGAAAAATTTGTCTCAAGTAGCTATGTAAAACTTAAATGTATTTGAGTAAAGTGTCATGAGAGGATAAATCTACACCCAAAATCAGTGCTCTCCTTCTAAACTCTTGGGTATAACTTTGCAAACTTTGACCCTTTAATTGCCTATTGTTTTAAAATCCATGCTAAATTTCTTCATATATGTTAAAGGATAAAAATTTCTTCCTAATGAAACAACAAAACCATTCCAAGACAATAAAACATTACCATGTTTCTTCATGTCCTCTTGAGTTTTGGCTTCCCACCAAATGAGTGCTGCATTTTTTAGTCTTAACGAAGCAAGTTGAATTTTGATCTCATCGTCTTTTATCCTTTGTATCATGTAATACACTTCAATATGACAAACCCAAATATCTAATTTATTAGCATTTACCTCTCCATTATACGTAGGTAATTCAAACTTTATGTCAAGTTTCAAAAATGGGGTTTTACCATGTCCCTTTGGATAATGTTGGAGGTGTTTGTGAAGTGGTTGATGTAGAATATGATGATCATGAAGATGAGTGTGAGGATAAAGGAAGAGTTAGAGGTGGTTTATCACCATTATCTCCATTCCCTTTTGGAGGCTTATCTCCATTTCCTCCATCTCCCTTTGGAAGATTTGATCTCTCACCTTACAACCTTGAATTCCTATCCTCATAGAGAACTTTAACCATCTTAGTCATGTCAAAGAAACATTTCCTAAAGGCCTTCTCATCCTTAGCCATCTAATCAAGCTCTCCTTGATGTGCCATGATTGGTGAGGCCTTTGGTGAAACTTGAGGTGAAACTTGTTGTGGAGATTGTGGCAAATGTTCTCTTGAACTAGCTTGACCTTCTCCTCTTTTGAACTTCAACCTTGTAAGAATTAGAAAAACTTGCAACATAATTAAACCCTCAAAACAACCAAAGAAATTGGATATGATACCAAACTGATCTGTATATGTAAACTTGAAGTTTTATGATAAAATTTGCAAGTGAAATTGTTAAGGTTTTTATGTAATTATGTAAGTTGCATTAGCACATAAAATATGATTTTTAACTCAGTTTTGCATAAAATAAAAAATACAATAGTACCATAAAAAAAAACACAAGACGTAAAATTATGAAGGAGTTCACCCCTCTTGGGCTACATATCCTAGTCCAGCTTCCAACATTGGGCATCTTTCATTATGCTCAAAAATATGTGTTTAAATAAACTTGCAGTGCTCATAATGAAAAAAATATTATCTCCAATGGCTTCAGAACAGTGAAAAACCCCTATTTGGGCTCTTTCTGCACTCAATTAGGTCAAATATGACTGAGTTATGCTTTAGAGAATTTTTCCTGCTAATTTTCCTCCAAATCACACCCACTTGCTATCCATCCTACAAATTCTACAATTTTCAGCATCATGGGGAAAAAATTTCACCCTGTGCCAGTGATATTTGCATCGATTTGGGTGAAAAATGTCGTTTAATTAAATTGTGTGGTGACCTCATGAACCGACTAAAATGGGCCACTTAGTGCAATGAGATCCATAAGATCTGGGGTCGTTCATATAGATCCCGCTAATACCATAACCATGCTCTAACCATGCTTACGTTACATTTCACCGTGGTTCTACTAGTGGGTTCCAAACTACCATAAAAATGGGGTTGCATGGAGGTTTGGTTATATAACTATTGAGTTACATTAACCCCATGCCACGTGGTTGGTTTTCGTTGGAACTCTAGTTGGAGTTTTGAATTATCGCCAAGATTTTAACCAAACACCAATGCTCCAGAACTATGGTAAGGACGTATCCCATGGTTTAAACATGGATTAATGTAAGAGTTTGGAACAATGGTCGACCATAAGCATTTGCATGTTCTATGGCTTTCAGAACCATTGAGTTAACTGGTTATTATAACTTGACATGACTATGTTTATTTCCCGCCAAGATTTTTTGTTGAGATTCAACAAGATGATGAGCTTAGTGAAAAGAGTCGCCTTCACTAAGTGGGCTTGTAAGCTATTTTTGGTGCAAGTCTATTTTTAGACATGATGATCATATTTCAAAAGTTGCAGGATGCTATTTGTGGATGGTTGATCAAGTTGGAAAAATAGATGAAATTCTATTTTTAGAATATTGGGCGAATTCTATTTATAGATCGCTTATCTAAAAATAGATGCATGTCGATTATTATTAGCTCTTAATAATAATCAGACACTAAACATCAACTTATTCTCTTGGAGCACTTAAGTTCAGTGCACAGATGTGGCACATCAGTGGACTGAGGGAATTACAAAATTCCTAAGGGCTTACTAGAGCTAATGCATGGAGGACTTAGTTAGAACTCTAAGTGGCAGAGTTATGACACATTTGGAAGAAGTAGTTGTAGAGTTGTATTCAGTTTAACTCAGTTAGACTCAGTTGAGCTAGTTGTATCTAGTCTAACTGATTGATACACTAGTGAGAGTGGAGTTAATTAATTAGTTAATTAATTCACAAATAATAACTCATTAATCAATTGAACAATACAATAGTTAACTATAGTGCATGGCAGTTTCAGTGGAGACCCAGTGGAGAGATAGGTGAGAGGGAAAGATAGAATATCTGTTGTGACTATAGTGATGCATTGATTGCATCACACACACATTGGAGTTACCAATGAGGATTGTGCAATCAAGGCAAGGGTAATTCGAATTCATTCAGAGCTATTCTTCAGCAAGGATTGTGCAATGGATGCAAGCTAGCAGGAGGCAAAGATCAGTGCATGGATTTGCAAGACTGGTTCTGATTAGTGTATGACGATTGTACTGTACTGAGAGCTTGTGATAATATTTGTATGCTTTTTATGAGATTGTAATATGATCTCCATGTTACATAATATATAGTTTTGGTTTTCATCTTCAAGCTTTCCTAGTTAAAAACTGTGTTATATGCGATTGATTATTTTTGTTTATGCTTCACATGTGTGTGCAATTAATTTTTCCGCAAAATATTAACAAGTGGAATAGATTCAGTATCTTGCATAAAGTTAAATAGTGTGAGATTAGGTGGATCTAGGACATATGCATGCTTAGTGCATATAATTTATACATGGTATCGGAGCATTGTTGATTGAAGATTGCAATTGTGAAGTGAGTTTGTGCTGGTGGAAAATTCGAATTTGTTACAAAAGATTCTTGGTGCAGAAATCGAGTATACATTGAAATGTCTTTCAACGGGTTTAGATTGGAGTATGCCCTTGATGGGAGCTCAAATTAAATAGCATGGAAGGACAGGATGGAGGCAGTGCTGAAGGATAATGGGCTGAAGGAGTTCATCGATAGCGATGTTCCTAAGCCGAGATCTAGCGATGCTGCATTACTTGATGCATGGCAAAAGAAGACAACAAAGACAAGAAGGATTCTGTTGGAAGGTGTGAAGGGCAATATTTTGTCCAGCCTTCATTGGAAAGCCACTCCATTCTTAATGTGGAAGGCTTTGACAGACTTGTTCCAAAGCAAAAGTGACCAGATAAACTTGGCCCTTAAAGACAAGCTCAAAAAAATAAAAATGGAGAAAAGCGACAGCATTCCAAAATACCTCACGAAGTTTGTCCACTGCAAGGATGCGCTGGGAAGTGTGGGGGTTACTATTGATGAAGAAGACTTAGTGAGCTTGGCTCTCCTTGGGCTTCTGAAGAGTTGGCATATCTACGAAGACTCTGTCACTGGACGGGAGAAAATGCCGAGATGGGAGCGACTTTGGTCGGATCTTGTGCAGGAGGAGATAAGGCGGGGTACCAGGGATGGATCTTCATCAAAGAATGAAGATGAAGAGAATTGCGCTTTGGCTGGCAAAGCAAGGAAAGGGAAGGGGAAGAAAAATCCTTCAAAATCTGGTGCTAAAGGCAAGAATCAGGATTTGTACAAAGTGAAGTATTTTCACTGTCACGAGCATGGACATTTTTCCACTAACTGTTCACAGAAGAAGAAGAACAAGCAAGTTGCTAGATCTACAGTTGGAGAGGCCTTAGCCTCGTAATTTGATCTTGATTTCTCCCTGATCGCTTTCTTGGTTTCAAGTTGCATGGGATTGGTGTGGTATCTTGATAGTGGTGCATATTTCCATATGACGGGAGACAAAGAGTTGTTTAGTGACTTGGAGGAGAAGGACCTCCAGATGCATATAGAGATGGGCAACAATGGTCGGTACAGTGCGAGTGGCATTGGGACCATTAGCTTTGAGAGGGAGTCTAGTAATCCATTATTGTTGAAGAATGTTATGCATGTTCCAGGTCTGAAGAAGAACTTGGTCTCAGTCGCAATGCTGGAAGATAGAGGTTATGGTGTTTTTTTCAGTGAGGGAAAAGCTTTCCTTCAACATAAAACAACGGGTCAAACCAAGAAGATAGTGGTTTGAATTATAATCTCTAGACGCTGGAGGTAGATGACTGCACTACAATGGTGGGAAAAGCATAAGAAGTGGTGAGCCGGGATGAGAGAAAACTATGGCACAGGAGATTGGGCCATCTTCACCATGGCGCTTTGAAGATTTTGCAGCAAATTTCTACTGGACTTCCCAAGGGTACTCTTGCGTAGTCAGATCAGTGCAAGGGATGTACTATGGGTAAGTTTGTGAAGACCACCTTTCATGAGAAGAAGAACCATGCTTCGGTGATCCTGGAGAGAATTCACACAGACATGTGTGGACCATTCTCGGTTGCTTCAACAACAAAACACAGGTATTATGTGATATTTGTTGATGACTATTCTCATAGATGTTAGATATTCTTCATGCAGAAGAAGAGTGAAACGTTCTAAAAGTTCTGTGAGTTCAAGGCATTGGTGGAGAAGGAGTCAGGGAAGCAAGTGAAATATCTACGGAGCGATAATGGTGGTGAATACATCTCTGGCGAATTCAAAGACATCTGTAGCAAAGAAGGAATTCGAAGAGAACTCATAGCGCCTCATAACCCATAGCAGAATGGGGTCACGGAGAGAAAGAACAAAACAATCGTGGGTGTTGCACAAGTGATGCTGCACGACCAGGGCCTACCGATGCACTTGTGGGCGGAAGCATGCAACACTGCGATTTATGTGAAAAACCATTGTCCTCATAGAGTAATTGGCATGAGTACACCTGAAGAATCTTTTACTGGTAAGAAGCCTGATATTTCTCATTTGAAGATTTTTGGCTCACCTGTTTACATTCATGTGACAAAGGACGCCAGGAAGAAGCTGGAGCCAACTGCAGAAGTTGGGATATTTGTGGGGTACACAAAAACACCCCATAATTATCGTGTGTATTTTCCATACAGTCGGATGACTATTGTGCGATGGGATATAAAATTCAATGAGGTGAAAGCCATGAAGTTGTCGCTTGAGAGGGAGCTACACTTTCATGCGGAGGAGGAACTTCTTGTTCCCAAAGATGAGTCTCTGGATGTGGATCAACCACAGGAGGTGATTCATGGAGTGGAGTCCACTCATGCAGAACCAAACATCAGACAAGGAAAAAAGTGTACAAAAGAAGTTGAGAGACTGAAGCTTGATGCGACACAGAATGTAGGAGTTCTTATATCACAGCACAGACAGAGACAGACACCTGACCGACTTACTGGATACATGGCTCTTATGAGCAAGTGTATCATGACAGAGCCATCTTATTTTGAATAAGCAGTGCAAAAGCCCACATGGTTAGATGCCATGGTGGAGGAGTATGATTCCATTGTCAGAAACAGTGCTTGGGAGATTGTTCCAAGGCCGGTGGGAAAATTAGTTGTAGGATCAATATGGATCTACAAGGTAAAGCAAGCTGCTGATGGGAGTGTCGAGAAGTATAAGGCAAGATTTGTTGCCCGGGGCTTCTCACATATTGATGGGATTGACTATGAAGAAACATTTTCACTTTTCGCACAATATTCTTCCATACGGACCATCCTTGTTCTCTCAGCATAGATGGGTTGGCACATTCATTAGATGGATGTGAAGACTACATTCCTTAATGGGATCATTGAGGAAGAGGTGTACATTGAGCAGCCTGAAGTATTTGAGATCTTCAGTAGTGAGTCACAAGTGTGCATGCTCAAAAGAGTGTTGTATGGGCTGAAACAAGCACCCCGTGCTTGGTACACTTGGATCGACAGCTATTTCATTGGACTTGGCTTCACCAAGAGTGAGGGGGATGAAAACCTGTACCAGATCGTGGTTGAGGGTAAGCTTTTAATAATTGTACTTTATGTTGATGATTTAATACTAACAGGTGATGAGCATTTGATACACTCATGCAAGGAAAAATCTTGCAAAGGAGTTTGAGATGAAGGATTTGGGCCTCCTTCATTATTTCCTTGGATTAGAAATATGGTAGCGGGAAGGTGAATTGTTTGTGTCTCAAGGAAATTATGCCCATCAGATACTGGAGAAGTTACACATGCAAGGGTGCAAGCCTATCGATACTCCTCTTCCAGGAAATTGGAAGAAAGAGGATGATACATCGGCAGAGGTAGTGGATGCCATTGTTTATCGACAGTTGGTGGGTTCGCTCATGTATTTAGTCAATACAAGACCGCACATATGCTATGCGGTGAACCATCTTTCACAAGCAATGGTTAAGCCTATCAAGCTCTTTTGGAAGGTAGGGAAGCATGTCCTGAGATATCTCAGGGGCACATCTAAGTATGGTTTATGGTACAGACAGACGGATGAGGTGATGTTGCATGGCTTCATGGATGCAGATTGGGCAGGAAGCCCAATAGACAGAAAGAGCACATCAGCAGGGATTTTCAGTATCGGATCTACAACAGTTTCTTGGTACAGTAGGAGACAAATATCTGTGGCACTCAGTTCAGTGGAAGAAGAATACATGGCAGCAATTCAAGCTGCATGTGAGGCTATCTGGATGAGGAAGATCCTGGTTGGTTTGTTCAGTTCACATTTAGATCCCACAGTGATACATTGTGATAATCAGAGTTGCATTAAACTCTCGGTTAATCCTGTGTTTCATGATAGACCTAAACATATTGATATCCAGTATCATCATATTAGAGATTGTGTGTAGCGTAAGATCATGTTGTTTCAGTACATTCCTACAAAGGATCAGGATGCAGATATTCTGACGAAGGCGCTCACCAGAAGAAAATTCGAATACCATAGAAGCAGGATCGGGGTGAAGGAGAATCCCTATCTTGTTGAGAGGGAGTGTTGAGATTCAACAAGATGATGAGCTTAGTGAAAAGAGTCGCCTTCACTAAGTGGGCCCGCAAGCTATTTTTGGCACAAGTCTATTTTTAGACTGTCTATTTTTAGACATGATGATCATATTTCAGAAGTTGCAGGATGCTATTTGTGGATGGTTGATCAAGTTGGAAAAATAGATGAAATTATATTTTTAGAATATTGGGCGAAGTCTATTTATAGATCGTTGATCTAAAAATAGATGCATGTTGATTATTATTATCTCTTAATAATAATCAGACACTAAACAACAACTTATTCTCTTGGAGCACTTTGTTTCAGTGCACAGATGTGGCACATCAGTGGACTGAGGGAATTACGCAATTCCCAAGGGTTTACTGGAGCTAATGCATGGAGGACTCAGTTAGAACTCAAGTGGCAGAGTTATGACACAATTGGAAGAAGTAGTTATGGAGTTGTATTTAGTTTAACTCAGTTAGACTCAGTTGAGCTAGTTGTATCTAGTCTAACTGATTGATACACTAGTGAGAGTGGAGTGAATTAATTAGTTAGTTAATTCACAAATAATAACTCATTAATCAACTGAACAATACAGCAGTTAACTACAGTGCATGGAATTTTCAGTGGAGACCTAGTGGAGAGATAGGCGAAAGGGCAAGATAGAATATCTGTTGTGACTATAGTGATGCATTGATTGCATCACACACACATTGGAGTTGCCAATGAGGATTGCGTAGTCAAGGCAAGGGTAATTCAAATTCATTCATAGCTATTCTTCAGCAGGGATTGCGCATTGGAGGCAGGCTAGTAGGAGGCAAAGATCGGTGCATGGATTTACAAGATTGGTCCTGATTAGTGTATGACGATAGTACTATACTGAGAGCTTGTGATAAGCTTTGTATGCTTTGTATGAGATTGGCATATGATCTCCATGTTACATAATATATAATTGGGGTTCTCAGCTTTAGGCTTTCCTGGTTAAAAACTGTGTTATGTGTGATTGATTATTTTTGTTTATGCTTCACATGTGTGTGCAATTAATTTTTCTGCAAAATATTTACAAGTGGAATAGATTAAGTATCTTGCATAATGTTAAATAGTGTGATATCAGGTGGATCTAGGACATATGCATTCTTAGTGCATATAATTTCTACATTTTTAACTTGTGGTTTGGTTGATGTCGTGGTCTGGGGCTAGGGTTAACCCTACACCCCTGGCTGCCACACCCGCCGTATCGTGATTTGGGTGGACTGGGGGCCAGGGGTTAACCCCAGCCCCAAACCCAAATGCATAACTCATTAAAGTTTAAATAGATGACATTTGTCAATAATTTTTACTTTGTGTGAGACGTCGTGCTGCATTTTCTTGATTGTTGCCAAGATTTCTTCGATGATGTCACAGTAGACAGAGTCTCAAATTCTATTCAGAGAACTAAAATTCATGGTTGCCGCTTCCAATTTTTTCAATTCATACCGTACTAAAGTTTCCCCAACTTTTCAGAATCAGAAAACAAACTCGTTGGGAAAAGTTTTTGGTGTCACATTTTCCTGATTTTTTATCTTGATTCCCAAGCTCGACTACTGGGTGTGGTGTTGGTGTCTTATATTCCTTAGTGTGGGAGCTAGTTATCATAATTTTTAATATTCATTGTTGTTTTTCTTGTAGATCATGGAAAATTTGGTGATATCAGGGCATTGTGATCCATCCAGATAACACCTTGTGAATTGATCATGAATTTGTAGTTTGAGCTTGCCTAGACAGGGAAAGAGGATGGAATAGACGTGTAGTTTGTATGCAGCTGTGTGTGGCACATAGGTTGTTTTTTTGTTTTGGAATTAGTTATTTTAAATTAGTGTGTTATTTATTTATTTATTCATTTAAATAAGGTAACAGACACTTCCCTAGACACACATATAATAAGATACACGCAAGGATTCCATTCAATCCACATGTCTATGC
Organism: Pinus albicaulis; assembly: GCA_034641835.2. Taxonomy (NCBI): domain Eukaryota; kingdom Viridiplantae; phylum Streptophyta; class Pinopsida; order Pinales; family Pinaceae; genus Pinus; species Pinus albicaulis. The sequence continues at coordinate 136,241,659 of CM076569.1, read as the reverse complement.
TCTCATCTTTGAGGAGAAATGACATTGTAAAGCTCGTACCCCATACATTTGTA
>CM076569.1:135986400-136241506 GCA_034641835.2 Pinus albicaulis | reverse complement strand
ATGCGAGGCTATCTCGATGAGGAAGATTCTGTTTTGTTTGTTCGGTTCACATTTAGATCCCACGGTGATTCATTGTGATAATCAGAGTTGCATTAAACTCTCCGTTAATCCTATGTTTCATGATAGATCTAAACATATTGATATCCAGTATCATCATATCAGAGATTGTGTGCAGCGGAAGATCATGTTGTTTCAGTACATTCCTACGGAGGATCAGGATGCAGATATTCTGACGAAGGCGCTCACCAGGAGCAAATTCGAATACCATAGAGGCAGGATCGGGGTGAAGGATAATCCCTATCTTGTTGAGAGGGAGTGTTGAGATTCAACAAGATGATGAGCTTAGTGAAAAAGAGTCGCTCACTAAGTGGGCCTGCAGGCTATTTTTGCCACAAGTCTATTTTCAGACTATGTCTATTTTTAGACATGATGATCATATTTTAGAAGTTGTAGGATGCTATTTGTGGATTGTTGATCAAGTTGGAAAAATAGATGAAATTCTATTTTTAGAATATTGGGCAAAGTCTATTTATAGATTGCTGATCTCAAAATAGATGCATGTTGATTATTATTATCTCTTAATAATAATCAGACACTAAACAACAACTTATTCTCTTGGAGCACTTTGTTTCAGTGCACAGATGTGGCACATTAGTGGACTGAGGGAATTACGCAATTCCCAAGGGTTTTCTGGAGCTAATGCATGGAGGACTCAGTTAGAACTCAAGTGGCAGAGTTATGACACAGTTGGAAGAAGTAGTTATGGAGTTGTATTTAGTTTAACTCAGTTAGACTCAGTTGAGCTAGTTGTATCTAGTCTAACTGATTGATACACTAGTGAGAGTGGAGTGAATTAATTAGTTAGTTAATTCACAAATAATAACTCATTAATCAACTGAACAATACAGCAGTTAACTACAGTGCATGGAATTTTCAGTGGAGACCTAGTGGAGAGATAGGCGAAAGGGCAAGATAGAATATCTGTTGTGACTATAGTGATGCATTGATTGCATCACACACACATTGGAGTTGCCAATGAGGATTGCGTAGTCAAGGCAAGGGTAATTCAAATTCATTCATAGCTATTCTTCAGCAGGGATTGCGCATTGGAGGCAGGCTAGTAGGAGGCAAAGATCGGTGCATGGATTTACAAGATTGGTCCTGATTAGTGTATGACGATAGTACTATACTGAGAGCTTGTGATAAGCTTTGTATGCTTTGTATGAGATTGGCATATGATCTCCATGTTACATAATATATAATTGGGGTTCTCAGCTTTAGGCTTTCCTGGTTAAAAACTGTGTTATGTGTGATTGATTATTTTTGTTTATGCTTCACATGTGTGTGCAATTAATTTTTCTGCAAAATATTTACAAGTGGAATAGATTAAGTATCTTGCATAATGTTAAATAGTGTGATATCAGGTGGATCTAGGACATATGCATTCTTAGTGCATATAATTTCTACATTTTTAACTTGTGGTTTGGTTGATGTCGTGGTCTGGGGCTAGGGTTAACCCTACACCCCTGGCTGCCACACCCGCCGTATCGTGATTTGGGTGGACTGGGGGCCAGGGGTTAACCCCAGCCCCAAACCCAAATGCATAACTCATTAAAGTTTAAATAGATGACATTTGTCAATAATTTTTACTTTGTGTGAGACGTCGTGCTGCATTTTCTTGATTGTTGCCAAGATTTCTTCGATGATGTCACAGTAGACAGAGTCTCAAATTCTATTCAGAGAACTAAAATTCATGGTTGCCGCTTCCAATTTTTTCAATTCATACCGTACTAAAGTTTCCCCAACTTTTCAGAATCAGAAAACAAACTCGTTGGGAAAAGTTTTTGGTGTCACATTTTCCTGATTTTTTATCTTGATTCCCAAGCTCGACTACTGGGTGTGGTGTTGGTGTCTTATATTCCTTAGTGTGGGAGCTAGTTATCATAATTTTTAATATTCATTGTTGTTTTTCTTGTAGATCATGGAAAATTTGGTGATATCAGGGCATTGTGATCCATCCAGATAACACCTTGTGAATTGATCATGAATTTGTAGTTTGAGCTTGCCTAGACAGGGAAAGAGGATGGAATAGACGTGTAGTTTGTATGCAGCTGTGTGTGGCACATAGGTTGTTTTTTTGTTTTGGAATTAGTTATTTTAAATTAGTGTGTTATTTATTTATTTATTCATTTAAATAAGGTAACAGACACTTCCCTAGACACACATATAATAAGATACACGCAAGGATTCCATTCAATCCACATGTCTATGCTCTCATCTTTGAGGAGAAATGACATTGTAAAGCTCGTACCCCATACATTTGTACCCATTATGTATTTATGCAATTATAATATGTATATCAATTTGTATTTTACCAAAATCAACATCTGGGAAGCTAGGAAAGCATCTGGTAAGCAAGGAAATAAGAACAAGACTAATAGTAATCCCATAGCAGAAGATACTATCATAAATGCTCTGACCAGACTTTTTGATAAGGTCACTGATACACCATACTTGAGTATTTTACTCTAAAAAATCTAAGCACCTTTGGATATAAGGCAGTGTCTTATGTAGGAATAAATGCTTTCTGGAGTTCTAAAAAAATATTCCCATATTTGTAGTGTCAAACATTATTCCCATATTTGGAGTGTCAAACATTATTCCCATATTTGAAGTGTAATCCACCCCTAGGTGTCTAGGTGCCACTATTGTTTCTTTGTTTATTTATGTTACTCAATTACAATAGAGTTTCCATTGGCTACAGGCTACATTACCACTAGAATGACATGACACGACTACTTGTCGGTGTACGGTAAAATTTGTTTGGGGAGATATTGCATTTTTCCTTTGGTCACCTAGATTTACTTATGTCTATATGTCATGGAAACAAAAAACTTACAACAAAGAAATGATAGTTCATTAGAAATGAATAATAAAAGAGATACAATGTTTTGCATATACAATACTAAAAAAAAAATTCTCAATGCATTCGTAATGTTTTCAAGTAAACATTCTGGGGATTTTAGATATTCTATTCTAGAAGATTTAACAATGTGTCAAATGAAGGATGAAAAGGCCACTAGGAAAGCTCTATGTTTTCTATCCCAATAAGTGAAAGCTGTGAAATCCTTGGTCGAATCATGCAGAGCCAAACCTCAATTTTGGTTATTGGTCAATTTCCACCATGCTAAGTTGGAAGAAGATTTTATGGCCTTCCTCCCATTATGCTTATGGACTTAAGTTTCCAGTACAAGCTCCATAAAATAAATCGATGATCTTGACTTACCAAATAAAACATCAAAGAATAATTTGAGCTTTACATAGTACATTCCCATACCAAAGTCTGTTTAAAGGATAAGAGTAAAATCTTATTAAAACTTCATATCAATATTTATCTTGAAATGATGGTTATGCTACATCAAGAAAACATATCAATGGTATCATATTGAGAAAGCAATATCTTGTGTCATAATTGTATTTCAGACAATAATTGCTCTTATTAGTCCCTGCCCAAAGTGCGGTAGGGACTCTTGTAATCGAAATGCTTTGAAATATGATCTTGCTCAAAAACAAATAGATGCTCAAAACCAAATTATCCAAATTTTTGTTGTACATATGTATTTTCACTTTTTCTTCAACCTATTAAGCATTGAAACATTTTACATTAACCAATAAAAAGTTTTTAGTTCTTATTTAGCCACTTCCCGAGGTGGAGAGCAGGTCGAGAGCAACAAAACTGTGTGTTAAAATTGATGTTGTTGTTACACCATTTTTTGGTCATCTAACCTGTTACTATTAGATGGACCTAAGTACACCATGTAAGACCAGTTTTACCGTAAGTAAAATTGCTTTCACTATGAAAAATAACTTAGTAAACCACCTTTATTAAGTTGTTTATGGTCTAAATAGGAAACCCCATGAGGAAATATTAAATAATTCCACATTTGTTTAATTTTCCTCAAGGAATAATTAGTTAAACAACAATTTAATTAATATTCCTGGTCATATTTAAACCAAAAAAGAAAAATTAATTAGATAAATTATTATTTATCTTATTATTTTCTAGGAATAATTATTTAAACCTTATTTAAATAATATTCCTTGTTAAATTTGACTAAATCATTCATTAATAATTAAATAAATCATTATTTATTTGATTATTACTCAACCACATCCTTAAAATAATAAATAAATCATTTATTTATTTATTATTTACAAATAAATGGATTTGACCAAAGTCAAATTCTTTTTCCCTCCAACAAATATAATAAAATATTCCATAAAAGTTGGATCTAGAATTGGTTAATAATATTTTAATTATGCACCAATGTCTAGACTAACTGAATATTTGTTATAAATAGAAGGGTTCTTCCATTCACTCACTACCTTTTGTTGCCTAAAGATCACTCTGGATCTATACTTTTGGTCTGACTTTGATCCACCATCATTGTCATATTTTTCTACCATTTTTCTTGTGATCTCCCTTTGAGTTTAAAATTTACACACTTCACACCCTAAGTGAAGAAGAGCTTGGTTAACACCACCAAGAAAAGACTTTAACATTGAAATCAATTGATCCTACACCTCTCTGCCCTTGTTTCAACATTGTAATCAATTGATCCTGCACCTCTTCGCACCTGTTGGTCTCTCTTCCCTTTGTGTCGTGTTTGTGTCTTCACCATTGCACCACCAAGGCATTTATCCCAGAGACTTCTTGGCCTTCATCCTCAGTTTCCAGTAGGAATACTTACTCCTCCGCATAGGATTCGAGTTAGTCCTCCACTGAGCCCGCACTTTGACTCTTCTTCTAGTTCACTAGGTTCCCCTTCTGGTTTCACCCCCAATTCTCCCCCTGTCACCTTCACCATGTCTGGTTCAGGACCTAACGCTGGTGGTAGCCCTGGCCCTAATGTTGGGAATACTACTAGTGGAACCACAACAGGGACTACGTCGGTTGCTCCCTTGCTCCCCTATATGGCAGGTCGTAGTCTTCCCGATTTTAACCAGTTGATAAATGACCCTATACACCATGAATCTAGTTGGTCTGCTATGCCGACCAAGCTCCCTTGTGACATCCCCAAGTTTGAAGGCTTTGCTAGAGAAGACCCTAAAAATCATGTTCGATCTTTCCACATGTGGTGCTCGTCTAACTCCATTACCGATGACTATGTCCGTCTTTGGTTGTTCCAACATACGCTTACTGGTGAAGCTTCTAAGTGGTACGTTGATCAGGCCTCATCCTCTCATACCACCTTTGCGACTCTTGCCCAGGATTTTCTATCTTATTTCCAGCTTCCCCTTCATTATGACACTGGTAACGAACTTTTGACTTCTTTCTATCAATCATCTGCGACCCGCCTATCCGATGATGTCCAAGAATGGCAAAGAAGAAAGAGCCTATGTCGAGCCCCTACCTTTGAAGACCGTGTCTACATGGATTGGTTCCTTAGATCCCTTTTTCATACTATAGGAAAATATGTCACATCATATTTCCCTCAAACCGAAGAAGCTGCTCTCCAAATTGCGTTAAAATATGACCTGATCTACGCGCATTCAGGTTATGTTTATACCGTTCTACCTGATCTTCCTAGATCTAGTGGTGCCAACGCACTGGGGGCATCTCATGCCTCCAATGGTATTGTTGGAGCTCTCTCTCATCCATACGCTCAGCCTCCCATGGGCTATGGTTTTCCTCAGGGAAGGGCCATCACCTCCTATATTTTTCCCCCTCTCGGTAGCATCTATCCATGATACAGAACGCCTCCTCCTTTTGCTCAACCCCCTATTTACCGCAATGTTACCCAACATCCTTATTATTCGTATCTGTAGCCTGGTGCTCCAGCTCCTCTAGCATTAGCACATTCGCCTCCATTGGCTTCTCAACCCCTACAACAGCAACCACCGCCCCCTCCAGGGTAGGTGTATGCAAAACAGGGCGCGACTAATGCTCCTCCTTCCAAAAAGAAGAGGAAAGGCACTCCAAATCAATCTTCCCCTGGTAATCCTGGACCTAATTCTCAAAATAATGCACCTAACACTGCTAACTAGAAATAGGGCACTTAGCCCAAGCAGGACAGGCATGTTCGCACGAACAAGCCTTGTTCTTATTGTGGTGTTTATGGTCATTACACACATGATTGTCCTCTTTTACCACAGATGAGGCAGATGTGGGAGTCTCAAACAACATTGCGAGGAAAATAAGTCTCCCCTTCCATCCCTCCCAATGCTGCACCTAGTCAGCCAGCTATATTTACTAATCCTTTCCCTTAGCAAGGATTCGTGACAACCCAACCACCTGAAGGTTAGGCAGCCACTCAACCTCCTCCATCTGGTACCTCCGATTAGCAGATTTTCATGATGAATTATGACCAACCTATAACTGTAGACCTAACCATTCAGAGTTGGTCTCGTCAGTACAACAAGCCTCCCGCTACGTCTGTCCCCGAGCCACCTTCTTTAGGTTATACATAGCCTCTTTTGACACCTAATGGTCCTTTGCAAATCCCTCCTCTTTCTACTTCTGTTGCTTTCCAAATCCCAGTCAAGATCTAGAACGCCAACGTTTTACAATGTATCATTGATGAGGAGGTATCCACCTGTGTGATGTCCGCTTCGGTTTGGAAGCAACTCGAATCGCCTGAGTTGGCCCCTTCCATGATCACTCTTCGAGCATGGGATGGCCACGCCTCCTAGCCCATTGGCCTATTCTGCAATTTTCCTATTACTCTTGTGGGCAAGACTGTTCTCATTGACGTAGAAGTCATTGACGCCCCCTTAGATTACAACATTCTATTGGGTCGTAGCTACACCTATACGATGTCTGTTGTACCATCTGCGATTCACCGCAAGATGTCATTTCCCCATAATGGAAAGATAGTCACCATTTAACATTTGACATATTACGAACTGAAGTATCAGACCTCCCCTGAGTCCATCATATCTTCGGTGGCCAATAAGCAAACCGTCGATCCCTTGACCAGTGTCTTACCCAGAGTCTACAAAAATTCATCTTTTCTTGGTACATTCCTTGGTGATGGAGCTATTACCCACAGTCCCTCTCATTTTAATTCCTCGGTTTCTGTGTATAGACTGCTTCCAAAATTTACTTCCCAATCAACTTCCCAATCTGGGCCAACTCAACATGTTCTTATTTCAGGGACTGGCAAATTAAACAATTAAATCTGGGAGCTTTAATATCTCAAGTCTCGGATATTTGAGATATCAATTTCAAGGGTTATCATATGTATGTAATATCTCATACAATGCAGTCAGATTCACTTCTTTTCTATGGGAGTTATGCTCTCAACCAATGATCACTGTCGTATTCATAACGCATCCTTGATTTCAAGTCAAGGTCTATAGTTAACCATGTAATAAGGATTCACAACCCCACCACTTGATATTTTACTAACACAGATTCTGCCCTCTACTCATATGCCTCTCCAAGTGGTAACATTTATAAAGGTCCTCGGCCCCATATAGGCACCCCTATATTAAAACATTCTGTTAAACCATGATTTGATTATTATGCACTTATATATAACCCAACGACATTATATGAATCTTCACACAACATTCAAATGTTGCTATGTATGCACATTCGCTCATATAAATAACCCAAATTTCATAAAAGATTGACCGCCACTTATATATATCATCGCATATGTATACTCCTCACATCTGACGGTCAAGACGTTGTCGGATCGACGCCAATGATTTGACGGTCATGACCAGATATCGTGCACTCTAGATGCATGGGCTTTAATTCGCGATGAGAGTGGGTTTTCAAAACTGCTCATGGACAGTGTCACCCAGTTTATGGGATTGCGTTAATTTCTTAAATACTGCTTACCACTTTATAACGATGCGAAAAACATAGGTTTCAAGTCTCGGTTTCACTGTTCGTCTCTTGGTTCTGCTTCTTTCATGCTCGAGGTTCCATGCCTATTAATTTCAGTATTGTCTCAGTTCTCCAACGCTACCGCTTCCACCACTTCTTCATTCGAATTACACATTTCATTGCATAGTTTGGGGTTTCATCATAACTCTGTGCCCTCGCTATTTCTCCTTTCACTGTAATACAGTTCCCTTGCGATCCTAGCGTTTAGTAATTCAACTCCTTACTACCACTCCGAGAACGATGTTCCTTTGACTCTAACTCAGGTTCCACATTTCGCACAGAACTAATCAACATTCTCATATGACTCGGAAGTCCAAACCTCCATATATATATGCAGATTTCTTAATTAACCCTTATCATTCGACTCAATCTCGGCATTGGAAATTCATCACTTTATCAATAAATAAATAGAATACAATTGACTCCTACTGCACGTTATTCATACGTTGCTCAAACAATCTCTCATCAAATTTTATGATTACCATATAGAGTTCATATATTATAATTAAATAGGGAATATGCTTCAACGAGCAGAGCAAATCTCTTCGAAAGCGCTTTCCACCGGAACACAAAATGTAGCCCCAATATAATTTGACCAATCGATATATTCATAGATAATGCTCCAATTCCACTTCTTTCAATAAGATCGACCCTTTTAGTGGTCGATATTCCTGCAATGCACGTTAATTGCTTCTACTTAAAACATAGTCATCCCTTCAGCCAATAACACCGGTTTCAATTGTCACAGAACTCAATTGTGCCTTCGCCAGTACTAGGTCAAGAATGTATATATAATTCACATTTATTTTAATTCAATCAATACACATGTAAACCGAACAGGTGATTTCATTTAAATAATGGAATCACTTACAAAATTTCTTCTTGGCCAGATCTTCAATCTGTTGGCCTCCTACCATCCTACTCTGTCTCTCTTGCTCACTAACACTTTGCAGTTCGATGCAGGTCCCCCCACTCTACCACAGGGATTTTATTTTTATACAAATTAGGATTTAATTGATTCAGCTTCCCTGATGACTCTTGGAATCCTAAAATTAACCTAACTTCTGAAACTGACTATCTCTTCAGGTGCCCATTTATCATTCGGGCAGTTACAATTTTCTCCAGATTTAATTAAAATTACTCAAATTAAAATAATTACATAGGGAATTTAAAACAAGAGACCCCCTACGTTTATTTATATACAAAATATCGTCTTGGGCCTAATGCCCCTGCATCAGACTCCCCAGGTCAAAATAGTTCATGATATCCTGATCATGGTTTTCATCTTTGTCTGCCTGGATCCCACACTTTGTTCTGCAACTGGTCATCCGTTGCAGTGTTCTTATTTCGCATTCCTCCTGGCTTCCATATCTTGGTTTGCATCTTTGCACTTGCTATGCCCTCACAGTCAGTGACTGTCTTCTTCTTCTTGTTGTTATTTCTCAGCTTTCTTGTCGTTGTCCCTTTTGGAGGCATCTTCTGCATCAACTTTCTTATCAATGTTATTTCTCTGTCTAATCTTTCCTCTGACTGCTAGACTCTCACTTCTGTTTGTTGCATTCTTATTTCTTTAGTACTTACTGCTGCCCTATTTTCCACCCAATCATCCATACCCTCTCTGCAACAGTAAAAAAATTTCTCCTCTACTGGAAACACTTCAGCTTGTTGCTGCAACATTCTCTCTAGCAACACTCCAAGTTGCTGTTTTGGCATTTCACTCTCTCCTCTGGATGTTTTCTGCAAACATTCTCGCCATCTCCTTTGGCCAAACAAATCTTCACTATGCGGCAACTTAGTTTCAGTATCTTCTTCTTCGATGTGGGCAATCTTCAGAAATTGCCTTCCTTCTTCTTGATTTACTTCAAGCTCTTCCAGCTTTGCATTTTCATCTTTTGTCAGAGTGAAAATCTGGTTCTCCACTGCTGTAGCAGCCCCAACAGTCTGCCATACGGCCTTCTCCCCAATATTCTCTTGGTTATTCGAACAAGCCAATTCCTTTCTGCTACCAATAGCAACCAACTTCTACCCATGAGACATGATTGTCTCATCTTCTTCTAGCTACCCATCTTCATTCTGCAATAGCTCCTTTTCTTTTTCATCTGTAGGAACAACAAGTTCATTTACAGGAGGCATGATAGTCTCTCCTTCCTCCTTCTGCAACAGTCCATCACCTTTCAGAACAACTTCAAAATATGGATTGTTTTCTGCTTTTCTTGTCAACACAGCCAATTTGTCAAATTTCAATTCACAAGACCCGATGGTCTTAATTGATGACTCAATCACCAATTTCTCTTTCAGCAGTTCTAAGTATTTCCCAAGACTCGAAAAATATTTCTTGGCTTTATTCCTCTGTATCTTCTCATGCTGCAACCCCCAATTCTGAATTTGAGGTTCTTTCTCTTGTTCGGGATTCTGCTGATCCAACACACTCTCTATCAACATAATTCCTCCATTCCATGGATCAAAAATTCGCATAGAATTCCTCTCCTCTTTCAATTGACTACCCCATGCTGTCAATTATCCTTCAGCATTAGCAGAATCTGCATTCACAAAGAAATTTTTAAAATAAAATCCACAAGGCCTCAGAGACTTTCCTTCTTTTGTCAACATCTTAGTATGTTGTCCCAAACTTCTTTCCTTCTCAATCAGCACATCAGAATGCTAATTCCAAATCTTCAAACATTTCTCGAGACTATCAGTTAGCCTCTGCTCTGCATCATCCTCTGCAAGGATTTCTTTCTGCTCTAGTTCATAAAAATGAACTCTCTCCTCTTCAATCATCTTTGTCCTTACCATCTGAACACCTTCCCTCTGTGGTTCTGTCCTCTGCTCCAGAACACTTAATTCATGCCATGAACTTAGCATCTCCTCTGAGAAAACATCTTCAACATCTTCACTATCTTCGGCTGTCACTATCTCCTCAGCCTTCATCAGAATGGAATTCTGACTTCCCATTTCTGCAAAAACTTCAGCTATCTATCCATCACTCTTCATTTGACCATCTAACAAAAGCAATTTTTCATTATTAGCATTAATGAAAAACTCATCATCACCAACGTCATTGAAACAATCTCTTCTATAAAATAAGGAATTAATGAATTCCTTCTGCTGCAATAATTCAATCTGCTCCTCATCTGAAAGATACTCATCATACTTTACTTGGAAACAGTTAGCTTCTTTTAACACAACTTCATCACATGGGCTGTCTTCATCAATACCTGCATTCACAAACAACTTGTCAGTTGTAAAAACACAAGACCTCATGGTCTCATTTGATGATTTGATCACCAAAACTTCTTGTTGTCCCAAGTCTCTTGTACACCTCAGATATTCTTCAAGAGTCTCTTCTTCAATTTCTTCAAGATGTCCAACTTCTAGCTCATGGCCATCATCATAAGCTAAATCTCCTCTGCTTCCAACATGTGGGAAAGTAGAATCTTTCTCGAACTGTGCATGGACATCTTCAAAACATCTGGTTGTTCCATTTTTATTCTCAGTGACAACATCAGCAGTTTGTTCATCTCCACATGGCTTCCCTACAAACATACAAAATATGTCAGATGTAAGGATCTTGGACCCCTTGGTCCCACTTGAAGCTTCAGTCTCCAAGTTCTTCTCCAAATACTCAATTATTCTGAGCATTTCTCCCTTCTTCTGAGCATTCATCAATTGCTCCTTCTTCCTCTGTAGCCTCTGCCACTTTATCTTCCTCTTCATGAGCCACCCAACTCTCTGGTTTTCCTTTATCATCCTCTCCAGTTCCTCAAGTTGCTTATTGATCTCAGACATTTCTTTCCAATACTCTTCATCAGTGAGTTTCTTCCTCATTCCATTTTCTTTGGCATATTCCCTCACTCTTTTGCTGTGGCCTTTCTCAGAACCTCTACAATCTCTGTTGTGGCTATTATTAGACATATTCTCCTCCAAGAGTTCTTCACTCACAAGCTTCACTAAGCCTTTGCTACAGCAAGATCTCTTTCTGCAACTCACCTCACCAATCCCTTCCTCCGGATCCGGCTTTTGGCAAGTATTGGTCCCCTATCTGCTAGAACCTTCTAAGCACTCTCTTCTGCTCTCTAGGCTTCACTCTGCAACTTCTCTTAAGAACACCTCTATTCTTCCTTCATCCAACCTCAGTTGGGAATATTCCAGGTTCTGCCACACTCTTTCTGCACTTAGAATCCCTCGCTGGACTCTTCTATCACTCCTCTCAAAGCTTGCGATCTACTTCTTGCTGAGATTCTTTCTCAATTTCTTGCACCCTGAAATATACAAACAATACCTTCCAACCAGAGTTAAAATAATGCTCATCATCTTACCTCTCAAGATCCCTGAAGGATATTGCTTCTCCTTTCACCTGCACTGCATCTATCTGCTGCAATCTTCAAGACTCCTTTTCTAAAACTCTAGATTCTGTAAATCTGAGTTATCAACCTTCACTGCATACTCGGTCAAATCTGTAATTCTGTTAAACAAATTTAAACATCAACTTCCTCACTGTACATGTGCATTTCAAAGATAAACCTCCAAAGAGCTATTTCAATTTAGGCTCCGATACCACTATGATGGAGCTATTACCCACAGTCCCTCTCATTTTACCTCCTCGGTTTCTATGTATAGACTACTTCCAAAATTTACTTCCCAATCTAGGCCAACTCAACATGTTGTTGTTTCGGGGACTGACAAATTAAACAATTAAATCTGGGAGCTTTAATATCTCAAGTCTCAGAGATTTGAGATATCAATTTCAAGGGTTATCATATGTATGGAATATCTCATACAATGCAATCAGATTCACTTCTTTTCTGTGGGATCTCTACTCTCAACCAATGATCATTTTCATATTCATAACGCATCCTTGATATCAAGTCAAGTTCTATAGTTAACTATGTAATAAGGATTCACAACCCCACCACTTGATATTTTACTAACACAGATTCTGCCCTCTACTTACATGCCTCTCCAAGTGGTAACATTTATTAAGGTCCTCAGCCCCATATAGGCACCCCTATATTTCAACGTTCTTTTAAACCATTCTTTGATTACTATGCACTTATGTATAACCCAATGACGTTATATGAATCTTCACACAGAATTCAAATGTTGCTATGTATGCACATTCACTCATATAAATAACCCGACTTTCATAAAATATTGACCGCCACTTATATATACATCATCGCATATGTATACTCCTCACATCTGATGGTCAAGATGTTGTCGGATTGATGCCGATGATCTGATGGTCATGACCAGATATCACGCACTCTAGATGCATGGGCTTTAATTCGTGATGAGAGTGGGTTTTCAAAACTCCTCAGGGACATGCGTCACCCAGTTTATGGGATCACGTTTATTTCTTAAATACTTCTTACCACTTTATAACGATGCAAAAAACACAGGTTCCAAATCCCGGTTTCACTGTTCGTCTCTTGGTTCCACTTCTTTCATGCTCGAGGTTCCATGCCTATTAATTTCAGTGTTGTCTCGGTTCTCCAACACTACCGCTTCCACCACTTCTTCATTCGAATTACACATTTCATCGCATAGTTTGGGGTTTCAACATAACTTTGTGCCCTCGCTATTTCTCCTTTCACTGTAATACAGTTCTTTTACGATCCTAGCCTTTAGTAATTCAACTCCTTACTACCACTCCGAGAACGGTGTTCCTTTGACTCTCACTCAGGTTCCACATTTCGCACAGAACTAATCAACATTATCATATGACCCGGAAGTCCAAACCTCGATATATATATATATATATATGCAAATTTCTCGATTGACCCTTATCAGTTGACTCAATCACGACATTGGAAATTCATCACTTTATCAATAAATAAATATAATACAATTGACTCCTACTGCACGTTATTCATACGTTGCTCATACAATCTCTCATCGAATTTCAAGCTTACCATATAGAGTTCAGATATTATAATTAAATAGGGACTATGCTTCAACAAGTAGAGCACAACTCTTCGAAAGCGCTTTCCACCGGAACACAAAATGTAGCCCCAATAAAATTTGACCAATCGATATATTCACAGATAATGCTCCAATTCCACTTCTTTCAATAATATCGACCCTTTCAGTGGTCGATCTTCCTGTAACGCACGTTAATTGCTTCTACTTAAAACAGAGTCATCCCTTCAGCGAATAACACTCGTTTCAATTGTCACAGAACTCAATTGTGCCTTCGCCAGTACCAGGTCAAGAATGTATATATAATTCACATAGATTTTAAGTCAATCAATACACATGTAAATCGAATAGGTGCTTTCATTTAAATAATGGAATCACTTACAAAATTTCTTCTTGGCCAGATCTTCAATCTGTCGGCCTCCTACCATCCTACTCTGTCTCTCCTGCTCACTAACACTTTGCAGTTCGATGCAGGTCCCCCCACTCTGCCATAGGAATTTTATTTTTATACAAATTAGGAATCAATCGATTCACCTTCCGTGATGACTCTTGGAATCCTAAAATTAACCTAACTTCTAAAACTGATTATCTCTTTAGGTGTCCATTAATCATTCAGGTAGTTACAATTTTCTCCAAATTTAATTAAAATTACTCAAATGAAAATAATTACATAAGGAATTTAAAACAAGAGACCCCCTATGTTTATTATATACAAAATATCTTCTTGGGCCTAATGCCCTTGCATCACCTGGTCTTCCTCCTCCTATCTCTGATCCTAGCTCATCGAATGTTTTCATGATGCAATCGTCTCGGGCTTCCCTCAAGCGGCCCGCTTTAGCTAGTCAGCAGCCTCGCCCTCCGCAGCCTACTCCTAGCCCTTTGATTCAGCCTTCTGGACCTCCTCCTCCTTGCCCTTCACCTACAACTGGTATCCATGAGCCTCTCTACCCTCCTGGAACTATTCCTTCAGGCCTTAACCATCTCAGAGTTGTCCCGCCTAGCCATTACCCCTCTGGTCAGATACCATTCCTAGCTCCCCCTCCTGGAGTGTTCTCGGTACCTGTCATGGCTACCCTATCTCTTCCTAACTTGACCCTGGGGATTCCCATCTGGTACCATGATCCCCCAGCTGCTACCCCGCCTGGTTAACCCAAACCTTATCTTGCTTTTGCCCCAGTTCAATTGGTACCTATGACCCCTCCTACTGCTACTGTGCCTCAGCCACCTCAACAGGAACATCCTCCTGTTGTGACAACTTCAGGTAACGGAGGAAAAGCCAACAAGAAGGCATCTAAAGACAAGGCTGCCCTGAAAAACCTTTCCCCTCATCGACCACCAAAGAGTACTGTCCAGTGTGCTTTGTGTGATGTTGTTGGTCCTTCCACCCATACCTGTTCATAGTTGCCTCACCTCAAGCCCATGGTCAATGAGACATTTCCGGAATCTGATATCCCTGAGGTTTATGTCACTATACCCGATTTAGTACCGAAACTCAAATCCTTGCGCACAAATCACCCTTGTGCTTTGTTCAATTTCCATGGCCACTATACTCACCTCTGTCCCTGCCTTGAAGAGTATCGTTTCTCTTTGGAATCGTTCCGCCAATTCGAGGCCAAGCATAAGAAGTTCACCTCCTCCTTGTTTGTGAGTTCTGCTTCGGTAGAACCAGAGGATCTACCTGCTTCCATTGATATTCCCCCTTCCGATGTCTAAATGACGGAGTTTTCGGCCACCATTTTCTACCTACCATCATCCATGAAACCCTTAGTGGAAGTCCCCTTGGAGAGTTCCCCTGATGTTTCGCTTGAACTCCCTTCAGCGATCACCCTGGGCTCAACATTGGTAGATCCTTTATCTTCTTACTCTTTTTTCATCCCCCATGAGGTTGTGCATGTGAGCCTTTCTTCACATGATGATGAGTCAAGTAGCTCTACCGTGTCAGGCGGTCTCCCTTCCTCCAGTCAACCCATCTTCCATTCTGATGAAGACATTATGGAAGCCATGAACGACCTTGAATTTCCATGGGATGATATGCACCACCATGCGTACTTCCTCCCGCAATAGTCCCATGACCAATATGTTGTGGAAACTAAAGACTTCATTCCCGATGAAGTTGATTGGTTTAGAAATCCCATCCCTGCACTTGATGCTTCCGAAGAAGGAAATATGGCCAACATCTCCCCTACCATTAAAATTGACATTTCTAACAAACTAGGGGTAGAAGAAAATATCACCTTGGGTGCCCAATGCACCCCAAAAGACGTTGAGGCTTACACCAAGCTATTCAAATAATTCCACAATGTTTTCACATGGTCCTATTTAGAAATGCCTAGAATTGATCCCGCCATTGTTGAACACCATATCCATACATGGCCCCATGCCATTCCTGTCCGCCAAAAGTTGAGAGCCACTAATCCTTCCAAACAAGAGGCTATCAAAGCTGAAATCGATAAGCTCAAGTAGGCTGGTTTTATCTATCCCATCGAATACACCACTTAGGTGTCCAATCCAATTCCCATTCTCAAGAAATGAGGCACCATCCGTGCTTGCGCTGACTTTTGCAACCTGAACAAAGCTTGTCCCAAAGACAACTTCCCCACACCATTCATTGACCAAATCATTGATGAGTGTGTGGGGCATGAGGTTCTGTCCTTTATGGATGGTTTCTCCAGGTACAACCAAATTTTTATCCATCGTGCTAATCAACTTAAGATTGCATTCATTAGTCCGTGGGGAACCTTTGCCTATCAAGTCATGTCGTTCGGCCTTAAAAATGTCGGAGCTAATTTTCAGTGGGCTATATCTTACTGTTTCTATGACCTGGCTCACATTATCCTTGCTTATTTAGATGACCTCACTGCACGTTCTAAACATCGGGTGCAGTGCCCCCACGATCTGCGTATCGTCTTTCTCCTATTTCCCAAGTATAATATCGACCTCAACCTGCTGAAGTGTGTCTTTTGTGTTCCTGCCGGCCATCTCCTAGGCTTCATTGTGTCTAAATATGGTATCATGCTTGACCCATTAAAATTTCAAGCCATCCTTGAGCTTCCTATCCCTCGTTATTTATGCCAGTTACAAAGCCTCCAAGGAAAACCTAATTTCCTTTGCCAATTCATACCTGACTATACCACCACCGTGCATGAGTTCCTTAGAATCCTCTACTCTAACATTCCATTTGTGTGGGATGCCTATGCTCAAGAGTCTTCTGATGCCCTGACACATGCTCTCACATCCTCTTCCTTGATCTGTCCCCCTGACTTTGATAGGGATTTCATCTTGTACATCTCCACTTCCACCTATTCGGTCGTTGGAGTCCTTATTCAGGAATATGACAATGGAATTGAGCATGGTATCTATTATGTCAGTAAGAACCTTGTAGGTCCTCCTGTATCCTACTCACATGAAGACAAATTATCACTGGCTGTCGTGTTCTTGATCCATAAACTTCATCATTACATCCTCGTGCATTTCACCAAGGTTGTGACTAATTTGAATCCTATGGCCTTCCTATTGAGTCTTTGAATCATCAATGGCAAGTATGCCCGTTGGATCGTTATCCTCCAGGAATTTGATCTTGAATTTTTCACACCAAAAAGTAATAAAGGTTTAGCCCTCGCTGAACTCATTTCAAAATTACCTACTGGTACGCAGGATCCTCCAGTTAATGATGATTTTCCCGATGAACATTTGTTTTCCATTACCACTGATGATCCTTGCTATGGTGACATCCTTACTTATTTGCAGACCCAAAATTTCGCCCTCCATCTTGACCATGATGCTCGACGATGTATTCGGCACCAGGCCCCCCACTACATTCTTATCGGTGAAGACCTTTATCGTCATGATGTAGATTTTGTCCTTCATCATTGTCTCACACACGCTGAAGTAGACAAAGTCCTCAATGCCTATCATATTGGCGCTTGTGGTGGCCACCTCTCTAGTCTGGCCACTACCTAGAAAATCATGCGCGCTGGGTACTTTTGGCCTTCTCTCTTTGTTGATTGCATTGAAGCAGTCAAAAACTATTCCAACTGCCAACATTTTGCCCCTAAGTCACGAGCCCCTTCGGCTCCCCTCCATCCTGTCATCTCAGCTGGTCCGTTTTGTAATTGGGCCATAGATTTTATGGAGTGTCGACCATCATCTGCTGGTAACCACAAGTATATCATCATGGCGGTTGACTATTTCACCAAATGGGCTGAGACCATACCCACGTTTAACAACACGGTAGCTACCACAACCCTATTTTTCTTTAACCATGTGATCACTCGATTCGGAGTTCTGAAGAAATTGGTCTCTGACCATGGCTGACATTTTGAAGATGAGATATGGCATGAGCTATCCTCACTGTTGGATTTTGAGCACCAATATTCCTCCTATTACCCCCAAGGTAATGGCCAAGTTGAAGCAGTCAATAAAATCCTTAAAACCATGCTTCAACGGACTGTGGATAAGCACAAAACCAACTAGCACCTTATGCTCTTCCCTGCTTTATGGGCCTATAGAACTTCTTTTAAAACCGTCACCAGGTTTACTCCTTTTCACCTTATTTTTGAAACGGAGGTAGTCTTACCAATTGAGGGTGAAATCCATTCCCTTCATCTAGCCTTCAAACTTCTCCCTGACACCCAACGTTTAGAAAAATGACTTATCATGCTTGAGCCTGCTTCCGAAGATCGTCGCGTTGCATTGCAAACCATCAAAGTAGCTAAGAAATGCACCAAAGCTCAGTATGACTGAAAATTCCACCCTCGTACTTTTCACGAAGGTGATCTTGTTATGGTGTATGACCAGGCCAATGATGTCCTCGGTCATGGGAAGTTTGACTCATTATGGCTAGGATATTACATCATCAGTAAGGATTTAGGTAAGGGGGCATATCTCTTAGAGGGTTTTGAAGGACATCCCCTTCTTAATCCTCGCAATGCACTCTATCTTAAGAAATATAACCCTTAGCATTTCCTTCCGGAAATTCATGTTTTATTTCTTTTAGGTAGCCAACTCATGATTTTTTGTGATTTGATACTTCACTAGGACACATTTTTTCCATGAAAGGTCACTTCACCACTCCTAAAAAGCAAACTTATTCACTTGCAACACTTGTACTTGGGGCACCACTTTTCCTCCATACTTTTCCATGCTCGTGTTGATTTTCTTCATGAGTAACCATCTTGTACTCATGTATTTATAGTCCCCACCGAACCTTTTCTGTGTGGAAGCATCATCGATTCACCCTTTTTTAGAGCATCTGAGTTGAGTCATCATCGCATCCATGGAATCTATCCTGAGTCCCTTTGTGTCCCGCTATAGTCCTCCATCCTTCATTGCTTGGTTCCTCTCTCATGTCACACATTATGGCCTTTAGTCCTATTGTCCCCTATCCTTTATGATATTGTGTCAATCGCTGCCAGGTCATCCATGCCCTTTATGCTCTAGTAAGGGAAGTTTTCCATCCGCTACTCAGTACTCCCAATTTCATCATCATCCCTGGTGTCAGTCTATTAGTCGCTCGACTATTTTCTCTCGTGACTTATTTGAGGATTCCTCATTGTCTCACCTATGGTGGAACTCCTTTTGTTGATAACAGATCATTCATTCCAGAAGACAGGTCTAGAGGGCGGTGTACCTTGGTTCCAGCTTCCACTCTTTTTCAGTGCCTCGGATCAGGTAAAGGGATTCCTTATTTCCCTTTGACTTGATTTTTTCTCAGCTTCAGCTCCTTTCAGCATGATCGAGATCAGTATACTTGATGTTTCAGTGATGCAACAGATGATACCGGCGATTCTCGGGTGTGTGTGAGATGTTTTCAGCCCTCATGAGAGGGTGGCCCTATAGGTAGCCCCCCACATGCCTGGATGACCTCTTCATTACAACCTTTGATGTAGCTCCATAGATTTGATGATGTCGGCGTCAGACACTTGCAGTGCCTTTTTGTTTGCATGTATCAGTCAGATTTTCAGAGCCCTTTCCTGTTTACAGGGACATTTGAGTTGTATTTGTATCTCATGTACTCATATATTATTGTATTAGTCCTGGCTGTTATCCCAGGCACAATATGTATGTAGGATTCATTATCATATTTTTATCTAGCTCATGTTTATACTAGCATGTACTATATTGTTCAGTCCCTTGTTTACTGGACGCATTATTCTTTGTAATTTGTCTCGATGAGCATTGGTATGCCTCCCCCGCCACCTATAGCATAGGTACTCACTCATAAAAGAGACTTGTCGCACCTGTAAGTCTTGCCTACTCAGGTTCTAGTCCTTTAACACTTTGGTCTACCTTATATTTCTCTCTCTTTTACTTCCCCTTCGGTGTCTAGTGATTGAGTTCTTACAATGCACTTCGGTCATATGATTAGCTCCTAATGCTCGCATGCTAGGGGGAAATCTGTTACACCATTTTTTGGTCATCTAACCTGTTACTATTAGATGGACCTAAGTACACCATGTAAGACCAATTTTACCATTAAGAAAGTAAGGTACAATACTTATCTTATAACAATAACTGATAAACCACTGTCATTTAAGTTGTTTCTGATCTAAATAGGGAACCCCATGAGGAATATTTGAATAAATCCTTATTTGTTTGATTTTCCTCGAGGGATAATTAATTAAACCACTGTTTAATTAATATTCGTGGTCATATTTAACTCAAAACAAGAAAATTAATTAACTAAATCATTATTTGTTTTATTATTTTCTAGGAATAACTATTTAAAACATTATTTAAATAATATTTCTTGATTAAATCGTTTATAAATAATTGAATAAATCACTACTTATTTAATTATTACTCAACCACCTTATTAAAATAATAAATAAATCATTTATTTATTTATTATTTACAAATAAAGGGATTTGACCGAAGTCAAATTATTTTTCCCTCCAATGAATATAATAAAATAGTCCATAAAAGTTGGATCTAGAATTGGTTAATAATATTTTAATTATGCACCAATATCTAGACTAACTGAATATTTTGTTATAAATAGAAGGGTTCTTCCATTCACTCACTACCTTTTGTTGCCTAAAGATCACTCTGGATCTACACTTTTGGTCTGACTTTGATCCACCATCATTGTCATATTTTTCTACCATTTTTCTTGTGAGCTCCCTTTGAGTTCCATTTTTTATCTGGGTTCTCTACACCATCAAAAGAGAGGGATTTTAGATCTAAAGTGATGAGCACTTACAATAACCCATCCCATTGCGGAGGACTGGTAACATCTTTCTATTTTCTCCTCCCAGGTGTCATAAATACAAAAAACTATTTAAAACATTCCTGTCTTGTCTATTGGATGCATGGAGCAACTCTTGCTTTTATTTACTGCTTAATTTCTTTTAATGCATAGATCTAGATTTTGTAGCATTTATCTTAGTCAACTAATTACAGATCTAAAGATATTGGAAGCCATCTTTGTTGTTAGGGTTGTTTCTTATGCATGGCTAAAGTGAACCTTTTTCGTACACTTGCGATTAAGATTCATACTAACAATTGTTAAAAAAAATGTACATGTTAAAATAAAGCTAGAACATTATTTCTCAAACATTTTATGTGAAAATTTTATGACTCACTAATTTCACTACTTTTCTTTTGTAAACACATGTCTACAAGTATTTGTAGTCACGTCTCCCATGTAGACACATCTACTCTTTGTAAACGCCATCTGGAACTTTGTAAACACGGTCTCGCATAAAATACAGGAAGTAGTAAGCGATTGAGTCGGTGCAAACAGGCCCCAACAAGAATCGGTGCAAACAGGCCCAACAAGTCCAGACCCCCTTACTCTTAGAAATTCCAGACCCTACCCTTACTCTCATAAACTACCCTTACTCTCCCTTCTT
Source organism: Pinus albicaulis (assembly GCA_034641835.2). NCBI lineage: Eukaryota > Viridiplantae > Streptophyta > Pinopsida > Pinales > Pinaceae > Pinus > Pinus albicaulis. Next base: position 136,219,831 of record CM076569.1, on the reverse strand, counting down.
TGGTTACGTCATTTGGTGTTGGTGCTGGTCCTGTCGAGGGAGATGCATAAGGTGTATTTTATTAGCTTCAGTTATCTCATAATTTGTGCACATCCACAGTCAATATGAAATCAAAATAAAATCTAGTCATGGCCATGGAAATCAAATCTAATGGCCATGGCCTACGCTTTTCTTTAGAAGTCTAAGCTTAAGAGTGAAAACCCTATCAAGAAACTGTCAAGAAATGAAGAAATAGCCATTGAAAGTTAGTTCACGGGCAAATCATTAATTTTAAATCTTCTTTTGTAAATTATTTTATTATTTTAAAGTTTCCTCTCTAATTTTTTTCAATATCCGTAGGGTATACAAAATTACAGAATTTTAATTTCAATAGCTCTTTATATATTTTTCAATTTATTTTGCATTAGAATTCACCTAATTTATCAATTTGTGCACACTGGAGCTAAATAGTTTGAGTGAATTAGTAGTCCTAATCTTCCATTTTGATTCAAATTAATCAAAGTAGAAATTTGTAGAAGCACTAGTACCTTGCAAAAAAAAACCCATGTTTCTGCCTTGGTTTGATATTGATGTCTTGTGACACAATAGTTAAATGGAAAGTATAATTAAGTTAATTATTCTAGTGCTTCAAGTAGGGATGTTGCAACTTGATGCAGAGATGTTGCAACCTACTGCAACCACAACCATAACATGAGCCTCATGTGAGACCTCACAGAGACCATGAACAAGTCCATATGAAAGAACAAGGAAATTTTAGTTTTTAGGTTTCATTTGTGCTGACTAAACACATCATAACAAGACATTATTTTGATTTCCATTAAACACTCTCACATATTTAGCTCATTAAAAAATATAAATAACCCAAACCTAAAAGAAAATCCAAGGAAAATATTTAAAATTGCATGTTTAAATCAAATTTAGCATTCTTGTATTTTTAAAAAGGAAATGTCAGCACATATTTTCAACAAAGAAAGAATGTAGACAACATCTGAAAAGTGGCAAATAAAATAAAGATAAGTTTAAATAAATTCAGTCAACCTGTTGATTTATAGAGTCGTCCGAGTGCTGCGAGGTAAGAAATGGAGCGTTAAAGATTTAGGGATCTGTACTCTTTTTTTGAATCTTGAAGTAGGAATCTGTACTCTTTTGTTGAATCCCGAAGAGGCAATGTCAAGAAAGGAAACGTCAAGAAGAATACTTTCATGTTGAACCATTGTTTCCTTGGTTTGTTGTGGATTAGTCTATTTGGGAACGATCTAGAGTCTACATGGCACATTTTCACACACAATTATCTCGCGAATTTGAAAAGATTTAAAATAACCTGTAAGTTTGAACTAGAGACCTGAGAAAGTGAACAGGTAAGCATTCTCTTAGATCCAAGTAGTCCAAGGCTCTATCTTTCTCAAAGAAACCCTCAATTTTTACACATTAAACTATGGAACACTATAATATAATATTACGACTGAAAGGATGCCCTAATGCACCAATGCAGTGGTCACGATATCATTTGAAGATGACCTAGCAACATAAGGGAGAAATTTAGGAATAAAACCTAGAAACCCTATCATAACCTGGCAACATATGGGAGAAAATTATGAAAAAAACCTAGAATTAGCTCATATTTTTCCGTGTACCTAGGCAAGAAGAATAATTTCATGTTGAACCATTATTTCCTTGGTTTGGTATGGATTAGTCTATTTTGGAATGATCTAGAGTCTACATGGCACATTTTCACACACAATTATCTGGCGACTTTGAAAAACTTTAAAATAACCTGTAAGTTTGAACTAGACACCTGAGAAAGTGAACATGTAAGTATTCTCTCAGCTCCAAGTAGTCCAAGTCTTTGAATTGCTCAAAACAACCCTCAATTTTTCACATTAAGCTATGGAACACTATAATATAATATTACGAGCAAAAGGATGCCCTAATGCACCAATGCAGTGGTCACGATCTCATTTGAAGATGACCTGGCAACATAAGGGAGAAATTTAGGAATAAAACCTAGAAACCCTATCATAACCTGGCAACATATGGGAGAAATTTATGAAAAAAACCTAGAAATAGCTCATATTTTCTGTGTACCTAGGCAAGTAAGTTAGAAAATTGGGTTTGGGAAGAGAAACCCTCGCAAATTATAATGAAAAACAAAGCGTAAAACCTAAGGGAGCCAATGTTTTTTTATCTCCAAGGGTCGAGGGAATGGTACTCCGCCATGAGAAATCTCTGCAAATTAATGCAAGGACTTAGAACGTGGGGAAAAAAATAATTAACAAATTGTAATATCCCAAAATAAGGTTTTTCTGCAACAAATAGAATATCTAAAAATATTCCAAAGTTAGGGCTTCAGAAAATCATGGACATAAAAATTTATATCAGTTCATAAGATGTACAAGGGACATTTAACCAGAAAATGAATGATCATTAGCAGATATCTGCCTCACTATTCTCTCCCGGTATGAGGAAATGCAACATTCTAGACCATAAAAACATCATTTTCGGAAAATAATGCAATAAATATGGGAAATGGGACTTGCATCCCGTGTTTTATACATTATACATCTTCCATACAAAAATTGAGCTAAAAAAAATCATTCTAGCTAAGTTAAACAGATCTCCCCAGCTAGAGATAGCTAAAAAACACCCCAGTCCCATGATTTTCAACTGCAGAATTTCTGAAGACTATGAGGGCGTAATTTCCATGAGGTTTTATACAGAAATTAATGAAATAAGACTGATCATAGGTTTATATTAATCATATAGCAAATAAATGGAGGTTTAACCTCTTTTACATCAGAGACAAGACACCCGGCAATAGCTTTCGGCATCCTACATGTATGAAAAGTAGTACTGCAGAAAATAACGCAGTCTACTACAACTGTGTATTAAACATGACTAAATATAACACAAAATAGCTGATCAATACAGAAATTGGCCCAAGGCCTCCTTATTAGATCTTCCGAAGGGAAATGAACACCTCCTCCTCAAATACTAGCACAAAATCCAGGGGTCTCACCCTGCTGCTGTTGTACTTGCATAAAAGACGCAGTTTCTGAAGGGAACTGCGCTGTATATGTATATGGATGATTGGCCCTAAGAAAAATTATGAAATTGAAGCTCTGATTCTTCCCTTTGATCCCTTAAGCAAGCTGATCCAAAGAGAGGATGGAATCCCCGCCTGGGACTTCCTTGCACTAAGCAGTGCTGCAACCACAACTAAATAGATGAAGCATGCAGGTAGTAAAAATACCAAATATAGCTTAATACTGAATTATCTCCTTGATTATATGCCCTCCTTTTTATCTTTGGTGAGCCTCCTCACCCTGGACCGCACACATTGTTGAGGTGACTTCCTAGTGAAGATTCCTCTTCCAAAACTGGGTTGTCCTTGTTGGCTTTCCTCCCCCTTGTAGCAGTGCTATTGACTTGGTCAGCTAGGTCTAATCCACCTGCAATGCCTCTTTTTACACTAAGCGATCTTCAATCTAGTTCTCATATGTGTGTCTAGGCTGATCCTTGTTCACATTGAGCTAGTTTACTTAGGTGATTTCTTCCTCCTCAAGAATGAATGTTGACTTAGTCAAACTTAACTATGTCCACATCTATTTTGCCCTTGTTCACACCTGAAAGTGTAAAATATAGCTCCTAACGTGATCCATTTCCTTATTAAGGTGGAAATTATTCATATTTTTATTGTTCATGGGCCTCCTTACCCATTTATTCCTCTCCTAGGTGAAAGGAGCAAAATCTAATATTCCAATTTGCTTGTATGCAAATTTTGGAATATTACAGTCCTCCCCTCCCAAATGTTGCTTGTCCTCAAGTAACTGCAAGGATAGGACTGAAGAGCATCCTCTTCTTACCTGTAGCAACCTCATAAGGTAAAATCCTCCAAGGATCAAGGTGTTGCATCATCATTATATCTCCAAGTTGCCCCTCCCAAGTAAACAAGCTAGCTTTTGGTGTACACCCCAAATAGCTATCATTATGTGATAGTGAAACATCCATGGAGGAAAAAATGGGCTGTTTGAAGGTCCTCTTGAGGCATGAGGGCTGATATATATTGGGATTCATCATCCCCATTTGAATATCCCATCCCCAAGCTATCAACCATACAAAATGAGCTGCCTCCCAACATGGAAACTCCTGTAAATCCTCCTCCACCTTGAGCTCCTGCAAAGTAGGTGGGCTGAAATTCTGAAAATGGTAAACAAATTGGCCTACCCCACACTGTCTTCCTCTCCACTTAAGATAAGTGTAGATAATTTGCTGATCTTGGGCTGCAATAATGTTTCCCTCAAATGGAAAGAAGGAAACTAGACCTCCAAAGGCCCCTTTCCCAGTGTTGTGAATCAAGCTGGCCCAAACCATCTCATACATGATGGATAAGAAATCACCATCATATGGCACCCCATCCATCTCATGGCCCTCCTCATAGAGGCATAAAAATTTTGCTGTAATGGCCATGCCTCTTCCTATGCTCCTCTCAGAACATGTAATGAAGAAAGTGTGGGGATCCTCCTCCCCAAAGAACACATCCACCCCATGTGTTCCTCCCCCAATATTGCTCCTCATAAAAGAAAAAATAATATTAGAAAATAGGATCATGATTATCATCATAATGAAAGAAAGACTGAAGGTTTTATGTGGTGCTAGAGGGTACCAACAGTCTCCCAAGTGGTCACAACGCAATCTTCCCTACTGCAACTTCAGAAAATAGCATGGCAAGTTGTTTCTTGACAGATGGCTAGTTGTGTAAGTCACCATATCTAGTAGCAAATAGTAGATGGTTTAATGTATCAAATGAGCATATAAGGAGTGACAAAACACTTTCCCCAGATCATATTGTAGATGGTTGTCTCCATCATAATAACTGGCCAAAAATTATCCATGGAGCCTAAAGAAAAACTTTCCCCTTTGTAGAGCAATGCATTGCAAAGAAATGGTAAGAGCATGCAAATATTGTGTTGAACAATCAATAAATGCAAAAACAGAATTCTTACCATGTAATGAAAGCAATATGGTGACAAAATCCATAGATGAATCCTCCATAGTGGTAGGACATACCCATATGAAGAGGAATGAACCACATGCTGTATGAGAATCCCCCTTCTTATGCCAGGAAACCCAAGTCAAGGAGAACATACCACCATAATGGACGAGTCCATCCACCACTCTACCAATCTCACCTCCTCTATGCCCACCAAGTGCATCAAATATGAAGTGATCCTATGCAGACTCCATCAACAAGTTCCTGCTCCAAAGTGACAGCACTGTTGGCTTATGCAAATAGGCTCCTACCAACTCATACATCCATTCTTTGACATGCCCTATGTCAAATATTCCTCCCATAATGCTGTTACATAAAAGAAGTTCCTTCCAAGGTGGAAATACTTCCAAATCATCTAAGGCTAAGGAGTAGCATCCTTGCACTATGATAGTGCCATCCCCTACTCCTACAGCATCATGCCAAGTGTGAGAGAAAATCTGCCCTTGCTCTCTCTCAATCCTCCAAAGCAACAATTTTCTTTGCTGCCTCATCATACCTCCATCATACAACCCTTGTGGTGAAAACATAATGACCATATCATCATAATGCATCCACACTCCTTGGTGCTCTGTGATGCAAGTACCTGCTAAGTTCCTCCTATCCTCATACCCTTAGGAGAAGGATATGCCTCATGAAGGCCAAACTCTCTCAAGAGTAGCCAACGCAGCTTTGCCTCTTGCTGCCCTGTATCATAAATCTGCAAGTGGCTTAACATCCTCTTTCTCTACACCCACATCCACTCAATCCCATGTGGATTCCTCCTATCATTCTTTATCTTTGCAATCTTACAATGTGGGCTACCATCCTCCACAACCAGTTCCTCTTCTTTTCATGTCCTGAAGTGCTAAAATGTCGTCTCTTGGATATCTCTTAGAGAAGATATCATATCCATAGCCAACTTGAATCCATCAAGATCCAAAGGTGATAAAGGCATAAACTAAGGAAAATCTAGGGATATTTAACCTCTTTTACATCAGATACAAGACACCTGGTAAGAGCTTCCAACATCCTACATGTATGAAAAGTAGTACTGCTGAAAATAATGCAGTATACTGCAACTCTGTATTAAAAATCACTGAATACAACATAAAATAGCTGATCAATACATAAATTTTCCCAAGGCCTCCTTATTAGATCTTCCGAAGGGAAATAAACACCTCCTCCTCAAATACTAGCACAAAATCCAGGGGCCTCACCCTGCTGCTGCTGCACCTACATAAAAGACGCAGTTTCTGAAGGGAACTGTGCTATAGATGTATATGGATGATTGGCCCTAAGCCAAATGATGAAATTTAAGCTCTGATCCTTCCCTTTGATCCCTTAAGCAAGTTGATCCAAAGAGAGGATGGAATCCCTGCCCGGGAATTCCTTGCACTAAGAAGTGCTGCAACCACAGCTAAACAACTGAAGCATGCAAGTAGTCAAAATACCAAAGATAGCTTAATACTGAATGATATCCTTGATGTTATGCCCTCATTTTTATCATTTGTGAGCCTCCTCACCCCAGAACCCACACATTGTTGAGGTGACTTCCTAGTGAAGATTCCTCTTCCAAAACTGCATTGTCCTTGTTAGCTTTCCTCCCCCTTGTAGCAGCGCTATTGACTTGGTCAACTGGGACTAATCCACCTGCAATGCTTCTTTTCACACTAAGGGATTTTCAATCTAGTTCTCATATGTGTGTCTAGGCTGATCCTTGTTCACATTGAGCTAGTTACTTGGGTGGTCTCTTCCTCCTCAACAATGCATGTTGACTTAGTCAAACTTAACTATGTCCACATATATTATTCCCTTTTTCACACCTGAAAGTGTAAAATCCAGTGCCTAAGGTTATCCCTTTCCTTATTAAGGTGGAACGTATTCATAATTTTATTGTTCATGGGCCTCCTGACCCATTTATTCCTCTCCTAGGTGAAAGCATGAAAATCTAATATTCTAATTTGCTTGTATGCAAATTTTGGAATATTACACAAATCCATAATGGAAATAATGAGGTATTAAGAGTTACCTTTAGCATCAGCCAAAACCCCAAATTCCATGCTCTGTAATAGCCACAAAAAACATGTAACATGACTCATAATCTCTAATGCATAACAATTGAAAACGTCGAACACGAGTTCCTCTCTCAGAGAATTATGGCCAAACTACATTCCTTCAACAATGCCAAAATAATTAGGTAGTATAATGGACACCTAGCAACCTCCAAAAAAAAAATTGTACAGTAGCGTTTTTAGGTGAAGATCTGATCTCACTACTCTAAAATTGACATTTGAAATGAACCTTTTAACTTAGGCCTCTAAACGATTTATCTCCATTCCAAATTTTGAGTATCTTTAAAATTAGTTGTTATTTTATTTTAATCTAAAGTTGACCATGTTGCGGGTACGCGCCTCACCAAAGTAGTGTGGGACCTCGAATGAGGGGCACGTGTTTGATAATTCCATTATACGATGTGTCCATAGCATATATTATATCGGTGAGCAAAGAACGTTGGAGTCATTTATTATTATTTCCTGGAACGAAGGTATTTTATATTTTACTCATCCACGTTCACTTGGAGGAAAATACTTTTCTAAAAAAATTTCCGCATTGTTACAACAACATCCCATCCTCAAAATACTCTTCTAAAAAAAAACCCGCATTGTTACAACAACATCCCATCCTCAGAAATGAATCAGGCCCATCACAACCTCTTCTTTTTAATTGTATGTAGTCTATAAAGCATCGTGTCATCCATCCAAAGATCATGAATGGATGGAAAATACTTTTCTAAAAAAATACCCTCATTGTTACAACAACATCCCATCTTCATAAACGAATCAGGCCCATGATGACCTCTTCTATTTAACATATATAGCATCGTGTAATCCATCCAAAGATCAGTAATGGCTTGTGTTGTGTGAGTTCTAAAATGTGGACAAAGGCGAGGGAAACCATTTAGCATTTTTGCTTCTCAATGCCTCATTAGAAGAGCCTTGTTAGAAGAGAGGATTTTATCATCTTGCTTTGGCGCTCTAGGAAAAGTTTCGAGAATGTTCATTCGAATTAACGACCATCATTTCAGGTAATAATTTTCTATGAAAATTTACCTGTATGTATTTTAAGGCATTTTTGGGTTTCTTGCGTTAGTGTTGGATTTTTTTAATGATAAACTAGGTTTTTGATGGCCAAATTGTCTAAATATTTTCTCTCAAGTTCTTTTTAGTTACAGTTCTGTCAGCAAGTGCTTAATTTTTAATTCCTTAGGATATTTTACCTTAAAAAAATTGCAAAATTTTAACTATTCAGAGGGTCCCAAGGTCGCTGAATTCTTTAAAATATAGCTATATTCTTGTGAGTAGGGAATTTTCTTTTTCTTTGACTTAAATTAAGTTTATTTCATGCAAACCTAGATTGATGATTATATATGAATTTTAGGGTCTATATCTATTTGGCTCTCTTTTTAAGCTCACACGATTTATACAAGTAATATGTCAGTCATCCCAAGTTTCATTAATTTATACAGTCTCGTAAAATACCATTAATAAACTCAAGTGTAATGTCTAAGTATAAATCCATTGCATAAAAGTCACTTCAACCTTGGTCAAGGACACATGTCTCTAGTACAAAACCACTCACTAGGCAAGACGTTAACTTGAACAAAGTGTGAATTTTTGTTTTACAGAACCTTAACTTTGTTTATTGATGGAAGTTTGGATATATTTTTGCATAACCATAAATCATCGGCATCGGCAGTGTACTACAGGATTCACATATATTGACATGCTATGTAAATCTATGTTATTTTTTGGTATTGCATATTTTAATACGATATTATAAAATTTCAAAGAAAAAATACCACAATTATCGCAAAACTGAGAGTATGATTGTTTTTTAACTAGCAGACACATTCACACGCTCAATGGCATCCAAAATACATATAAACATTTGATTGTCCATATGTCTCGACATTTTTTGTAATTTGTTTATGATATTTGGTGAGCTCTTATGTTATTAGTGGTAATAAATTTTTATGTTACGTTAATTTAGTATACATTTCAAATCTTTTAATTCAAAGGTTTAATGATATATATATATATATATATATATATATATATATATATATATATATATATATATTGGGATATATCATATATTTATATTTTTTTATATTTTTTTAATCTAATTAAAAGTTGTGAGATTTTATTTAACCTTATATACAGGGTTTTTTTACATTCTCTATTAAATATAAGCATTTTGATTTTTTTTTGGAGAAATAAGAATATGAATTCTTAAAATGGAGAAACAAAAATGATAATAGCATTCTCACGATGATAATGTGAGATTGAGTATGCATGGTTGTAATCTTGTTATTTTGGGTAACAATAATCATTGAAGACTGTTGGAGAATTACAATTTACCAAAATCATGTGTAAAGTGTTTGGGCAATTTGAAATGTACGTCCCAAGTGATCCTTAAAATAAACCTATAGAAAGTGAAGCAAAAGGCAAGTTTTAAAATAAACCTATACAAAGTGAAGCCAAAGGCAAGTTTGGAAGAACCTCAACATGGCTTTAGCAAACAAACAAAATTATTTGAATTCTCTGCTACAAATTATATTATTTTCTTAAAGCCAATTTAAGAATAATTTGCATAGAAAGCATGTGTAATATTAAATATTAGTTCTAAAATCTAAAAGATTAGTTTATAGAAAAAGGACTTGTGCATAACATCAACTTGTTAACAGGGTGATTTTATTGACATACGGCTCTAATCTACTAATCTACTTTTACTTGTATTAATTCATTTTTCTTGGAAAAATTTCACTACTTTTACTTTTATTACATTTTTCTTGGCAAAATTTCACTGAAAAAATCTCACTGGCAGGAACTTGCTGCTTCAGAGCTTCTCTTGTTTAATAAAGAAGAGCATTGTATTTTTTTTTTCAAATCTTTAATGAATATTATTGATCTTTCAATAATTTATTTTTGGAAATAACAATACTCTAAATGTTGAACTTATCAATTAATATTAGCAAGGTTAAACATTAGTTGATTGTTGTGAGTACTGCAACATCAATGAAATCAATCAAGATTAACAGGGTTACACTTCAGCTAATCGTTGTAAATAATTTTACAAAATTTTGACGGCATGACGTCTATCCTTCTTACACGCTTTTAAAAGGGAAACCTCATTTTACCCAACTTCACGAGACTACACTGAATGATCTATGACCAATTTGATTCTAAAATATAGAGAATTACAATAAAATATGGCTAATTTGACTTTAAAATATATACAACTAGTGTAACATGAACATATTTGTTCCATTAACAAACTCTTTATTGACTCATCTTCCTCATTTTAATTTCCCTTTTGGACCAAGTGATTTATCCTTTATTAGAGAAGCATGGAATTGCTATGAAAGCAATAAGACATTTTTTTTTTTTTACATAAGGATGCTCCAGTTAGAAATTGATAAGAGAATCATCTTAACACATTCTCAGTTTCCAAGCCTGAGAATAAGGATCATATGGGATTTTTCAACTTGGTTTACCCAAATGAAAAGGAAAATAAAATATCAATTCTTTCTTAGGTACCTCATTATGTATTACTAATATTTGGAAAAGTAATATTTAGTGTCATTGGAATGGAAATTTCCTATTCACAAGCCCTTGTTTCTACGAAGTCGGTTATTCGAGCAATTTGGCAGCTGACATCTACTGAAGGTTTAGCTTGTTTCCTATTTTAACCTAATATATGTATATCATGAGTAATAAGTCGCCAGTTGTACTTGTGGTTCTATTGGTTTTCACTCTGGTTTTGGGTGCTTTCTAGTTGTAAATATGATTTTTCTTGTGAAAACAATATCATAGAAATCACAGTTCCAGTAAAAGGTGGGCACCTGTTTCCTTAATCATACTAATGGAAATGTAGTAGCTTCTTTATCAAAATTTCCTGGCATGGGTGTTAAAGAAGCCAAGAATTAATGACACTAATGCAAAGACCGAAGATTTTTTTATCATATTTCGGAAGTTTTTTAATCAAAACCTCCTCGCAGAGACTATCACTGCATGCAACACTTGTTAATAACATAGTTCTGTAATCTTAATATTGTCATAACTCAATTGTTTCTCTGCCTTTTGGTAATGATGAACCTTATCATCAAATTTTTCTTTCCATTCATGTTACATATTACGTTGATATGTTCGCTGGTGATAACTAATCACTATGTTTCATACACATGTAATTCAAATTCCTTTCATTGAAAATTCTCCACATTGTTCACACTCATTCGCAAATTATCCATGTATACTTTCAATTGTTTGCCAGACTTGACTATATATACACAACATTGAATCTTCCTTTACTTATACATGCAAATATGAATTCAATAACTTAGAGATCAAACTAAATTAGCCTATATACAGAGAGATACATGATAATTCAAATACACACTAATTTAGATACAAAAGCACAATACATAGGTTAATTTCTCAATAAATATCTGCACAAAGATTGTGAAATGTGGACAGATTGCACACTTTATTATATTTTATTTACCCTGTCCCTTTTGAATCTAACATACCTCTCTTAGTCTTTAGCCTCTCTCAGCTACCTCTATTCTTTTGTCTTCTACTCATATGTTTACTTTAATTTACAAGAATTAATTATGTAAAATAATTCTACTATGTTAAGATCCACTAAAGGTGGATATAATATCCTATACAAGGAAAATATCAAATATAAGCCTAAGATCTCTATTTAGGCAAGAAAATTAAATCTTTATATTTAATTACATTAATTTGAATTAATTAAATTAAAAGAACCCACTCCCTTTAGTAAATGAGGCAAAACTTCCTAAGTCTTTGTTGGGTACCAAATCTGTATACTTTTCTCTCCCATTTTCGCCCAACTTTCTATCTCTTTGCATCATTAATTGTTCTAAAAGACATGAGGTAAACCCCTTTCCACTATCTTACAGGGAATATTTGATTAATGAAGTAATAGTCATGGAGGTTTTACCTTTGCAGGCATTAAATCCTGTATTTTTACAGATTTTGTAAAAGTAAACTTATTATAGCTGCGACCCACAAAGCAACTCCTAATTTCCAGTGTTATCTCAACCTACTGCAACAACGCAACAGACTCCGTCTTACCCCAGCACCATTTCAAGCTTTTCATGGTTTCTTTTTGGCAAATAGGTTGTTGTTGTAACAAATGTATAATTTTAGATATTTAGTTGTTAAAGGAAATCTACGATTTCCTAAAAAAATTTATAAAGAGGGCCTTTGGGCTATGAATCGGGGTTAAGCAAGAAGACACAGATCTTGTAACAGAAGCATTTTCTAATTAATTGAATGCACAATATTTTGTTGTCCTTGTTGTACGCTGTGAGTTTTCTGCAACCTTGATCAGAGAGTTGGGCCCACTCTTCTGATTAGGTTCTGTGTTATCTTCCCTTTGTTGATTTTATATTTTGATTTGTTATCGTTACTGTTGTTCCAGTATAATTCTACCATTGTTGTGAATGCCTTTGTAATTCTGCAATCCATCTTAATTTTTGTTACAGTATTTTTTCCGTTCATTGATTAAAGCCTATGATTCAATAGTAGGTTTTGTGATTGCAATTGCATATACTATGCGCGTTAGTCTTGAAATAACTAATGCCCTCGGGTTGATAATTTATGTGGGAAAATGAGTTGAATATTTGTTCACATCTGGACGCCAACATTTTGGCATCGTTGCCGAGGAAGGCTAACAAGGTGCAAGAACACGATATGAAATTGGTCTAAGTGCCGATCTCTCATCTTGGGGAGGGAATTTATTTCCCTACTCCAAGTCCTGGGCATATTGTTCTTTTTTTTTGCTTTCTATTATTTTTTTTTAGAATTGATCTCTCGTCTTAGGGAGGGCATCCATTACCTTGATCTAAGTCCTCATCATAGAATATTATTTTTCCTTTATTTTCTTTTTCATTAATACCGATCTCTCATCTTAGGGAAGGTATTTGTTACCCTACTCTATGTCCTGAGCATATTATTCATCTTTTCTGCTTTTTATTATTTTTCTGAAAGGGCCAACTTCTCATCCTGGGGAGGGTATTTGGTTACCCTACTTCAGGTCCTGAAATTTGATTTTATTTTAGTTTATTTGATTTTCTATTTCAACCTACTCTCTTGCCCTGGGGAAGAAGCTATCTGTCTTGCTCCGAGTTCTGAGAGCTTTTTCTATTTTGATGAATTCTTCTCACCAATTGTATGAACAAAGATCTGAATAAGAGGGGCAGAGGTAGACCCCCAAAGAAAGGAAACGATCTGGGGAGGAAGACGTATGTCTAGGAGATAATCAAAAAGGCTAAATTTGAAGCATCCTCTTGCACTGTTTTCAGGGTAAGGGTTCAGACGAAGTCCAAAGGGCAGTTAGTTGAACAACCAGTGCCATCCACGGTACCAGAGGATATACTTTAAACATCGAAAGAAGCAATAAATAAGGTATCGGTGGAGGAGACATCCCTGCTGTCAGCAAAAGGGGAAGAAATAGGAAGCAGAGGGTCGAAAGAACTGAGCAATTCCAATTGGGAAGAAGAACCTCTAAAATGGTTTTCGTCACCACGAGACCAAGGGAATGTTGTAAAACCTCCTGCAGTTGAAATAAGCAATTCCAATTTGGAAAGAGAGTTCCTAAAGGATTTTGCATCACCAAGGGACCAGCGGAGTGCACTGAAACCTCCTACAGTTTAATCACCCCAAGCACCAGTCACAAAACCAGTTGAAATCCCAGGTGATTATTCGAGAATATTTATGGCACCTGCAAGTTCTTCTATTGATTTTCCAATTGGACATTACAGGTGATGCACCGATGAAGCCCATTCCTTTAACAACTTTGCCTAATTTTCATGGGCTTTCTTCTGAAGACCCTAATACACTCCTCTTTGAATTTGACATTTGCTGTCGAGGGTATGATTATATCGCTGATGCTCAGAAACTAAAAATATTTCCTGCTACCTTAAAAGGGACAACCCTATGATGGTTCATGGGGTGCGATGAAAGAAGTCTTTTTGGAAAAATACCAAGACTACTGTAAATCCCATGATATCAAGGAGAAGATTTTTAAGTTTGCACAGAAGGATGATGAGATCATGGAAGATTGTGTGGAACAATTCAAATATATACTGCAGAGATTAGGCCATAGTGACCTGGATAAAGATATCCTGAAAATCATCCTTCTACAGGCACTAAGGGAAGATTCCCTGCAACTTTTGAACATAGTAGGAAATGGGGATGTTTCAAAAGAAGAATTTGACACCATATGTGACTTGTGCATTCAGTGTTCATGAGGGGCTACAAGAACTGGACAAGGAATTTCGCCATTAAAGAATTATGGTGGAGGGGTTACAAAGGTAGAAATCAGAAACCTACTAGATAACCTAAGGATTGATATCCTAAGCACATTATCCATCTAGATGGACACTCTGCAAGAAAAAAAAAAAACAGATAGAGCTGGAGAAGACTATGGCTATATTTTTCCCACAGTGCAGAAAGAAGCATCCATTGAAAGAATGCCCATTAAACACAGTGGAAGCCTGTGCAATCTATGAGCAGAGTCATGAAACCAGCTCCTTCCCTTCCTTGCCAGGACTGAAGGAAGTTTTTCAAGGGGAAAGTGAATAAAATGCAGTAGATCAACTGTACTTCATGGGGCTGAGAAAGCCATGGCAACCTCGGCCACCAGTTATGAATCCAGGTATGCCTCAGGACCCATATCAGTGTTTTAATAATTTTAATATGGGCCCCTAGTCTGTACCTTTTTCACATATGTGGTCTTAGTATCAATATTCCCCCTGGTAACATTGGGCTCCACAGACTAGTTCGAATCCTTTGTGGAATCAAAACTGGTGTGGAACCTCCCCTAACGGTCAGTTTCCCCAATATATGCCTCAACAGTAGCTTCAGTTTCCCTCCAATGTACCTCCAGGTAACCCAGCCCTTCGACCCCAGCTTCCTATCCAGACCAATCTGAATCCTAATAATAAAGGGGTCCAATAAAGAGACACTCTTAACCTTCCGTCTTATAGCATTTATACAACATGACTTAATGAAATAAAATTTTGATCTGGGCGCGTAGTAAATGCTCCTACTTCACCTATTATAATAGAACATATTGATAGTGAAGTTATAGAACCAGAAAATAAGACAGTTGGGGGTAAACCAGACCAAAACATGACAAATCAGACACCTCCCCAACCTGTTCTTAATCAAGTTCATCCAACATCTCCACCATATACTGAAAGACTGACCTTGAATAAACAAAACCCTCAAGCAGAGTTTGATTTCCTTGGGGAATTGCAGAATCTTTTTGTCAAAATACCCCTACTACAGGTTATGAGGGATGTACCTATATATGAAAAAATTGTCAAAGATTACTGTTCTAAGAAACCTGGGAAGAAACCAAGGGATCCGTTAACCATTCATGTGATGGGTAAACTGTCCAACATCATGCAAGGAAAGACCATGCCTGTAAAATATGGAGACCTAGGAAACCCAATTCTAACTGTACAAATCAATGGGGTTGAAATCCCAAATGTACTGGTAGATTTGGGTGTTGCCATCAATATTATTACCTCTGAAACAATGAATACATTAGGTCTCATAAATATTAAGCCAACCCCTACTATCTTGGAACTAGCAGATAGGTCTACAATTAAACCGGTAGGGAAATTGGAAGATGTGACTATTTCAGTGGATTCATGGCACTACCCTGTGGACCTCCTTGTATTACAAACACGATCTTCAGTTGGTGGTCACCCATTGATCTTGGGAAGACATTGGCTCGCAACCACAGACACCTACATAAGGTGTCGATCTGGGCATATGATTATATCAAATGGGATGGTTACAAATAATCTTACTCTTTATCCTCCTGCGGAACCCAGCCCATCTGAAAAATTATTAGCCAGTCAGAAACCTCTACCAATAGAAGAGCTTGAACCTGAAAATGAAGTTTTTAGACCAATCCTCACTATTGGGCAGGCCCTTCAATTTAAAATAAAAACCGAGGACGATGCCATTAACACTTTTATTAATGATCCTGGTTCTATTTCCAATTCAAATTGTCAAATTTTAGAATCTGCTATGAGTTATGAGACACAGAAAACTTCGAACTAGAAGATGAAATTGAAGACATTCTTGTTACCTCATCCCATAATAGTATTTCGATTGAGCTTGAACTAGGGAAAACACTCAAAATCAACCTGAACCTGTTAGAATCCGAGACAAAGCTGCTTTGAAAAGTCATTCAACACCATCAGGAAGCTTTTTCCTGGGATTATACTGATATGAAGGGGATCCCTGCTAACTTATGTACTCATCATATTTATATTAAGGAAGATTTGCGCCCTGTGAGACGGCCCCAACGAAGAATGAATCCTGCTCTAAAGAACATTGTCAAAGAAGAATTACAAAAATTATTGGATGTAGGTCTCATTTACCCCATCTCAGATAGCCAATGGGTATCTCTGCTAGTTATTGTTCCTAAAAATAATGGTAAATGGCGGATCTTGTAGATTACAGGGAGCTAAACAAGGCAACTCAAAAAGACCATTTCCCTTTGTCATTCATCGACCAAGTCCTAGACACCTTGGCTTGGAAGAAGTTATTTTCCTTCCTAGACGGGTTTAGTGGGTATAACCAGATCCAAATAGCCCCGGAAAACGAGGATAAGACAACTTTCACATGCCCATGGGGGACATTTTCATACAGGTTCCTCCCATTTAGCTTGTGCAATTCTCCTGCAACCTTCCAGAGGGAAATTCTGGGAATTGTTTCTGATTTAGTCGATGACAGCGTTGAAATCTATATGGATTATTTTACTCCATATGGAAACTCATTTGAAGTGGGATTGGCGAATCTGGAGAAAGTACCCAAAAGATGTAAGTAGACCCATGTATCTTTGAGTATAGTCAAATGAAATATGATGAGGGAATAAGGAATAGTATTGGGACATTTGCTCTAAGCTACTGGAATTCGAGTTGATCTAGCCAAAGTAGAGGTAATATTACACTTCCCGGTAACCAAGACACCCACATAGGTACGTAGCTTTATTGGTTTTTCTAGTTATTACAGAAACTTTATAGAATTTTCTTCTAAAATAGCACATCCACTTTTTCAATTTCTAACAAAAGATTCAGAATTCTTGTGGACTGAAGACTGTGAATTAGCTTTCACGAAAATTAAGGGACTGATTTGCAAGGCTCCAATCCTTCGAGGACCTGATTGGGCATTACCATTTCCCATACATGTTGATGCTTCTTAGACAGTAGTAGGAGTTGTTTTAGGATAGCAAGTAGACAAAACACTGTATGCAGTTTACTATGTCATCAAGAATTTAATTCCTACTGAACTGAATTACACAGTGACGAAGAACGAATTCCTGGCTGTCATTTATGATATCAACAAGTTCCGGCACTACATCATTGGGTATCCTACTTTTATACATATTGATCATGCAGCAATAAGGTATTTGATGAATAAACCTATCACTCATGATCGTATTACAAGATGGTTGCTACTGCTTCAAGAATTTGATATCACAATAGTAGACAAACCAGGAAAAGATAATGTAGTTGTTGATTTTATGTCTAGAATGGATAACAATGATGAATGCACACCCATAGAAGATAGTTTTCCTGATGAGCATCTTTTTTCAATTTCTAATAATCCTCCATGGTATGCAGATATTGCTAACTATCATGCTACAGGGAAGGTGTCCCATCATTTGTCATACAAGGAACAATGAAAAAATATTCATCACAGTGCCTGATATTCTTGGATGGTAGGGTACCTCTTTCATACAGGAGTCGATAAGTAGATCCAGTGTTGTGTATTTGAGGACGATATTTATGAATTACTGAAGGTTTCCCATGATGGCCCTTGTGGGGGGAATTTTGCAGATAAAAGGACAAGCCATAAGGTGTAAAAAATGGGATATTACTGGCCTTCTATCTTTCTGGATGCGCAAAATTATGTCAGGATGTGTGACAGTTGCTAGCGCATGGGGCAGCTCGGTCGAGCCAATGAAATGCCTTTGCAAGCACAAGTAGTCCTCGAACCTTTTGAGAAATGGGCTATCAACTTTGTTGGACCCTTCAAACCACCCTCCCAGAAAAAGGTTCACATTTTGGTCTATACAAATCACATGACTAAGTGGGTAGAAGCCAAAGCCGTTGTGAAAGCAATAGAGCAGGTGATTTTAGATTTTCTATTTGAAGAAATTTTTTCTCATTATGGTACTTCAAGAGAGATTTTTTCAGATGGAGGAGCACAATTTACATCACACATGATAGCAAAGATTATGCAGAAATATGGGGTCAAGCACAGCGTGACATATCCATACCACCCCCAGGCGAATGGACAAGTGGAAAGCACAAACAAGACATTGGAAAATATCTTGACAAAATTTGTGGCATAACATCGTCGGGATTGGGCTCAGAAGCTGCCTGAAGCTCTCTGGGCAAACAAAACAACATGGTGGAACAAAACTAGGTTTTCACCATTTGAGTTGGTGATCAGGAGATCATGTCCAAGTTGAAAAAATGCTAAAAAATGGAAGTGCTCAAATATGGTTGCAATCCGAACGATCAGAAAGGCCTTGTCATTTTGATTCTGGTGTCATGAACAGGACTCAAATCCGATGTCCTATGTGAAAGTTACTGAGGTTTGAATTCGTCCAGTGACCTCCAAAACAAAACTTTTTGACTATGATTTTGTCAATTTGTAAAAAAACTTATTATGGAAAATTTTCATTTTTATTAAGTTTATATAGGCCTATCAGAGAGTGCCACTTGGCCTGCCCAGAGGCTGCCACGTGGCCCCAGGCCATTGTTTAAACATGTTAATGTGAAAAGTTCGAGGGCATGGGTTTCGAACCCTAACCGGACTACACAGACAAGGCCGACCCAACCAACACCCCATGGGCACAAACTTGTTTGTTGGGCGAGTTGGGTCGTTGATGAAACGTGAAGTCAGGCGTTTGTTGAATGGTGAGTCGGGTCGTTGATGAAATGTGTAACGGGCGGAGAAAGATGGGGTTAAGCCCTCAGGAGCTAGCCCCATTGTCAGGTGACCTCCCGCTTGGAATCGGGCGCTTAAAATTTGAACCAGCGGAGTTTGAAGGGGGCTAGCCCCAGTACTAAGCCCTCTTCCGACGTGACCTTCAAGCTATGACAAAGGGCACAGTCTTTAAATCTTATCCGCCAGCATTAACCGTCTGGAGATTCCACATATGAATGTGTTTAATACAACTAACAGTCACATTAAATGTTCCACCTAAATTGGAGTGCATTTCTGCCTAATCCACCTGTCCAACAAATTTGGTGGAGTTAACTGGAATTCCTCCAGTTTTGGAGGAGCTTTTTTAGTGCCACTGGGAAAAATTTTGTTTGGGTCATAAATTTCTCAATTTGCAAACAAACAAGAGAAATTTTTAGTCAATTTTGGGTCTCTTCGACCTTCTGGAGCGTTTGGAATGGATTTCAGAGTGAAGAGAGGAGTTTTATAGCAAATTTTGCTTCGGAGAAGAGGAAGGAGCCATCAAGGCCATCATGGAGGAGGCACTGTTTTGGGTTGTATTTCACTGTTTAAGGTGAAACAAAAGCCATTTTCAACTACTTTCTATCTTTTGAAGTCAAATTTACAATTTTTTTTCCTGTTTAGGCATATTTTTCACTTTGTAACCATTTTGAGCAATTTAATAGAGCAAGGACATACCATTGGGGAGCCTTGGACCAGAAAATGTAACCTGGAGGGGTGAACTGCCTCAACATATTGTTGTGTTATGCTGTGGTGAATTTTACTTGTTGTGTATTTCTGCTATGATATGTTAAACAGTAAACTTAATTAACAAATCCTCACTCATAAAACTCAGAAACATTACCCAGAACACTTTTTTTAAACTGCAAGTCATGGAGAACACTTTGCACATTAAATTATATGGAAACTGATACTTTTCATAGCATTAAAAATAGTTCCATTTTCAGATCAGATGGTATCAGATCTAGAGTTTTACTCGCCATTTTTTCTTGTGCAAATATATAGTTGATTGTTTGCAAGTTTTGATGCCTACTAGGCTTAAACTCAAGAGAGGGGAAGGACACTTGGTTAGAGTACAAAGTAATCCTCAACCAATAAGGGCCAGAGAGCCACCTCCAAGAGCCATTGAAGAAACCTCAAGCATGTCTTCAAGAGAAGGAGAAGCTCTTGAAGACATTGATCCCAAAGAAGAGGAATGGGTGTTCCGAAAGGCTTTCTTGGACATGACGGAGATGGTGAGGATAATCTACCAAGAAAGGAATGACAAGCTTGTAGGAGAAGGGTCTAAACACCAGAAAGAAGGAGAGGGTTCTTTAGGAGAAAATAAAAGTGATGACAAGTCAAAGAAAGGACAGGGAGGTAATGGTGATCTACCATCCCCATCTTCATCCTCTTCCTCTACATCGTCATCCTCTACTTTAGTGAATCAATCTCACAAGTCTAAAACCACTGGTAAAAGTCCATTTTTAAAGCTTGATGTTAAATTTGAGTTTCCTATGTTTAATGGTGAGGTCAATGTAGAGAAACTTGAAAATTGGATAAGACAGTTGGAAGTTTACTTGAGGATACAGAACCTTCATGATGACGACACCAAGATACAGTTAGCCTCTTTGAGAATGGATGGAGTAGAATTTGTATAGTGGGAAGCCAAGACCAAGGATGAAATTAAAAAACATGGTAAGATCACTTTATCATGGGTTGAATTTATTGCTGCAATTAAAAATAAATTTTATCCATTAGCTCATTTAAAAAAGGATATCATGAATTGGCAAAACTTCAGACAACTTAAGGGACAAAATGTACAACACTACACCCAAGAGTTTAGGAGAAGAGCACTCTTATTAGGGGTAGACTTACAAAATCAAGATACTTTGCTGAAATACATAGGTGGTTTGCATAGCTACCGTAGACATACTATCCTTATGTTCAATCCTATTAGTCTAGACGAGGTTTGTGTACAAGCCACGCATTTAGAGGCTAGAGGGAAAAACACTTTTGATGAGGGTAGAAACAAGGATTTTAGGGGAAAAGCAAAGACAAAACCTCTAAGGGAAAAGGAAAATATAATGCATCTGCTAAAAAAGAGGGTGAGAAAGTGATATGTAAACATTTTTCAAGAGAAGGCCATGAAGAGAAAAACTGTTGGAAACTTCATCCTGAAAAAAGAACTTAGTTTAACAAAAACAAAGGAAAGAAGAAAATTGTAGCTACTACAACTACACAACAAGACTTAAGTGATGATTCAGGTGACGAAACCAAAATTACAGCCATGGCTTTGAAGAGTATGAAGATTAAAGAAACTAAAACCAAGCCAAGCACTAGTACTTCAAACTGTCATGTACAAGCTCTAAATGAGGAAGAAAGAATTGAATTATTCCATGTGAGGGTAATCTCAAAAAATAAAAAAGTTGACACACTGTTTGACAATGGGTCACAAGAAAATCTCATATCAGAAGACTTGGTAAAACAACTTAAACTTGAGACCATTCAACGTCCAAAGCCATATCCACTTGGTTGGATATGTAAGGATGCAAACTTACAAGTCTCAAGGAAATGCATATTGCGGTTTGCAATTACTGTACACTTTATTGACACGGTTGAATTTGATGTAGTACCGCTTGATATATCAAGAATTTTTTTGGGAAGTCCTTACGTATTTGACAGGAAAGTGATCTTCCATCACCATGAAAATAAGTATCATATCTTTAAATATGGAAAATATTTTATTATTAGAGCACATCCCAAGAAGAAAAATATACCGATGGTAAATGCAGGACAGGTAAAAAGGCTAGTGAATTCTAGTAAGAGTTTTGTACTTCTTATGGCTAAGCCTAAGGTTGATGTGAATCATGAGTCATTTGAAAATTGTGATTCCAAGCTAAAATCATATTTACATGATGTGTTTGATGCACATCATGAGATGTTTTAGGAACCGATAGGTTTTCCTCCTAAAAGGGAGATTCAACATGAAATATAGTTGTAACAAGATTGTCCTCTTCCTAACATAGGCATGTACCACATGTCTATCATGGAGAATGCTGAAATCAAGAGGAAAATTAAGGACTTGTTGGACAAAGGTTTCATAAGACCAAGCACTTCGCCATGTGGAACACCGATAGTGTTGATTCCAAAGAAAGATGGAACTTGGCGCATGTATGTGGGCTTCAGGGCATTGAACAAAATAACGGTAAAGAATCGTTACCCACTCCCAAGGATAGATGATTTGTTAAATCAGCTAAAAGATGCTAAATATTTCACTAAGTTAGACTTACGTAGTGGTTATCATCAATTTAGAATTGTAGAAAGTGACATTTGGAAGACAACATTTAAAACCAAACAGGAACTCTTTAAGTGGCTTTTTATGCGATTTGGTCTATGCAATGCACCTGCAACTTTCATGCGAGTAATGTATGATGTCTTACGTCCTTTTCTTGATGATTTTGTTATTGTATACTTAGATGACATCTTAATTTTCAGCAAGACTAGAGAAGAGCATGTCATGCATGTTAAGAAAGTACTTGATATTTTGAAGAAGAATCAGTTATTTCTTAAAATGTCAAAGTGTGAATTTGGAAAGACTTCTTTGGTTTATTTGGAACACATAGTAGGAGGAGTTGCTTTGAGAATTGATCCTTCTAAAGTAGAAGCCATTATGAAATGGCCTACTGACAAATCTATTATAGAGGTAAGAAGTTTTTTGGGTGCAGCTCAGTATTGGAGGAAGTTTATTTCTAACTTCTCTACCATATCAGCTCCTATGCATGTAGTGACAAGTGTGAAGCATGCTTTCCAATGGGGAGGAAAGCAACAGAAAGATTTCGAGTCTTTGAAAGAGAAGATAAGTTCAGCTCTAGTCCTTGCTTTACTGGACTTGAGACAACCATTCGAGATTACGCCATGGGTGCAGTTCTCTTACAACATGGTAAGCCTATCGCATTTCATTATGAGACATTTAATGGTGCTGTTGTGAATTATCCTACATATGATAAGGACTTGTATACGTTGGTACAAAGTGTCAAAAAGTGGAAACATTATTTGATGGGAAAAGAAACAATTGTTCATACCAACCATCAGCCTTTATAGTACTTGTAGTTGCAAAGTAAATTGCAGCAGTCATGACATTTCAGATGGATGGGTTTCCTGCAACAATTTCACTTGGTAATAAGGTACAAGAAAGGTATTTTCAATAAAGTTGCTAATATTATTTCAAGGCCTATTATTAGTGCTACTACTTTACTTAAGAATTATTCTATTATATATGAGAGCTACATAGAACAGTATGCATCAGATGTTGATTTTAAGGATGTGCATGCTAACTTGAGTGAAGGGAATCATGTCGAGGAGAATGATTATCACTTGCATAATAATTTGTTGTTTCATATGGGCAAGTTATGTATACCACAGGGGGAGAGATTAAGTTTCATGAGAGAAGCTCATTCTTCTCTTATTGCTGGACATTTTTGGGTAAGAAAAATGGTGGCACATTTACAAAGATATTGCTATTGGCCTCGCATGGTAGATAGTGTTTCACATTTCATTAGAGGTTGTTCATTATGTGATATAAGCAAGCCTAGCAATAGGAAGCTTGGTTTATAGACGCCATTACCGGTACCTTCTAGACCATGGGAAAGTGTTTCTATGGATTTTGTTTGAGGTCTACCATTTTTTATAAAGCAACATGATTATCTTTATATAGTAGTTGATAGATTCAGCAAGATGTGTATTCTTATGCCATGTAAGAAATCTATAACTACTGAACAAAATTATAATTTATATTTTCAACATGTATGGGTTCATTATGGCTTGCCTACTTCTATTGTTAGTGACAGGGATTCCATATTTGTTGGGAATTTTTGGTCAAATTTATGGAAGATGATGGACACCAAGTTGAAGAAGCGTACTGCTTTCCATCCGCAAATAGAGGTAGTGAGCATAACCATTGTACATCTTTTGAGAGGTTATTGCAGCAGGCATCCTAAGCTTTGGGATGAGAATTTGCATTACATTCATCATGCTTACAATCGGGCCAAGCACTCTTCTATAAATACTTCACCTTTTGAAGCTTGTTTTGGGTATTTGCCTAAGTCACCTTTAGATTTCATTCTTGAGAAGGATGTTTCCATTGATAGACATAGTGAAATTAACAAAGCTCACATGTTCATTGAAAGAATTCAGCGCATACATCAACAGGTTCAATAACAACTTGAAAAAATTCAAGGCAAGTACAAGGAGAGGCATGACAAACACAGAGTTGATCATAAGTTTCAAGAAGGAGATGAGGTATGGCTACATATTTGTAAGGAAAGAATGCAAGGAGAAGCTAAAAAGCTAAAGCCTATTCGTTATGGTCCATTCAAGATTCTTAAACAAGTTGGAAATAATGCTTTTCAACTAGATTTTCCTTCATATATGCAAATGTATTCCGTTGTGAATGTGGAAAATTTACGTTTGTATGAACCTCCTTTAATTTTTTATCATGAAAGTAACATTCAGCTACCATCCATAGAGGATTTCTCACCAGAATTTTTGGATGAGCTAAAAGAGGATGCTATCCTTGACAGAAGGACATGCACTTCGAGGAGGGGAAGTGTTGATTATCTTCGGATTGGTCTTAAAGGCAGAAACTGAATAAGGAAAAATGAATGGAGGTGGAAAAGGTGAGGGACCTATACCCTCATCTTCTGAACAAGTAATTGAAGGCTTTTGGGGTCAAAAAGCTTTCCAATGGGGAGGTGTGATTAGGAGATCATGTCAAAGTTGAAAAAATGCTAAAAAATGGAAGTACTCAGAAATGGTTGCAATCTGAATGAACGGAAAGGCCTCATCACTGCGATTTTGGCACCGTGAACGGGACTAAAATCTGATGTCGTATGTGATAGTTACTGAGGTTTGAATTTTCCAGTGACCTCCAAAACATGAATTTTTTACTATGATTTTTTCAATTTGTAAAAAAAATTATTATGGAAAAATTTCATTTTTATTAAGTTTATATAGGCCTATCAAAGGGTGCCACATGGCCTTCCCAGAGGCTACCACGTGGCCCCAGGCCATTGGTTAAAAAGGTTAATGTGAAAAGTTGGAGGGAATGGGTTTTGAACCCTGACCCAACTACATGGGTAGGGCCGACCCGACCAACACGCCATGGGCACAAACTTGTTTTATGGGAAATTCAGGTCGTTGATGAAACGTGCAGTTGGGCTGTTGTTGAATGGCGAGTCGGGTCATTGATGAAATGTGTAACAGGTGAAGAAAGATGGGGTTAAGCCCTCAAGAGCCATCCCCATTGTCAAGTGACCTGTCGCTTGGAATCGGGCACTTAAAATTTGACCCGGCAGAGTTTGAAGGGGGCTATCCCTAGTACTAAGCCCTCCTCCGACATGACCTTCAAGCTATGACCAAGGGTGCGGTCTTTAAATCTTATCCGCAAACATTAACTGCCTGGAGATTCCGCATATGAACACGCTGAATAAAACTAACAGTCACATTAAATGTTTTGCCTAAATTGGAGCATAGTTCCACCTAATCCACCTTTCCGACGAATTTGGTGGAGTTAACTAGAGTTCCTCTAGTTTTGGAGGAGGTTTTTTAGTGCGACTGGGAAAAATTTTGTTTGGGTCATATATTTCTCAATTTTCGACCAAACAAGAGAATATTTTAGTCAATTTTGGGTCTCTTCGACCTTATGGAGAGTTTGGAATATGTTTCAAAGTGAACAGAGGATTTTACAACAGCTTTTGCTTTAGAGAAAAGGAAGGAGCCACCAGGGTCATCATGGAGGAGGCACTGTTTTGGGTTGTATTTCACTGTTTAAGGTGAAACAAAAGCCATTTTCAGCTATTTTCTATCTTCTGAAGTCAAATTTAAAGTTGGTTTTTCCTGTTTAGGCATATTTTTCACTATGTAACCATTTTGAGTAATTTAATAGAACAAGGACATACCATTGGGGAGCCTTGGACCGGCAAATGTAGACCAAGAGGGGTGAACTACCTCAACATATTGTTGTGTTATGCTGTGGTGAATTTTACTTACTGTGTATTTTTGCTATGATATGTTAAATATTAAACTTAATTAACAAATCCTCACTCATAAAACTCAGAAACATTACCCGGAACACTTTTTTTAAACTGCAAGTCATGGAGAACACTTTGCACATTAAATTATATGGAAATGGATACTTTGCATAACATTACAAATAGTTCCATTTTCAGATCAGTTGGTTTCTAGGAAATCCCTGTTGTTTCCAATAGAATTTGAAATCACTATTCTCATAACAGCTCTTGAAGTTGGTTTGGATCTGTCAGATGCCCAGAAACACCAACTGGCCCAACTTAATGTACTAGATGAAAACCGTTCAATGGCTGTCCAGAGGACTACTACTATCTAGCAGTAGAGAATGAAATGTCATGATAAGTTTATCAAAAACAAGTTGTTTCATAGGGGAGACTAGGAATTACTTTATGACTCCCGTTTTAATAATTTTAAGGGAAAGCTTTGCACTTGTTGGATGGGACCTTACAAGGTGGATGTTGTATTTGATAATGGAATAGTTAGGCTAGTCACAATTGATGATACATGTGCTTCATTCATAACAAATGGACATCGCTTGAGATTATTCACCGCCTAGCCTCCAAGGATGCTTTCATCAAACATGACTCTGAGAAATCTGGTTTGAAGGTTATCAACACAGAGAAATCTTCCTTTGCATCCTCTCTTTAAAAAAGAAAAATAATAATAATAAATAAATAATAAAAATAAAATAATAAATAAAAATAAATAAATGAATAAATACTATTACTATTTATTTTGTAATCTTTTTGTAGGAATTACTACTAAGGAGTAATTTTTTAGAGCTCAAAAAATTTCTAAGTATTGATGTTGTTACTCCTTGGATGCTACTACTCATGATGTTGTTACTCGGTTGTTGCTACTCATGATTCTATTACTCAGTTGTTGCTACTCATGATGCTACTACTCATGATGTTGTTACTCGGTTGCTGCTACTCATTGATGTTGCTACTCTGGATGTTGTTACTTCGAATGATGCTACTCGATGCTATTACTCAGTTGTTGCTACTCATGATGCTGCTACTAATGACATTGTTACTCGGTTGCTACTACTCATGATGCTACTACTCTTGATGTTGTTTCTCCAAGTGTTGCTACTCGATGTTTTTACTCCTGATGCTGCTACTCCAGATGTTGCTACTCGTCATGTTGTTACTCCAGATGCTGCTATTCATCATGTTGTTACTCCAGGTACTGTTAGTCTGAATGCTACTACTCTTCATGCTGTTACTCCAGATGTTGTTTCTCCGGATACTACTACTCGTCATGTTGTTACTCCAGATGTTGTTTCTTCGGACGCTGCTATTTGATGATGTTACTGCGGATGTTGTTACTCCAAATGTTGCTACTCAATGTTGTTACCCTGGATACTGCTACTCCAGAGGTAGTTACTCGCACTGCTATTACTCTATCCACATCATTACTGCATCGTTACTCTACCAACCGTCACTTCCTCCAAGTAGGCCGCCAAGTACGTCTCCACTTGACTTTTATGGATTTAATTAAATATTCCATGTCAAGACATTAATGTCCCAGATGAAAACTTTTAAGTTGGGAGGTGGGGGGGGGGGGGGGTGTTTTCATAACTTAACAACGACGTAATGATAATTTCAAAAGTCATTATCACAACTCCGTGTGTGGTACACCCTACGATCCTTACCATACTCTATATAATATTTAAATACGTATTGGGATATGCAACATGCATATGATATAGACCGATCAGTGCTTTCCACCTCATATGAAATAATTACTATTCCATTCATCGCACTTACCATACTTTTCCATGATTTTCCTCGTTTCTTGAGAATCACCATCTGTATTTACCGTTACTACCCCTCATTTTTCAGCATGTTGTTTTTCCAAATTTGGTACCCACCACTCCATCCAATGGTCTTTGGTTCCAAAGTACTATTACAGTCTCCACAGGATGGGTGGACTGGCTATGTGGCATGAACCTGAAAATAGAATCTAAATCCGCAGCAATCCAGATGTGTGGCAAGTTTTTGTTGAAGCGGGATGGGATATCTACTTCGATAGATTACAGGGGTTTGATAAAGGAATCAAAGTGGAGTTTGCGCTTAATTTGGATGAGAATTTCTCGCGAGTCAGAGGATTGGAAATTACTGTCACATAAGAAGTAATTGCAGAATTTAACGGGCTGAGACAGCAAGGGCAACAGTGGTTTGCTCAGAGAATTCCTCTCCCATAATTTCCCGAATTGTTCTTGCAGGCAGGAGAAAGCGTCATTCCATATGGGGAGGGTATGAGTGCAAGTCTGTACCATATCCATGGAACGAAGTAGCATTTTTAGTAATGAAATACATAACCTGCGAAGGACGAGCCACAACTCTATTCAAATATCATTTTAAAATTTTTACTCACCTTCGATTTCCATAGGCTCAGGTGTATTCCTTAAACACGCCTTTCTTTCTATTAAAACAACTACAGCACATGGCATAATCTGCTCGGTGTTCGCTCCAGATTCAGAAAGTTCTCTCCAATAATGGATTGGTTCATTTACTGGTCATGCATGCAATAGTCCAATTTCGAGTTTCTTGGGTAGAACTGTGTGAATCATCAGAAGAAGAGATAGTAGTTGTCATTGTTGCTAGAGAAGAAGAACCAGTCTCTCCGGCTGGTTTAGCAGAGGAAGAACATTCATAGGACATGGAATTAGACCAGGAAGAACCGGAAGAAATGGAGATGGAGGTTGATCAGGAAGAACCTGAAGAAATGGGAATAGTGTAATATTCCTACTTAGCCCAAGCTAAGAGGAATATTCAATTTTGTTTCATTTTTTGTTGATTGAATAAATGAACCAAGGAGGACATGTAAAACTCCTGAAAACAATGAATAAATCCATGCTTGTGTGAACAGAGACAAATCTGGGCCATTTAATGAATCGGTTTGAACTATGAGACTAGGTCAACCTTGACCAAATCCACAACGCAGTCTAGATTCAATGTACCTCATGGATACACAGCGCAGTTCTAGATGGAGGCTCCAAATGTGAAAGGAGCTAACTCATTGAAGTGGTTTAGGGTTTGATAAGGCTTTTATCTTATAAAAGGAAGAGGAGGGCAACATGAGAGGGTTGTTGATTATTATAATTTTCTAAAGATATTTTCTGTTTAGACATTTCTGATTCTTTGGCTGTTTAGCTGAGAATAAAGTTGTTTAGAATTGGGTGTTCCTAGTCGGGAATCCCACCTCCTTCCTAGAGCTGGTCTTGGAAGAGCCTTGTTTGTCTTGTCCACTATATGGAATTTGGCCAAGCTTCATCTTACACCTACAATACTGGTCCTTTTTAGGATTGGGTTGTCCTTGTGAGCTGCAACAAGTGGAGGATATATCTCTTCAGATCTATGCAGCGCTAGCACCCCTTTTCACTGGGAAAGTGATATATCCCATTGAAAAGAGTGTTCTAGACCTTGGGAGCTTTAGATCCAGATCTTGGCATCAGGCCAAAGTATACTCAGAGTCTACAGCGCAGTCCCTTTTGCAGTACTGTGTTATTTGCAATATCAGGGTTGCAGGGTGTTTTGGCATCAGCTTGGAGGAAAGATCTCTAATGATTGGATCCTTCCTTTCACTGTGGTGATGCATGGATAAGCCATCCAATCCATGTTTGCTTCAAATATGATCTTCTTTACATTATATGCTTAAGAATTTTCTGAATATTACTGTCGATCTGTAACTTAGATCTCATATATACTCTTTTACTTTCATGATTTGCTGATATCCCCAAGGGGAATGTATTGATGAGTTTTTCTTGTACATAGATCTAAATTAGATCCATATTTTCATGTACAGATCTGATCTAGATCTAAGTTGTAACATACTGCTACTTCAACCAATAAAAATAACGTTGTCAAGCTTATTCTGTCATTTCTCATGGTTGTAGCACCTCATTTCTGAGGGTTTCTTCTTGTAAATCCTTCTCCTTTATGTTCTACTTTGTATAAGCTATTGTATAAAGTTATTTTTCTAATTTATAGCTATAACATGAGTTTCCATACTGATCTCCTACAATTATTGGGTTGAACTGCGTTATTTTCCAGCATTTTATTTTTGTATTGCTGCAGTCCCCTTCTTTGGCCATTTTCTAGCTGCACTGGGTGTGGGGAGACCTGTTTAACCCACCTAGGAGGATTTTTTTCTGATACCCTCTTGGATTTAGGTCTTAGATACTCAAATATAAGGGATCCAAGGGTTGGTTTCCAATCCTATAGCATACATTTCTGAAAAGTGCATTTTTCAGGCATGCCTTGCTAGTAGTCCCAATTTTGGGATACTACAATGGTATCAAAGCATCTTTCTTGGCTCAGCCTGTGAGTCTCAAGATAAATATCAAGATGATGAAAAGAATGAGCCTTCTCTCATCATTTTTCAGATCTAGAAAGGACCTCTCCAAGGAGGTTAAGGAGGTAGAAGAAGGAGAAGAGGAAGGACCATGCACTTCCTACTCTCACAAAGCAGAAGACAAGAAGCATGGAGGACACTTGGATCATTAGATTCTGAGTGAGTACCTTGTTGTGTACAAGTATTGACCTAGAGCCTTCAAAGATACTCTAGCCTTCCCACAGTTCATTCAATTGAAGGAAGGAAGGAGACCCTGCAACAAGGGATAAATCAAGGGCAATAGATTTCTATTGTCCACTTTTGATGGGACATCTGTAGCCAAAGCTTGGGCAAGAAGACTCAGTGCATTTTTCCTACTACATCTAGTGGTATAGAGATAAGCAGTGGATATTGAAGCGTTGCACCTGAAGGGTGAAGCAAGCAATTGGTGGTTCAACCATGTGAGACATGCAAAAGTATCTTCTTTTGTAGATTTCACTCAAAGCGTGATTAAGAGATTTGAGGAAGAGAAGTCCTCACTATCTCTTCAGGAGATTTGTACCAGCACTATGACAGCCTTGGAGGAACAACCTTCAACACCTGCAGTTGAGGGAGTCAAAATTGTAGAAGAAGGGACTCTTGCAACCATACAAGATGCTCCCAAAGCCTATCAAGGTATGATTGAGTTTCTACCTTCTATTATTGCAGCAAAACTCTTTGAGGGTTGTGGAAACCTGTTGTTACAAGACCCATAATCATCACTTACTGCTAATCTAGAGTAGCATAGTTGCACTGTGTTGTCCAAGATCAGTAGTGAAGAAAGGAGGACCCATTCCTCATGGGAGCAATCAGATGTCAGCTTCATTCAAGAAGCCATGGAGACAAGGGGTAGACATCTTGAGATGAGAAACATTTTCTCCTCTCTAGATGACACTTTCTCAATGAGCATGCCACAGCTCAGAGAGAAACTTCTACTTGCAGCAGATCCAAGACCCCACTGGTTTTGGAAGACCATGCATGAGGAGGAGGTCTCATCAAGAGATCCCATGAAAGGTGCACTTCAACATTTCATGAAGTGCAAAGTTCTTCAACAGTTTGAGGAGGTTCTTCCCTTCTCACACTTGGATCTTTATGGATTCAAGGAGCAGCAGATAGATGATGTAGGACATCTTAGGATGGATAACATATCTCATGCTTGTTTTGGAGATTCCTTGAGCCCTACACATCATGATGGGAGGTTTTTTCCTACAACCCATTTGGGTCCTTATGGGATCAAATTGATCCTTGAGAAGATTGCATTTCAATATCCCATAAAATGCAAAGACATAAATTTGATTTGGGAAGATGGTAGCCCTCATAGGAGGAGTACCAAGATTAAGGATGGAAGGAAACATCCAAAAATGATTGAATGGATGTGGATGGTGAGCAAGAAGCTGGAAAGCTACTTGAAAATCTATGATACCGGGCAGCAGGAGGCTTGGCTGCGCTGGTTACTTTTGAAAGAGTTTGGCCATCATCCTCCTTCTAAGGGTATGTGGAGGAAAGATGTGTGGCAAGATACTTGCATCATTGAGCAACAAGGAGTATGGAAACATTGTGTTGATATGGCTTTCTTCATATCAATCACCATGCTTTCACTACATGATTTATATGATGGAGGTATGGGGAAGTAGCAAATTATTTTTTTGCTTTGGATGTTCTTGGGAGAGCAAGAGCAGAGTTTCTCTCACACATTTCATGATGTTGCAAGAGGAGGAAATGACATTATCTCCTTAGCCTTGGATGATCTGGAAGTACTTCCACTCCATAAGGAACTTCTTTTTTGTAGCAACATTATGGAAAATTTCTTTGACAATGAAAATGTCAAAGAAAGGAGCTATGTATTGGAAGGAGCCTATTTTCATAGGCCAACAACGTTGTCACTTTGGAGCATGAAATTCTGGATGGAGTCTCCCCAAGATCATTCCACTCTTGGTGCACTTGATGGACAAGGAGGAGGTGAGAGAGATGGAGTAATGGATGGAGACATCTATTGCTGTGTTATGTTGTTGTTGGCTTCGATTTCCAAGTACACGAGGAAGGAAATTCATGCAACACATGATTCATTTCTCTTCATGAGAGTATGTCATTTCCTTATGGATAATTTGTTCATGGACCCTATCATGATATTAATATTAGCACATGGCAAGGATCTTGTTGTTGCATTTAGTGATCTGCATACTCTAACCATTTTTATGCAGTGCATTGCTCCACAAGAGGGAAAGCTTTTCATTGAGCTCCACGGTCAACATTGGGCCAAATTGTATGATGGAGACAACCATATCTTATATGGCCATGGGAAAGTGTTTTATTACTTCATGTATGTTCATTTGTTGTATGCAGCCATCTACTATTCATTAGTAAATGAAATAACATACATAGACCATCATGTATCCAACAACCAATTGCCTTGTAATTTTCTGAAGCTGCAGTTGGAAAAACTGCGCTATAACTTCATGGGAGATTTTTGGTACCTTCTTGCACCATATGAAGCATTTAGTATGTCCTTTTCCTTGATGCTAATCATGGTTCCAATTTCTGATGTTGATCTTGCTTTTGTGAGGAGCATGATTGGAGAGGAAACACATTGGCTAGAGGTGTTCTTTGGGGAAGAGGATTCCCACATTTTCTGCATTGCATGTTCTAATGGGAACATGAGAGGAGATATCGCCACCAAAGCCAAACAATTGTTTCTTTATGAGGTGGGCCATGAGTTTCATGAAATACCATATGGTGATGATTTCCCATCCATCACATATGGAATGGTTTGGGCCAACTTGATTCCTAATTTTGGAAAGGAGGTCTTTAGAGATCTAGTCTTCATCTTGCCTCTTGAAGGCAACATCATTGCAACCCAGGATCAGAAAACACTCCACACTTATCTTAAGTGGAGAGGAGGACAGTGTGGTGTAGGCATGTATGTCTACCATGTTTATTTTTTCAGCCCATGTTCTTTGCAGGAACCTAGGGTGGAGGAGAATGTTCTGGAGTTACCATGTTGGGAGATGAATCATTTTGTATGGATGATTGCTTGGGAAAAGATGCTTTCCAAATCCATTTTAGTTCTATTCTTGCAGTTTCTTGAGGACAAGAAAAATTTGGGAGCGGAGGATTGTAATATTCCTACTTAGCCCAAGCTAAGAGGAATATTCAATTTTGTTTCATTTTCTGTTGATTAAATAAATGAACCAAGGAGGACATGTAAAACTCCTGAAAACAATGAATAAATCCATGCCTATGTGAACAAAGACAAATCTGGGCCATATAAAATAAACACTTGCAAGTGTGAATGGGTTTGAACTATGAGACTAGGTCAACCTTGACCAAATCCACAACAGAGTCTAGATTCAATGTACCTCATGGATACACAACGCAGTTCTAGATGGAGGCTCCAAATGTGAAAGGAGCTAACTCATTGAAGTGGTTTAGGGCTCGACAAGGCTTTTATATTATAAAAGGAAGAGGAGGGAAGCATGAGAGGGTTGTTGATTATTATCATTTTCTGAAGATATTTCCTATTTAGACATTTCTGATTCTCTGGCTGTTTCGCTAAGAATAATGTTGTTTAGCATTGGGTGTTCCTGGTCGGGAATCCCACCTCCTTCCTAGAGCAACTCTTGGAGGAGCCTTATTTGTCTTGTCCACTATCTGGCATTTGGCCAAGCTTCATCTTACACCTACAGCGCTGGTCCTATTTAGGATTGGGTTGTCCTTGTGAGCTGCAGCAAGTGGAGGATAGATCTCTTCAGATCTATGCAGCTCTAGCACCCCTTTTCACTGGGAAAGTCATCTATCCCTTTGACAAGAGTGGTCTAGCCCTTGGGAGCTTCATATCCAGATCTTGGCATCAAGCCAAAGTATATTTAGAGTCTACAGTGTAGTCCCTTTTGCATTACTGCTTTATTTGTAGTAGCAGGGTTGCAGGTTGTTTTGGCATCAACTTGGAGGAGATATTTCTACTGATTGGATCCTTCCTTTCACAGTGGTGATCCATGGATTGGCCATCCAATCCATGTTTTTTTCATATCTGATCTACTATACATTACATGCTTCAGAATTTTCTGAATATTACTGCAGATCTGTAACTTAGATCTCAGATCTACTCTTTTACTTTCATGATTTGTTGAGATCCCCAAGGGGAATGTATTGATGAGCTTTTCTTGTACACAGATCTGAATTAGATCCATATTTTCATGTAAAGATCTGATCTAGATCTAATTTGTAACATACTGCTGCTTCAGCCAATAGAAATAATGCTGTCAAGCTTATTCTGTCATTTCTCATGGTTGTAGCACCTCATTTCTGAGGGTTTCTTCTTGTAAATCCTTCTCCTTTCTGTTCTACTTTGTATAAGCTGTTGTATAAGGTTATTTTGCTAATGTATAGCTGTAACATGAGTTTCCATATTGCTCTCCTGCAATTATTGGGCTGAACTACATTATTTTCCGGCAGTTTTTTTTTTGTATTGTTGCAGTCCCCTTCTTTGGGCATTTTCTAGCTGCACTAGGTGTGGGGAGACCCGTTTAACCCACCTAGGAGGATTTTTTATGATCTTATATTGGATTTAGGTCTTAGATACTCAGATATAAGGGATCCAAGGGCTGGTTTCCAATCCTGTAGCATACATTCTTGAAAAATGCGTTTTTTAGGCATGCCTTGCTAGTAGTTCCGATTTTTGGATACTACAAATAGAGGAGACAATTGGTGATATAGTAGAGGCTTCCACACAAGAACCATTATCACCTGAAGAACCCACAGATGAAGGAATTATGGATATAGTGCAAGAAGTTGAGACTGTTTTACAGTCATCAACTTTCATTAATGAAGAACAGGAAGGTTGAACATCAAAGAGAGGGATGGCAAGTGATGTTGTTGTTATCACAAATTCAGACCTAATAGGCTACCAATAATTAATCCCATGTAACTATTTTAAACCAATATTTTTATTGGGGCTTAGCCTCCTCAACCTGAGAGGGCTCTCTCAAGGGTTAATGATTTTTAATAGTAAGATAGATGGCTAACTCTATGTGGGGTAAAAAGCAGACAAAAATAGATATTGGTTGTAAATCACATTAGCAAGTGCACATTGGGCTTATGGAGTCATAATAGCTTCAGCAAAACCAAACAATCTACTTAGCATGGAAGTCAAGGCATATCAGAGTTCAAGTTAAGGAATACATATGTGAAACTGTAAAACACATAGTCAGTTTGTCTATGAAGGAAGTCAGAGCATCAACAATGAATTCTGAGTAACATAAGAAAACACCACTGCAATAGGATATTAAAAATATGTCATCAGAACAAGAACATACTATAAATATTTATGAACCTTGAGTTGGCTAAGTAGAAAACTTTGCATTAAGCTGAAAATAGTCACTTATAGTAAACACAGTATTTTTGCTAAAAAAATGTCCAACCCTTAGCATTTTGACCTCTTCATCTTTATAGATCATTTATAATCATAGGATAACCTTATCCTCATCTAGATACATTGAATTCCTACTTTTTTACACCTTTCCTAACCATGAGACATGGTATTTATTACAAAATGACAGCTGCAAACCTAATGAACAGTCCTACTACAAATAGAAATCAAACTCCTTAACTCTGCTCTTAAAAACCTTATCTAAACTATATTACATCATTTTCCAACTGAATTCCCATAAGGTTGAATCCAGATGATAAGCTTTAGCACTTTACGACCTTAATGCTGATCTCCTGCAAACTAGGAAACTGTCCCCTGTTTTCTAGGCTTTGGATCCTTTGTGTTCTTGACACACTCTGACCACCATTAACCCATGAATTTGAAGGTATTTACTATCAGGAACTGAAAAAACATATGACCAAAATAACTCTTAAGTGCCAGCTGTACAAAATCACCATCAAACTGTCCAAAATAGCAGAAACAGAACTGCGCTACAAAAATAACACAGTTTCGTAGCGCAGTGTCTTTTCTCTTTTTCCTTCAAAACTTTGGTTTCTTTCTTCCATATTTATCTTCATATTTACTTAACACATCCTCCCTAGAAATTTCAGGTCAAAATACATAGATTTGCCCTTCAAAAATAGATGGAAAAGGGTGAAAAAAGCTGTTATAGCAGTTTCGTAGCGCATTTCACCCTTTTTGCACTGCTTGCACTACAAAACTGCTAAGTGAGCAGTTTTGTCCAGATTTCTTCAAAATTCAAACCAAAATTTTTCCAAAACTTCAAAAAACTACTGGTTTCATCAAAACAATCATCCATATGAACTAAAAATACAACTTTCATAATATTTATTCTTTATTTTCCATTTGATTTTGCCTTTGAATTTGTCATTCTGCACCTTTGTTTTTTAGTTCATCCTGAGACAGTTTCAGTTGTAGCTCCAAATCTTCCACTTGACCTCTTAGTCTTCTATTACTAGCTCTCAAGTGGTTATTGATTACTCTAACAAATTTAGCTTCTTTGATAGCTGGCACTATCCATGTGAAAAATTGTTCTGCACTACTTGGAATCTCAGACCTAGAACCAGTTTGGCCTTCCCATACTACCTTCATTCTCTTGAATTCTGTTTTCTCAATGATATGCTTTCTGGCCCTCTTCCTCATCATTGCAATCTCTTGGTTTTCTAGCTTCAATCTCTCTTCAAGATGTTGACTCTATGTCATGTGTTCTTTTCCCTTCATTATCTTGCTGGTTGCATGCTCCACTATTGGTGATGAGAGATCAACCACCTCTTCAAGAAATCTGGCTATTTCAATAGTTCCTTGGACCTATTTACTGCCCTCCTTGAGTTTATTTCAATGCCTAGTTAAAGGCTTCCTTGCTTTAAAGATAAAGGCTGCACTTTTACCCTAAAATTCAAGTTTTTTAGCTAACTTAACCCTTTTCTATTTGTGTTCATCTACTCCAATGAAATCAGCTTGCAAAATGGGTGATTTTTCTATATCAATTGCATGAAGGATGTCATCTAAATTTTCTTTTATCACTGGGCTGTCCTCCGTACCTGAAACAACTATTTTTCCCTTTGATGCCACTACTTGGCTTCTTATCACTCTCTGGATTTCCTGCTTACTGGCCACTTCTTTTTGTTTAGCCTCTTTGACACATTTTGACCTCTGTTTTGTAGGTGATGAAATTTCTGCAACAAGAGCTTTAATCTTCTATGTCCTATCTTCAACCTGTTTCCTTGGTTTCAACTTTACAAACCTCTTTTCCCTTGCAACCACAGGCTGACTAGACTCTACTAATGGTGTTGAAGTAGTTCCTTTAGGTTTAGGGTTTCTAGCTGGGGTTAGGTTCTCTAATTCAAATCCATTCATAAAAAAAAAGGAAGATCAATCTCTTCTTATTTTATGAAGCTCATTCAAAACCAATAGCTTTATCAAACCATGGTGAAACAAAGATGTTTCACAACCATCACACTTAGCTTGTACTTTATCAGAAATTTTGGCAAGGCTTCTATGCAAGTAGAAGGGAAAATCTAGTGATATAATACCTGTGAAATGTAGAAGTAGCTAGAAATGATAAGTATAAACTTTATGGTACCTGCCTTCACATGTAAAGTATCTTTGAATGTTGAACAACAACTTGGCATATCTGTCTTTGATATAGCTTCTAGGTATTGCATTGTTCAGGCCCGTATTTGCATATTCAGGTTTCATGAATTCCTTACATGGTTCCATGTCAAACTTAAAACCTTTAAACCAAGTCTCTTGTCCCCCTGGTATTTTTGTTACATAAGCAATGATCTCAGGTGTGACTAACACATTTAACATGCCAATTTTGGTAGTTGTTCCACTGAAGTTTAAGGCAAACTCTTTAGACACCTGAGTGTGGCAACCCTGTAGATTTTCAAAAAAACGGAGACAACCTGCTTTGCTAAAAGCCTCCATCACTATTTGATCCTCAAGTATAGCCTTCACATTTTCAGGCTCATATCTTAAAAAATGTCCCCCTCTGTGGACTTTCTTCTCCTGTGCCATGCTTCTTTGAAAACTTGTCAGCTTCGCTTGATCAAGAAATGAACAGCCTCGCTTGAAATAAACGAACTACCTCGCTTGATTATAAATGAAATGCCTTGCTTGATTATGTTGAAGATAGCCTTGGTATAGAACAACCACAGGCTTAACTTAACTGATTCAGAGCTTAGATAGTTGTGTGTAGGCATATGAAAACTAGAATGACTGAATTAGGCAAGATTCTTTTGAATTTGAAATCTCACCTTGTGACTGAATGATGTCTCTATCCTGATGATGATGGCTATGAGATGGGTAAGTACATTGAATCTGACCTCTAACTGAATCACCATACTCTTATCCTATAATTTCTTAACGGATTTCTGGCAAATTCTGGCTTGATTAATACGACGGTTAAGAAACCGCGCTTTCGTAGTGCCCATAGTGTATTTTTCACAGTTTGCGCTACGAAAGTATTAGCGCTTTCGTAGCGCAAAACCTCTTTTTTGAACTAGCGACGCTACAAAATAGAGGATTCTTGGCTAATTGCAAGAATTTAACCCGAAACCTAATGGAATGACTTCTAAATGGAAAATGTGAGAATTTGATCATGGAGTGGACCTCTAAAGACCTTATTTGAATTCAAATGATGACCTTTAAACTTATAAAAACTATGACCTACCCTTAAGCAAATCCTAAAATGACTTTCAAACCTTTTTGAGAACATGATCAAAAACAGATTTGACATAATGATGTTTTGAATTTTGAATTTTTATTTTTATTTTTGGTGATAACAATGGCTCCACCTGGGATAGTGTGCCCCCATGGTACACTAATAACTAGTAGTTCTAGTGCTGCTATCCATTTTCTTGACCAAAACAGAAAAACTTTGAAATTTCCAAGCTTCCTCCTCAAGCTCTAATGGCCTTCACTTCGGGCTCAAGCTTGCTGATTTAGCTTGTTATTATTAGCAGAAAAACTTCATCAAATGAATATGTACAATGACATGAATAATCAATCAGATTTTAGGAAGAATAATGCTTTAAAAACCTTCCATTGACAGGTCCTCCAGCATATGGTTTTCCATCCATCTCCTACAGTATGTAAGTATTGTTTCCATGAAAAGCAGCTATCTTGAAAGGACATTTCCATAGGTTCTAAAACTTACCATGTTTTCCTTTCTCTTCAATTCTGGCCTCCCATTTCATCACTTCATCATGAATTTGAAAACTTTCTTCCTTAATCTTCTTATCAAATGTCCTCTTGATTCGGTTTTGAGATTGTTGAATGCTGTCATAAACCTCATTCCTCTTCTCTTCCAGAGCTATAAGCTGATTAATTCTTCTCTGGACTGCATTTGGTTCCTCTTCTAGTCCTTGAATTAGCTTCATGATAGGTACCCCTAGCGAGGTAGGAAAAATATCCTCAGCGCCATATACCAATTCATATGGTGAAGTTCCAATCGACCTCTTTGTGCATATCCTATCAGCGTGTTATAGGTCAATTTGGGCACCATTCCCAATGAACAGGTTAACTGGGCATCATCTCCAGGACCGATGATCAAAGGGTCTATCATTCCCTATCATCTCAGTTGATATATGCCCTAAGACAGGAAACATTAATGAATCAAACAAGATTTTCATCAAAGCAAGGCTTTTCCATGGTTTGAAATTTATTATTAAACATGTGGGAGCTCACCAAAACAGGCTCTAAGGGGTCTAAGCGCGTTGCATATGCAGGTAGCCCCATTCAAGGCTGCCCTGCAAAGCACTTCCCGACATTCAAAGGTGCGTTGGTCAGATTGGGAGTGAAATTCTCATTGTTCTGGAATCTCCACTTGGCCAGTGTCTTCTAGAAGGGCTCACATGTGTCAAGATTTGGATCCAAGTGTCCATTTGACATCCACATGAATGGAAACATGTCTTGCCTATTTTTGGAATGATATTGATTACAAAACTACCTACAGTTCCTCTATAAATTGAACATAGATCTAAGTGTTTCGGAGGAAGAATTTGAGTAGGGAAATGCTAGAGAATTTTCAATAGAGAGTTTGGTTTATGGAGCTGCTGGTGGAGAGACTTATACTGTGATGAGACTTGGGAAATTTTCTGGAAGGTCACAATGAATCAGTCACTTGGTTGTAA
This sequence comes from Pinus albicaulis, assembly GCA_034641835.2. Classification (NCBI taxonomy): domain Eukaryota; kingdom Viridiplantae; phylum Streptophyta; class Pinopsida; order Pinales; family Pinaceae; genus Pinus; species Pinus albicaulis. The sequence continues at coordinate 136,179,181 of CM076569.1, read as the reverse complement.
CCTCTCCTTCTATCATCAATAAAGAGTACTTCCTGTTTTTCCTACATGCATCCATGTTTACTTTGATTTTCCATGTTGTAAAATCTTGGTTGATGAATGTAGTTTATGCTTAACTGATTTAGCTAATTAACTTGAATAGATATCTATATTATTGCATATTCTGTTGTTTCAATGTTATTTATTGCAGGAAGCATTCAACTATTTGAAACCACTTGAAGTTGAAGCTGTAGTGGAAGCGACAAAAAGGATCCATTTGGAAGTGACTGAAGCAAGTAAGCATCCAATCCTCTCTGTGTATCTGTTTTGAGTTAGGAAAAAGGGTAGTGTATTCTTTCACCTATTTTTCTAGACTAGACACTGGTCTAAGGAAGCGTAGTTTATCTGTAGATTACAATTCTGGCCCAACACATCCCATAAAGCATACTTCAGCTTTAAATTCCAAGCCTTCTTATTCTCCTGCAACCCCTTTTTGATGATCCTTACAGGGTTATTGTTGGAAGATTCAGCAAGGCCATTTCCTTGCGGATAGTATGTAGTAGAATGCCCAACATTAATATGATATTGATGGCAAAAAATGATCAAATTATTAGACTTAAATGCATGTGCATTATCAGTTATAATCTTCATGGGGCAACCAAACCTAGACAAGATATTATTTTCTAAAAAATAAATAATCACATAATCATTTGCTTGCCTAGTTGAGATTGCTTCAATCCATTTGGTGAAGTAATCAGTCGCTGTAATAATCCAGCAATGCTGACCTGATGATGATGGATGAATCTCCCCAATAAAATCTAGCCCCCACTGCTGGAATGGCGCTTCTACATAGATATGCATCAAAGGTAATGGTACAAGTTTCTTCTTACCCTTGAAAATATGGCATTCATGGCAGACAACAACCCTCTTATAGACATCCTTAAACATTGTAGGCCAATAATATCGTACTCTCACAATCTTATTCACTATCACCTTCCAATAATGGTGTCCTCCACAATATCCTTTTTGGAACACTTAAATTACTTTATATGCCTCCTCTTCTAGCAAACAATTCAGCAAAATTCCACCAGTATCCTTCCAAAATAGATTTTTGTCAAAAATAAAATATCTCAAATATTTCAGCTTAACCAACCTTGCTTTGGACTTTGTTAAATCAGCTAGTGCTTTATGGTGTTGTAAGAAAAAAACAACCTCCTTGTACCAATCTGAAGTGATGTATTTTTCTTCAATAGGAACTAGTTCTTCTTCATCATCTGAAATTTTTGATATTTCTGCAATCAAATTGATGTCTAGAAATTCAAAGTTTGACTGTGCCATAAGCTTTGCTAAGCCTTTCCCTTTGACCAATTTTTTTGGCTTAATCTCTATATCATACTCTGGAAAATTTGTGATCCATTTCCCCCTCTTACCATCAGGGTCAGCTTGAGTGAGGATGTCCTTCACAACAGTATTAGGAACAAACGCCACAATGTGAGAATGCAGAATATAAATTATTAAATCTTTGATAGCCTTCACCAAGGCATAGGCATGCTTCCCTAAGATATTATATTTCAGCTCAGAATTTTCTAATATCCTACTAAAGAAAGAAATCAGCTGCTCAATACCTTGTTGTCCTTTTTGTAACAGAACTCCAACAATAGTATTCTCTGATGCAAAAGTAAAAACCAAAAATTCCTTTGAGAAATTTGGACTGATCAATACCGGTGCTTGTCTGAGTGCTCTTTTGATTTTGTCAAATGAGAGTCTTGCTTCTACTGTCCACTTGATATCAACTCCATTCTTCATCATCCTTGTTATATCGTTCACAATCTCAACAAAATTATGAATAAAATGCCTTACAAAATTTACCTTTCCAAGGAAAGATTGAATCTCCTTCCTACTTCTTGGAAAATCCACCTTCTTAATTGCATTGACCCTGTTTGGATCAATCTTAATCCCATATTTAGAAATGATGTGTCCAAGTAATTTACCTGAAGTTAAAGTGAAACTACTTCTGGTGGGATTTAAAGAGATGCCAAACCTTCTACATTTCAACGGAATTCTTTCCAAATGTTTCAAGTGATCTTCTTCCCTCATTGAGAAGACTGTTATGTCATCAAGATAAACAACCACCATATTGTCCTTCTCTTCAGAAAATGAAATGTCCATTGCCCTTTGAAAAGTAGCTCCTGCATTCATGAGACCAAATGGCATCTTGGCATACATGAAAGTGCCCCATGGTGTGGTAAAGGTTGTTTTTTCCTAATTATCAGGATGTACAAGGATTTGATTATAACCTGAAAAACCATCAAGCATAGACATTCTCTGAGAACCAACAATAGTTTGAAAATTTTGATCCATATTTGGGTCGGGATATTAATCCTTCAAAGAGGCTTTATTCAAATTTATGAAGTCAATGCATATTCTTATTTTTCCACTCTTCTTCCTAACCATAACCAAATTTGCAAGCCAATTTGAAAATCTGATTGGGACAATGATTTTAGCATCGAAGAGATTTTTTACCTCCTTTTCAATCAATGGCATGAGAAGTGGATTGATCCTCCTCAACTTCTGCTTGAAAGGATTTACATTTTATTTTATGGGAATAGTATGCTGAATAATAGTGGGATCATATTATTTCAAATCAGCATAGTTCCAAGAAAATACATCTATGAATCTCTTCATCATTTCAACATACTTAAATTTCATATCAGCTGAAAGGAACTTTGAAATTTTAATCATTTGAGCATAGCTATTGTACCGAGGTTACAACTCTCAACTTCTTCATCACCAGCTTGTATTTTAGGTGATTTAAAAACATCATTCTGATTAAAAAGTTTCTCTAGAGGTATGAGTCCCTTTGGTATGGAATTGTTCTTTAGTTGTAAAACTTCAAATTCCCTTTAGATTCAGCCAACATGTTTTGTTGATCTACTTGTACATTTTCAAACTCTTATTTCAGCTCAATAAAGTTATTCTCCTGTTGATCATCCTCAAAAACTTTCCAATGAGTAATATTACCAGGGATAGCTAATCTCAACCCATACTTTTCTATGGAGTGCATAGGAATAATGAAAATTCTTGCAGAGACAGCAAGAGAATCAACAATGGAATTTTGTTCTCTAGTTTTGACCATGAATGAATAGGCTTGAAATATTTCTAGCATGTCCAAAACCAAATTCCTATAAGCTCTCATCCTTGTGTCTTTTGTTTGATAAACACATTCAACCTATTTAATGACTAATTCTGAATCTCCAAAATATAAATTTTTTGAGCATTCATTTTTTTCAAAACTTCTAGACCCAAAATCAAGGATTCATATTCAGCCATGTTGTTCGTGCAGTCAAAATTTAGTTTATAGGAAAAAAAATTACTCTCATCACTTGGATTACTAATCCAAATCCCTGTTCCTGCTCCTTCTCTCCCTGTTGATCCATCAAAATGAAATGACCACCAATCTTCTTCCTCCTTATCGCTGACTTGCTGATTTTCAGACTGTTGAATTTCAGAACTCAGATTTTCTTCTTTCCTCTCCTTTTCTGCTTCATTAGTAAACTCGTTGAAAAGAATAGTAGAACCAAGTTTAGTATCAAGAGCATAAATAGAAAATTTTTAGGGTTTGTATTTACTACTCACCATGTAGGAAATTCTTGTCTCTCTATACAACCTTATTTGCTCCCCAAAGATAGGAACGGTAGCATAAGTAAGATCCATCTGCATTGTACCTTTAATTTTTTCTGCCCATGACCTTGACAACAGCATACCAAACTTCGGTGGAATGTCTACTACTACAATATCTATGACTAGAGTCTTAGCAGAAACTTGCGTTAGACCAACAACAACATCCTTGATTAAACCAATGCATTTAACTCTTTTCGAATCGAAAGAAAACAAGTCTTTATATGGCCTAGTTATTTCTAACCCCATTCTTTTCATGATTACTTTGGGCATAATATTGTTAGAAGCTCCTAAATCCAGCATAGCATTATGCAATGTCATGTCGTGAATGCTAAGGCTCACATAAAAATGAGGGACCTCCTCATTCTGTTCATCTTCTAGTCTTGGACCCAAATATATGGTTGGATGATCTTCTAATACATTCAAGATATCAGCAGCTCCTGGTTGTGATTTTAAAATTTTAAATATTGCTTCTATATTCATCTACCTTGAGAATGTCACCAAAAGAGACTGATATTTTTATCTTAGAAATTTCATTCTCAAGATTGAAAACATAAACTAATTTTTCATCTTCGTTGATAAGAGGGACATCTGGTGCATCTTTCTTACCTTCAACAACCTTAGGATCATTCTTCTTGCCATCAAAAACCTTAGGTGTATCCTTCTTAGGCTGTGTTTTGTTTGCAATGATAGGCACATTCCTATTTCTCAGATTATATTGTTTCTGCATCTCAAAAATAGCATGTTGATATCCCTTTAGATAATTTGATGTCTCCTCTTCATGATTGTTTTGATCTGAATGATCATGCTCTTCTTTAGTCAAGAAAAATCTTGACATTTCTTCATCAAAACAATGAATAGACTCCTCAGGAACTTCAGGATCATCTTCCTCATCAACCAAATCCTGCTGAAAAAGAGGTCTCAATGGAGGATCAGGCTGCTAATTTCTATTCTCTCTTGGTCTTTGTTTATTTTGAGGTCTCCTGAACTGAGGGTTTCTAAATTGAGGTTCATGTTGTGCAGGAGGAGCAGAGGTGTTCCCAAGGGCTAGTCTATCCATCAACTTTTCCATTGTTTTCATCATTGAATCCAGCTTATCCTGAGAGGTAGAGGAGGAAGGTTTATCTTCTTCTTTCAACTTAGCTTTACCCATTTTTGACTTTTTAGCTACTATCAAGTTAACCTCCACCTTCACTGCATCAATTTTCATTTCAGCAAGTTTAGGGGATTCTCTTTCTCTCAACAATATAGAAAACTCATAGTCAAAAGCTTCGGCATACCTTGTATGAGCTAAGGCTTCTGGTGGTTTCAAACGGGTTGGAATAGAGTCTAATACCTTATTAATTCTTTTTGAAAGTTTTGGACAGATTCATCAGGAGCTCTCTTCAAATTACTATATTCAGTGAGGGCTTGTACTGGATTAGTTCTAGTTCCCCATTTTCTTAGGAAAACATCTTCAAAGTCATTCCAATTATGAATACTTCCAGGAGTAAGATATTTATACCACTTCCTAACCTCACCAGTAAAACTATAAGCAAACAACCTCAACTTAAAATCTTCATCATCAACCTCCTCCCTGTCTATAAAATAATTAAATTGATCCACATGATCCTCTGCTGTAATGTCTTCATCACTCCCCCAAGTTTTGATTCTAGCAGCATATTTACTAGGGAGGTCATGTAAAATAGCAGGAAGAACAAGAGGTGTGTATCTAGCAGGTGCAACAGGTGGATTTCCAGCCATGGTTAAAGGGACTGTAAAAGTTTTAGGGATGGCAGAAATAGAGGATGAAAAACTGCTATGAGGAGGACTATTTGGTCTTTGTGGTTCACTGATAATTGAACTCCAATTTCGAAGGGGAAAACCAGCTTTACTTTTCAACAATACTTCAAAAGGGTCAAGCTCTTTGAATTTATCTAAAGACTCTTTCTCCAACAACAACTCAGAAGTAACAGCTTCCCAACATTCTTCTTTGTCTTCCTTTGTTACTAGAGATGATGTGTCAATTCCTCTCTTATGCAAGTCTAAGATAATTTCAATTAGCTCTTTTTCACTTTATGATCTAAACAAAACCTCCTGAATTTTATCATCAACTCTTTTATCTTCAGGACTTCTTGAAATTTCATAGGACAAGGATTTCGATTGTGATGGAGTACCTAAGATTTCAGAAATGCCTTTAATGCCTCTGGAAATGGTATTTGGATTATCCACGATGGTAGGTAGATCTGGGTCAAGATTACTCCTCGTATATCTCCTTCTCGAAGCCACCTTTAATCATATAAACTTTAAATGGAGTCACCAAGGTAGATGCAGCCTCGAAAAACTTTCTGAGCTTCTGCTACCTTCAGAAGTTCAGCTTCAAAATCTCGGGAAAGTATAATCTTCAGACTCCCGGCAGACCCATCAAAATGTTATCACAAAATTAGACCTGATAGGCTGCCAATCAAGTTAATCTCATGTAACTATTTCAAACCAATCTTTTGATTGAGGCTTAGCCTCCTCAACCTGAGAAGGCTCTCTCAAGGGTTAATGATTTTTAATAGTAATATAGATGGCTAACTCTATGTGGGGTAGAAAGCAGATAAAAATAGATATTGGTTGTAAATCACATTAGCAAGTGCACATTGGGCTTATGTAGTCATAATAGCTTCAGTAAAACCAAACAATCTACTTAGCATGGAAGTTAAGGCATATCAGCATTCAAGTCAAGGAATACATATTTGAAACTGTAAAACACACAGTCAGTTTGTCTATGAAGGAAGTCAGAGCATCAATGATGAATTCTGAGTAACATAAACAAACACCATTGCAATAGGATTAAAAATATGCCATCAGAACAAGAACATACTAGAACTCTTTATGAATCTTGAGTTGGCTAAGTAGAAAACTCTGTATTAAGCTAAAAACAGTCACTTACAGTAAACACAGTCTTTTTGCTAAAAAATGTCCAACCCTTAGAATTTCGACCTCTTCATCTTTATATAATATTTGCAATCATTGGATAACCTTATCCTCATCTAGATACATCAAATTCCTACTTTTTGACACCTTTCCTAACCATGAGACATGGTATTTATTACAAAATGACAGCTGCAAACCTAATGAACAGTCCTACTACAAATAGGACTCAAACTCCTTAACTCTGCTCTTAAAAAGCTGATCTAAAATAGATTAAATAATTTTCCAACTGTATTCCCATAAGGTTGAATCTAGGTGATAAGCTTTAGCACTTTATGACCTTAATGTTGATCTCCTGCAAACCAGGAAATTGTCCCCTGTTTTCTAGGCTTTGGATCCTTTGTGTTCTCGAGCCACTCTAACCACCATTAACCCACGACTTCGAAGGTATTTACTGTCAAGAACTGAAAAAACATATGCCCAAAATAACCCTTAAGTGCCAGCTGTACAAAATCACCATCGAACTATCCAAAATAGAAGAAACAGAACTACGCTACAAAAACAACACAGTTTAGTAGCGCTTTTCGTAGCACAGTGTTTTTGCCCTTTTTCCTTCAAAACTTTGGCTTCTTTCGTCTAGATTTATCTTCATAGTTACTTAACACATCCTCCCTAGAAATTTTAGGTCAAACTACACAAATATACCCTTCAAAAATGGATGGAAAAGGGTGAAAAAAGCTGCTACAGCAGTTTCGCAGCGCATTTCACCCTTTTTGCACTGCTTGCGCTATGAAACTGCTAAGTGAGCAGTTTTGTCTAGATTTCTTCAAAAATAAAATCAAAATTTTTCCAAAACTTCAAAAAACTAATGGTTTCATCAAAACAATTAGCCATATGAACTAAAAATACAACTTTCATAAGATTTATTCTTTATTTTCCATTTGATTTTGCCCTTGAATTTGTCATTCTACACCTTTGTTTTCTAGTTCATCCCGAGATAGTTTCAGTTGTAGCTCCAAATATTCCACTTGACCTCTTAGTATTCTATTACTGGCTCTCAAGTGGTTATTCATTACTCTAACAAATTTAGCTTCTTTGATATCTGGCACTGTCCATGTGAAAAACTGTTCTGCACTACTTGGAATCTCAGACCTAGAACCAGTTTGGCCTTCCCATACTGCCTTCATTCTCTTGAATTATGTTTTCTCAATGATATGCTTTCTGGCCCTCTTCCTCATAATTGAAATCTCTTGGTTTTCTAGCTTCAATCTCTCTTCAAGATGTTGACTCTTTGTCAAGTTTTCTTTTCCCTTCATTATCTTGCTGGTTGCATGCTCCACTATTGGTGATGAGAGATCAACCAATTCTTCAGGGACTCTGGCTATTTCAACAGTTTCTTGGACCTCTTTACTACCCTCCTTGAGTTTCTTTGCATTCCTAGTTAAAGGCTTCCTTGCTTGAAAGATAAAGGTTTCATTTTCACCCTCAAATTCAAGTTTTTTAGCTGACTTAGCCCTTTTCTGTTTGTGTTCATCTAATCCAATGAAATCAACTTGCATAATGGGTGATTCCTCTATATCAATTGCATGAAGGATGTCATCTAAATTTACTTTTATTATTGGGCTCTCCTCTGTACCTTAAAAAGCTATTTTTCCCTTTGTTGCCACTGCTTGGCTTCTTGTCACTCTCTAGATTTCCTTCTTGCTAGCCACTTGTTTTTGTTTAGCCTCTTTGACACATTTTGACCTCTGTTTTGCAAGTGATGAAGTTTCTCCAACAAGAAATTTAATCTTCTCTATCCTATCTTCAACCTATTTCCTTGGTTTCAACTTTACAAAACTCTTTTCCCTTGCAACCACAGGCTGAATAGACTCTACCACTGGTGTTGAAGTAGTTCATTTAGGTTTAGGGTTTCTAGCTGGGGTTAGGTTCTCCAATTCAAATCCATTCATAAGAAAAAAGGAATACCAATCTCTACTTAAGCTCATTCAAAACCAATAGCTTTATCAAACCATGGTGAAACAAAGATGTTTCACAACCATCAGACTTAGCTTGTACTTTATCAGACATTTTGGCAAGGGTTCTATACAAGTAGAAGGGAAAATCTAGTGATATCATAGATGTGAATGCAGAAGTAGCTTGAAATGATAAGTATAAACTTTATGGTACCTTCCTTCACATGTAAAGTATCTTTGAATGTTGAATAGCAGTTTGGCACAGGTGTCTTTGATACAGCTTCTAGGTATTGCATTGTTCAAGTCCATATCTACATATTTAGGTTTCATGAATTCCTTACATGGTTCCATGTCAAACTTAAAAACTTTAAACCAAGTCTCTTGTCCCCATGGTATTTATGTTATAGAATAAATGATCTTAGGTGTGATTGGCACATTTAACATGCCAATTTTGGTAGTTGTTCCACTGAAGTGTAAGGCAAACTCTTTAGACACCTGAGTGTGGCAACCCTACATCTTTTCACAAAATCGGAGAAAAAATTCTCTGCTATAAGCCTCCATAATTGTTTGATCCTCAACTATAGCCTTCACTTTTTCAGGCTCATATCTTAAACAATGTCCCCCTCTGTGGAATTTCTTCTCCTCTGTCATGCTTCTATGAAAGCCTGTCAGCTTCTCTAGAATCTGTAAAATGGCCTCACTAGATCAAGAAATGAATAGCCTCTCTTGAAATAAATGAAATTCCTCGCTTGATTATAAATGAACTACCTCGCTCGATTATGTTGAAGATAGCCTTGGTATAGAACAACCACAGGCTTAGCTTAACTGATTTAGAGCTTAGACAGTTGTGTGTAGGCATATGAAAACTAGAATGACTGAAATAGGCAAGATTATTTTGAATTTGAAATCTCACCTTATTACTGAATGATGCCTCAATCCTGATGATGATGGCTGTGAGATGGGTAGTACATTGAATCTGACCTCTAACTGACTCACGATGCCCTTATCCTATCATTTCTTAATGGATTTCTGATAGATTCTGGCTTGATTGATGTTATGGTTAAGAAACCACGCTTTCGTAGCGCCCACAACGTATTTTTCGCAGTTTGCGCTATGAAGGTATTAGCGCTTTTGTAGTGAAAAACCTCCTTTTTGAACTAGCGGCGCTATGAAATGGAGGATTCTTGGCTAATTGCAGGAATTTAACCCGAAACCTAATGGAATGACTTCTATATGGAAAATGTGAGCATTTGATCATGGAGTGGACCTCTAAAGACCTTATTTGAAATCAAATGACGACCTTCAAACTTATAAAAACTATGACCTACCCTTAAGAAAAATCCTAAAATGACTTTCAAACCTTTTTGAGACTATGATCAAAAACAGATTTGACATAATGATGTTTTGATTTTTTATTTTTTTTTGGGTGATAACAGTTGTTTTGCAAGAAACAGCATCACCTGCCCAAGCAGATATGAATATTGAAATAATTGGGGGTGTTACACAAGAACCACACCCGATTCAGCCAGAACAGGAAGACAGAGAAGAAGTAATCCATAAAGTCGACACTGACCCACAAGAACCAGTGTCTACCGCAGGAGAGGAAGCAATGCACGGAGAACAGGAAGATAGAGGAGAAATGATTCGTGAAGTCAAAATTGTCCCACAAGAACCAGTATCGACTGCAGGTGAGGAAGTAATGCACGAAGGGCAAGAGGACAGAAAGGAAATGATCCTCAGAATCAACGTTGTTCCAAAAGAACTAGTGTCAACCCCGACTGAAGTAGCAGTGCATGAAATTCCAACCCAAGTTGGAAATAAGGATGATGAATCTATTCCCCATTCTCCGTTCCAGTCTATGATGTCTAGTGGGACGAGGGTATTCCGCTCATCCCAACGCTTAATGGAAGAAATATTTGTTCCACCGATGCTGAGATTTGACGACCCAGGGAAGAACATGACCGACATTAGTCCATCAATTGTTTGGACGCAGCCAGAGCACCCCCAGGCTCATGAGGGAAATGGAATTTCTGTGGAAACAATGGAACATAGGATGGTTGATGGAAGTGCTGACCAAAAGGTAGGATTCCCTGAGGTAAATGTAGAGGAGGATGCCCCTGAAGACAAGGAGCCCTGCCAGAAAGACCTAGCAAAAAAATTATTTCATAATATCAACAACATTCTGTAGCCTCCTGAGCCTGTTACAGGCCTGGGATATGAGTTTATTATCAAACAGGAGTGGATTGAATAGTGTGAGAAAAGAAGATTACCTCTCAAGAAAAGGTATTAGATGCAGTTCAATGAAACCATGCGATTGAAGAATAAATTTTTGGAGCTGAAGAGGCAAGTTTCTCGTTTGAAGAAGAAAGTAAAAGCCTACAAGTGGAAGGTAGTAAAACCAAAAATTGAGGTCTCCTTCGTAGCTACACAGATTGGTCCGATCGAACAACTATTTGAAGGCCAAGAATTCTTCCAGGCTGCTGAAATCCAGAGATGGCAGTCTGTTGCGAATGGAAATAAGAAGGAGACAATGTGGGTTCGAGAACAGGCTTTTGGGATCGTTATAGGATACATAGACCAGTTGGATAAAGTGCGGTAGAGGCAAACAAAACAAGAGGCCAAGATAGAGGAGTTAGAAGAACAAGTGCAGTTGCTGCAATCAGATAAGGAGAAGATGTTTTCCTTGGTGCAGCAAGTAATGGCCTATAGACCTCCCACACATAATTATGCCTTATTCCTTCATGAACAGTTTCTTTTCTTTTGCCTTGAGAGTATATATAAGGAAATTTGTCACAATATTGAGGACCCAATCCAGTTTCTTCGTATCTTGAAATTTCATGATATCATAGGACAACACTTAATGTGTGAGCTCTACATGCATGGTTACTTCTTAAGGCACGATCTGGCCTTTAACCCCATTCCATTTGTGGGGGACATTCATTTAAGAGCTTTCACCTCTTACACCATCAATCAGATTAAATGGAAAAAGGCCCATGATACGTTTGAAGAAAACTAAGTCACCGGGCCACTAATGATGAGGAGGGAGCATGGCTAGGTAGCAAACATTTATAAAAATCATTTTACCTTTCTCCAGATTTGGGGGCATAGAGGACATATGTTGACTACCTAGAAATGGTGTGCTGACCTTTGTGTCAGACAGAGAATAAATTTCCGAGATGAAGCATTGGATATTTTTCAAAGGAGGTGGATGTTGTCATCTTCAGCCGTCAGAAGTCGAGAGTGATTTGGAGCACCTAACTTTTCACAGGCACTAGAAAGAGTGCCACATTTTGTAGAATGCATTCATACTTGTGCGGTCAGGTGGATGGGGCTGATATTTTAGTTTCCCCTCATTTGGTTGCCAACAAAGCAATATACTCATGCATATAATTTCAGCCCTTATTGGTGGAAGAATATTGTTCTAAAGGAAGGTTATAAACCCCCTAGGACAGAGATGGCCGAAGAATATGACCTCACACAGCTTCATGCCAGCCACAGTCAGTCCAACCCAGATCTGAGAAGACGTTGAGTTGCATGAGGACATGCAGATAGACCAGTTGGGGGCAGATGTTGGGTATCAAATCTGTATACTTTTCTCTCCCATTTTTGCCCACTTTTCTATCTCTTTGCATCATTAATCGTTCTAAAATACATGAGGCAAACCCCTTTCCACTATGTTACATGGAATATTTGATTAATGAAGTAATAGTCATGGTGGTTTTATCTTTGCAAGCATTAACTATGGTATTTTTATAGATTTGGTAAAAGTAAAGGGATTACAACTGCAAGCCACAGAGCAACTCCTAATTTCCAGAATTATCTGAACCTGCTGAAACAACGCAATAGACTCTATCTTACCCCAACGCTATTTCAAGATTTTCATGGTTTCCTTTTGGAAACTAGGTTGCTGTTGTAACAAATGTATAATTGTAGATATTTAGTTGTTAAAGGAAATGTACGATTTCCTAAACATTTGCATAAAGAGGTCCTTCGGGATGTGAATCGGGGTTAAGAAAGAAGACACAGATTTTGTAATAGAAGCGTTTTCTAATTAATTGAATGTACATTATTTTGTTGTCCCACTTGTAAGCTATGAGTTTTCCATGGCCCTGATCAGAGAGTTGGGTCCACTCTTCTGATCAAGTGTTGCGTTATCTTTCCTTTGTTGATTTTATATTTTGATTTGTTATCATTACTGTTGTTCCAGTATAATTCTGCCATTTCTGTGAATGCCTTTTTAATTCTACAATCCATATTAATTGATTTTATAGAAGTTTGTTTGTTCATTAATTAAATTATGTGATTCAATAGCAGGTTATGTGATTTCTCTTGCATATACTGTGCACGTTAGTCTTGAAATAACTAACGTCCCCAGGTTGATAATTTATGTAGAAAAAGGGTTTGAATATTTGTTCACATCTGGACACCAACAGTCTTCTTGACGTGTAGAATGATTCTGCATTAGAATAGGCATCTAGAAAAATGCCACCAAGGAGGCACCAACGTCACAAAATCAACTCAACTCAACTCATTGTGGAGCACCTTTTCTGGAACATAGGAAATGGCTTGTCAATAAAAATGGGCCTTAATAAATGGGTAGGTTAAAATATAGAGTAAAATATGAGTACAACATGCCTTCGAAAATTATATAAGCCCTTAGAAATAGACAACTCCCCTCACTAATTCAATCTACCTTGAAGATAGGAACAATTCCACAAACTTGACATATAACCCACGATTTAGGTCTAATTTGTACCAATGATAATAGTGAAAAGAATTCATGGTTCAGATAATCAAGGAAAACATACAACATAGATTAGAAAATGAATTCTTAATATGGGGAGCACATTTAGCATCTATATTTTATAGTGTCAAAATTGTCTACAAGTGGACTTCCCTCCATGTTCCCTTGACATCTTCTAGTGATGGTGGACCAAACTATGGAAAGTCAAAGCCCCTCCCAATATTATATTATTTGCATCACTAGACATCAAAGGTGTTTTACCCACCTTGAACAAAATAAAATGGATTTTTTTGAAGGTTTTTGTGGTGTGAGTTTTGAGCTTTTGAATTCGGAATCTCCACATTATGCATTTTGCGTCTACATTTTGGGTCTAGATCAAGACCCATCATCAGGACAAATCCTGCCAAGAAGAGAAGAGGTTAGATGCAATAAATATAAACATAAGAAGTGCATGAGGAGTGAGTGTGAGCCAACCAACAAATTTCAAGTAAAGGGCCCAATATATGCCCCCTATGCAAGGGATATGAAGAATTAGTCTCACACCTATTGTTAAAATCCCATCTCATTAGGGATACTTATGTAGTTTCCTATAGGTTGAGTTTCCATTAGATCAATAACTTAATAAATGCATAAAAAGGACTATCCATAGAGGTAATATGATCCATAAGGCTTGTGATAAATGAATGAAATTTCCAAATTAAGGTCACAATCCCAATGTGCAATACATATTATATACTAAAATCAAGTAGGTTACACGTTATGACCCTAAGGCTCCTCTAACACCTAGAGAATGACCCCTCTCCTTTAATGGGATATGTTGATGGAGCTTCTTACGAAAACTTAGGCTATAATGGTATATGGAACTATGATTTTATGCCAAAAAAATATACAATACTTTTCAAACTATGTATAGGATAAACCAACAATAATAAAGAAAAATACTCATAATCAAAACACTACTTAATTTGGCCTATAATTGTGGTATAAGAGTGATATGTGTGAGAGTGAGAGACTTAAAAGTACTATAATATTTTTGTTGGGAAAGAGGATATCAAAGTAATTTTGAGGGATATCAGGTATGATATGGATGATATCGTGGTTAGACTAAATCAAGTGGAGAAATATATATTTGTTGACTTAGATACTGAACCAAACGACCACCAAGAGAATGATACAGTTATCAACATTCCTCCCTTAAATATTGTCCTTCCATTGAAAAATTCAGATGCATGCTCTCCTCTTCTTTTTCTAGTGATCATCTTGGACTAATATGTCCATTATGTCTCTATGTCTTTTTCTCTCCTTTTTTGAATATGTACCTAGCAGATGGTGGTGGCTATCTACTTGTTTTTTCTATTGGTTTTTAGATATCTACTTGTTTTTGTTGTTAGTCCCTATAAGTTTCATGTTTAATTCACATTATCAACCTATGCTTACTCATGGCATTCATTGTTACTACTATCATTTTTCACAATTGTTGGGCTAGTAGCTTAACTTGGAGCATGAACAGGTAATTTTTCATTATTTAACCTATTTCTTTTATTTCGATAAGATTTGCATCAAAAATATTATTTATGATGTTGATTGTGTTGTTGTAGGAAGGCATATGAAATCATGATCAAATATACACATTCATCAACAATTGATTGCAACAAGTTATGTTCGTGCACTAGCACTCCTACACTAGCATTGATGGACTGATTTGGGGCTTTTGGAAAAAACAAAAGATGGTTATTGTCCAAAATGATGTTCTAGCACCTTCTCATGAGTTGGATTGCACCCATGTTGTGCGTGTGGGTCTATAGAAGAAAATCAACAAATCTACTCAAAATTCGCACAATTTTCAAAATTCCAAGTTTGACCTTGATTTGCATGTAGCGGGAGGCCAATCTTAAAAATACGATAAAATGGGTTTTTACAAGTATACAAAATTATCTATAACCTTAACCATTTCCCAATATTCGCGTTAGTATAGAATTTACACAAGGTTCTTTGAGGCAGTTTTATGAAAAAAAGACAGTTTTTCCATAATTCTAGGATCTTGTCCAAATTTGCCAAAAAAATGGAAAATTCGTATTAGATATGAATTTTATTGATCTTATAATGGTTTTAATGGTCTCATATTGATGGAAAATAGTTTGGATTCAATTCCTCATCTTGTTTTGTAATGGATTGGCTCGCCTAAAGCCAAAGTTGTACCATGAAATGTATAAAAACAGAGCTATGGCTCCAAGCCTAGGATGTCAGGCCATTCTTTGTACTGTGATGCTTCTGAATCTATTTTTAGGGGTTGTTACCCCCTCTGATCAATTAGATTATGAGCCTCCGCTTTGTGATGTAATTGAATTGGACTCTAATTTTCAATACAATATTTTATGCAAGGTTCTTTTTCCCAATTTGTTGTTCTATTTTAATGATATAGTTCATTCTTTGATTTAGTTCTGTTTAAGAGGGCATGAGCTAGTTGGTCAGGACCCAACCAACTTAGCTTAACACACCTCCATTATATTATCATTGTGTGGTTTATTTATTCTAGATTTGGTATTGATTTCTTTACAGTATGATATATCAACTGTTTGTTTTATCTATATACACCTGGACTTAATGTTTTATGCATGTTTTGTCTCTTCAAAAAACTATCTTCATATCTTGATTTATTGTTATTCAGTGTTTAAATCTGAAAGAACCTCATCATAAGTGCATGTAAAACTTTGATTTATCTCATACAAGTTGGGTTGTGAAATTTAAAGCTATGGTATCATTATATTTTCCATGTGCTCTAATGCGAGATTTCTTTTCTGGATATTGATAAACCACAGATCTAAAGAGTCTTGTGAGAAAAATTGTTCATTATTATTAAAGAGGGTTTATATTTTCCTTAAAAAATATCCTCTTTCCCTATATGAAAAAAGGGATTTGAACCTTTGTTTACATAGCAAAAGTGTTGAAGTATTATTGATATCATTCGAAGCAAGTGTTTTTGGTGTTGAATTCTTTTAACTGATTTAATATCAAGCCTTCTCAGTCTTTAATCTGATTTTTTAAGCTTGTATGCTTGAATAAGCGATTTGCAAATTAAGGACTTATGGTGTTGATGGATGTTGAGTGTAGAAATACTTGTCAAGGAGTAGTTTTCTGTTTGAAACTTTACTTCTAATATTATTAATCAAGTATTGTTTTCAGATTTGTATACTTTCTTCTTTCTTGTGAGCTTCTTACATTAAAAGTAGAGTTTTCCATATTTATTGTTTAAATGTCTTTCCAAGTTTGAAGGAGCATGATTGTGCATATGCACAATAGATAGAGTGTGATTATGTCATAGTAAATACTTGCGAAAATTGGTTATATTTATTTGATTAATGCATTAGAGATGATTTGAAGCCACACTTTTTATTTTTTATTGTATGCACAAAGTGGAGTGGATTTCAATCTTTTGATTTCACATTGGATTGAATGAACTTTGTGAAGTACCTTAAATAGAGGTTTCATTTTGATTTAAGAGTCTTGTTTGGAATTAGTAGATCTTGGATTGCTTAAGTTTTTGAAAATCTTTACATTCTCTTGGTAGATGCTCATGTTTCCAAGTTGATCAATAATTAAGGTTTGTTCTTTGATTTATAGTAATTACGGTTCCACTCTTTTATTGCTAATAATTAGGGTTTGATTTCAAATGTTAGATATTTACGGATTGGTGTTTTCAACGTTTATGGTTCCATTTCTAAATACTTCTTTTCAGTGCAGGATTAGAACAAGGATTAACTAGTATAGGAATCCAAAGGTGTGAGGAGTTTCCGGACAAGTTAGGGTTTTGTTTTGTAGGTTGCTAGAGTCATTCTTTGGAATTTCTAGTGTTGCAGCTCAAAGTTCACGAACTCTCAGATTAAAAATTAAATTTTGTTCCATTAATATTCCATATATTTCACCCAACATTTTGGCGTTGTTGTCGGGGAGGTGCTTAGGGGATTGACCTTGGTAACTTGTTGCAAATTGGTTTGCTCTTTACCTAGTTTTTCTTGCAAATTTTATTTCCTTAGAATTGATTCTTTGAATTTGTTTCTTTCCTACATTCTTTTTAAAGTTTTTCATTTATTGGGTGTTGTAATAAACAACCTATTTACTAAACCACATGCTAACAAGATATACCAACTATCTTGTTAAAGATAGAGAAAGGGTATTTCGAGGTAGTTTTTAATGAGGAGTTTGAGGCTAATATCTATCATCCAATGCACCTATTTCATTGATCATTTGGCCGGAAAATTCAAAGGAGTTGTCTCGAAGTAGTACATGGAGAACCTTTTTTATTTTTTTAAGAAATGGAAAACATTGTTACTTTTGAATTCTCTATCAAATATCCAGAAGTGGCACAAATGCATAGTATTCCCCCATCTGCACTACCAAAATTTCATGATTTGGGAAATGAAGACCCAAATACACTCTTATTTGAGTTTGAAGTACTTTGTAGAGGATATGTTATTGTACTAATGCTCAAAGGTTGAAAAATTTTCCTCTTACTCTAAAAGCAACAGCTCTCTGATGGTTCATGAGCCTTGGTGGGAACTGCATTGAAACATGGGAAGACATGAAGAATGTATTCTTGAAGAAATACCAAGACTACCTCAAAGATGGTGAAGATATTTTTGGAATAACACAAGGGTAAAATGAAATTTTGGAGTACTATGTTGAGTGATTTCGATACAACCTTCAAAAATCAAAACATAAGCATTTGGAAAAAGAGACCTTGAAAAAACTCCTACTTAAAGGAATCAAAGATGATTTTTTAGAACCTTTAACTCTGATAGGAGTAGGTGATGTTTTTCACTTACCATACAATGATGTTTGTGAATTATGCATTATGTCTTGAAGAGGAATCTCCAAGATTGATAAGAATTATCGAGCACTTTCTTCTCAATTTTTGAAATCTGCTACAAAAATAGGAGTTACAAAAGCGTCTCTAAATTTACAATTGGATGATTTGTAGGAAGAACAAAAGAAGTGTAAGGAGAATCACTCCATGAATTATTTCCCATCATTATCGGGGTTACAAAAAGTATTTAAGGAATCAAGTAAGGAAATAAATCGACAGCTAGGTATAACTCAAAACTCATCATCATTTAATACTTGGAATAATATTTATTGTCCCCAACAGGTTCCTCAATACGTTTACAACCCTATAGTTCCATTAGAGAACTTTTGAGATCTAAAATGGGACTCCTAAAAAAAATGTACAACCAAAATAAACTTTATAAGAACCAATAGGATTCAATTTGATGATTTCAACAATGGGGGATGATTCACCATTTTTGGGGTAAAAAGGTAAAAATATTAAAAAGTAATAAAATAATAAAACTACCTTTTCAACTTGTATTTTCAACTTATCTCACTAAGGTTTTACTCATATTTCAAGTGGGAGTACACGTTGGATGAAAAATCTAATTCCTCATTCAAGGAGTACCCATGTTTCATACTTTCGACCCTGCTACACAAAAAATTAGAAATACATGAAAAGCGTTATTGCAATAACGTTTTCTATGTATTTCTCAATTTTCATGTAACAAAGTCCATTGAAAGTGTGCAACATGGGTACTCCTTGGATGAGAAATAAAATTCAGTAGAAAACGAGTGTTCCCACGTGAAATTTGAGTTAAATGATAGGGAGATTAGTTGAAAATACGAGTTGAAAAAGATGTTTTTCCTTTATTCCCTCTAAAATTTGATGATGTAATATAATCTTATTTTATAATTTCCACTATTATTTTATAATTTCCTTAGGAGGCCCATTTTAGACCTCAAAATTCCCATAATACATGGAATACTTATAATCCGCCTCTAATCCAATATCCCACCTTATGGCCAAAGTGGCCCTCTCCCTCGAGCCATATATTCTTGTAACCTCAAGGATGGTTTAGAGCCTCCTCTCTAGGGAAATTCCCCATGAAAAATATACTACTTAAGCCAAAACAATTGCAATTCCCATCCAATGCACCACCATGTTAGTCCCAATAATTTATGCAACTGAATCCTAATTTTTATTATCAAGTTTCACATCAATTTAAAACACCTAGTTTTCCTACTCACTCCCCTACTGAATGTAATATCATATTTTTTAGAGAGGGGAGAGGAGTGAATTTAGAAAATTCCCCTATTGCCACACAACATTTAACTCTGGAATAAAATTTAATCCATAAACCATTAGAGGAGCAATCTATGATTGGAAATTGTTCGAAAATTGTTGTTGAAGCTCACCAAGAAGAAAACCATAGAATTTCCCTAAACCATCCTTGCCAATTGGAAGAAAGCAAACATCGAGTTGTGGAAAACCTATAAAATTTGTAGAACCATAAATATGTGGGTATTATTGAATTATGGTTCCAAACAATTTTTAGCACACCTGATTCCCTCGTCATTTGGAAACTCTCAGTACCATATCAATTAAAGTGGTTGGCTTCTCATAGTCCGGTATGCATTGAAGTTCACATTTTAAACCTGGGTGTGAGTATATTTAGTATTTTGTTACGCACATGGTTACATTGGAAGTACTCCTATACTTGAAGGAGATATTCCTCAATATAAATTAGGGTAGGGTAGTATGGAAACAGTATATAAAAATTCCATTTGGAATATCATCACTCTTCAATTTTCAATTCCTAAGGCACAACTATTGTAATTTTTGTCATTAAGCACTCTTGTGGTAAGACTTGTTAGAATAAATTCACTCTTAATGCCTCATATTTTAAAAAGTGACTTTGATTATTGGCCAAGATTCTTCATTAGATCAATTAGGGGGATTTTTATTGTTATATTTAATACTTTCCATGCATAAGCTTAAAAACCTGCATTTGGCCTATTCATTCTAACAAAACGTCATCTATGAAACCTTTAGAAGATTCTCTTCCAATGTATTGATGAAAAGCCTCCTATGAATGACCATGCCTATGAAACCCTAATGATCTCTCATGAGAACCCTAGCATGATTAACTCGAGGAATATTTCAGTCGTTATCTGAGATGCTTTATTTAAAATGAGTCTCTAGGGTAGCAAGACCAACCAGTAAAGATTCGTAATTAAACAATTTTCATGCCATACCATGTTGTTAAGAAGCATATTTTCATCCCCACCTATTAAGTAACCAATCTCAGGTTAATCATAATCATAATTTTGTTAAATATAAACTTATTAATTGAGGGATGAGGTCTCATTACGAGTCAACCTACTATGATCATGGGTCCTAACAAGAATTACATTACCGCTACTAGTCACCAAGCCAAGGTAATGGCTTCCATTTAAAAAGCTAGAAGACAAGAGTTCTCATCACGAGGTGACTTTTTCATTCTTGTTATCACTTGTGAATGGAATTTTCATTTGTTGGTTACCAATCCAGGACAACGACCTTCAAATAATTCCCAATTCTAAGTAAATTATTTTAAATGACTCTAAATCTATATCTAATAGGTGGGACACACACATTTAATTGGGTTAAAAAACATCCATGGCAAGGATTTAAATGCCTACTGGAAGCAGGGCCATTCTTGTGGTATTAAAGTTAATTTTACACTGTGATTTACTTGGTTTTTTTTGTCTTTCCCTGAACTCATTATCATATCTCCCTCATAATGGTTTTAATATCCTTCCAGTAATGTGCTTTGGAGTTCTATATTTCAGAAATATGAAGGTTTTCATGGATGTGGGACCCTTAGTGTAGGTGATTAACTTTTCTTGAACAAGAGGAGCTTCAACTATATGCTTGGGTAATGGTAAGATGGTTGTTGAGCGTTGCAATAGGTATGTATTTACTCTTGATTACTGTCCTTTTTCCACTTTCTTATCCATCTTGTGCCATGATATAATAATATAATGAAAGGATTTTGATGAAGAATGAATGAAAAATTATCCTGATACGATTTAACCATCCAAACTAATTCTCGTTGCTTTTTATGCTGAAAATAACAAATGGAACAATAGCTGCTCCCAAGAAGGAATAGCAGGACCTAATCACGGGAAAGAAGACGCGTTAAATGTGGTCGAATAAGAAGACAAATTAGTAAGGATTAGAGCAAGAACAAACGAACTTTTTGAGGATAGCATTTTTTCATGGATCCCTGAGGATCCTCTGATCCTAAGGGATCACATTTATCTTTCCTTTTAGCTATAAAGGGACAGGGACAGCTAGTTCTCGGATATGATGTATCTTTCACTTCTGCATAATTTTTAATTGTAATTCACATAACGTAGT
Organism: Pinus albicaulis; assembly: GCA_034641835.2. NCBI lineage: Eukaryota > Viridiplantae > Streptophyta > Pinopsida > Pinales > Pinaceae > Pinus > Pinus albicaulis. The sequence continues at coordinate 136,157,700 of CM076569.1, read as the reverse complement.
TATGAAAAACGAGATCGTATTGTGATGTCAGTTGACTGTGATGATTAATATATAATTCACATTGTTGTTCATTCAAATATTCTGGAGTAGTTAAGTAGTATTCACTGGTGGCTAAGGGCCCAGTCTCTGGTGGATCTCACCGTTGTTCCCTGTGTTATACTTTTCCATTTATTGCAAGTGTATTCTACTTTTCCTCTTTGCAGTTGAAGTACTTTTGATAATTCGGATTTCTGGTATTTATTCCCTTGAATACGCATTTCCAATTTATTTCCTTAAGGAATTAGTTGCTAGTTAAAAGAACTGGTTTTGATTACTCAAAGCACAAACAGTTATTTCCAATACTTTCCCTTTGTTCAATAATTCAAATTCAGCTGAAAGAGCTCGGTTAATGCTTCATTTCTCTCAGTTGACTGTCATTGGAATTAGTTGAATTAAGAATGAATCGCAGTTTTGGGTTATAATTCTTAGATGAATCACTTTCTTTAAAGCTTCAAGATTTATGATTGTGTCTATATGAAACGATTGATTTCAGCATTACTCTTTGTATGTATATCTTGCACATATTGTGTACACGCTTGAGATAAAAGGAATTACCCAGGTTGACACCTGTTGGCACCCAACATTTTGGCGCTGTTGCCGGGGAGCGTGTTGCCACTCTGTAAAGAGTAATGTATGATTGATGTTTTTTCTGCTGAGGGAGAATTGGGTATTAAAAATGGAAGGTAAGAACCTGCGTAGCGAACGAGTAAAATGATTGCTCATTCACCCGCTTTCTAGCAGAATTGCGTAGGATTTTAAGGTAGGAATGAATGTTTGTATTTCTGCATGAATGACTAAGAAGGAAAGACCTGAAAAAGACAAAATTCCTCCTTCTAAACCTGAAAAATCTAAGGGACCGGTGACCCTTGGATGATCAAATTTTATCGACGAAATCTTAAGAAAAACTGAGTCTCATTCATCAGTAAGACCCCGAATTGTTGCTGCCAGACATCCTACTGACTTCCTTCAAGCCATAGGATCACCATCTATAGCTAATGCTGAGATTCATAGTAATATTGAAGGGATTGAGCAGAGTTTTCAAGATACTGAGAATTCACAAACTCGCCCTTCACAAGAAGGAAATTCTTGCAACCTCCGTGAAGGAGAAGGAGAAACAAGAAATCTCGAAATTAAATTATCAGAACCTAGATCTCTTGAAGTAGTGACTAAGCAAAGGACACCCAGTATTCCAGATCAAGGTAGTGCTGCTAGAACCATTCCAGCCTCTTGTGGACATCATAGGAATAACTCTCCAGCTCCGGAGATCCCTGAAGAATATTGGCATATTTTTTACCAAATGGCTAATAACCAGCAACCTCAAAATTCTACATTGCAATACCCTATTATTGACACAACTGTCAATGCCCCCATGAAGGCTATCCCATTACAGAACATTCCTACCTTTCATGGGCTAACTTCATAAGATCTCGATGCATTCCTTTTTGAATTTGATGTCTTATGCAGGGGTTATGACTACACTACCGATCCCCAGAAGCTGAAGCTATTCCCCTCTACTCTGAAGGGAGTAGCTCTGCGTTGGTTCATGGGACTCGGTGGAGGCACCATCAATGATTGGGACCAAATGAAAACATCCTTCCTTAAAAAATACCAAGATTATTGCCAAACTAGAGAACTAAAAGATGAAATATTTCAAATGGTAGCTAAGCCTAGTGAGACTCTAGAAGAATATGTAGAGTGTTTCCAATATAATCTGCAAATATCTCCTTACACAAATATGCCTGATAATGTTCTAAAAACCACGATGATCAAAGGTATGAAAGACCAATGGGTAAAAACACTAAATATAATGGGTAAGGGTGACATTTATCAAGAAAACTATAACAATATTATAGATTTTTGCATCAAGTGTTCCAGGGGCAGTAGAACGCTGAAACCAGTCGGATGCAATGCAAGCCCTAGAGATAGCAAAGCCTTAGGAGGAAGCATTACACGAAGAAAAATTGACAATCTGTTGGAGGACTTCAAGACTGATATCCTAGGGACCCTGACGACACAATTGGATGTCATGTAAGCTAAGCAAAAGCAGGCTATAGTAGAACAGAACTTGGCTATTTTCTGCCCCCGTTGCAGACAGAAGCACAGTCATAAAGAATTCCCCCTAGATACGATACGAACATGTGCCATATGCACTAAAGAGAATTCCATGAAAAGTTGCCCATCACTCCCAAGATTAAAAGCAGTCTTCAAGGAAGAGGAAGAAGAAGTGGAACCAGTATATCTGTTGAACCAACGTCGTCAATGGCAAGCGTGTCAGACAGGTATGCCTACTGATCCATCTTCATTCTTTCCTCCCTCACAATATAATTCTCAACAATATTCAGGGGCAACATGGCAGAATCAGCCACCTTTTTTGCCACCTCAAGCATTTTTTATTCCACCGTGGCACAATCAGTCAAATCCGAATAATAATAATTGGCCAAATTTCCCTTACCCGCCACCATTCTGGTAGAATAACCCTTATTCCTCCCAATGGTCCCCTTCCACCTCACAAAATCAGAACTGGCAATCAAATTGGCAAAGATATACGAACCAGCCTATGGGGACAGTTATTCTACCTCAACCAACTTTACCAGCACCTTACACGTTGCAGCAGAATCCTCAATCTAATATACGACCACAACTTCTAGCTCAACCCAACCCAAATCTTAACAACAGACCAGTTCATTCAATACAAATCATTGAGGGTCTGGACCTTGAAGATGAGTTTAAAGAATGTAACGAACTTAAGTTGAGATCTAGATTCATAATCACTCTAGATAAGGATAAAGATTTTCAACCTCAAGAATCGCACACAAATAAGCCTCTGACTGTAGATGATCAACAAATAAAACAAGGGGGAGATATAGTCAGACAAAAAAATCTTGAACAAATCATAACCACTTCCCCCCCATTCCCAAAAATATTGCTAATACCACCCTCGATTGAATATCCTGACTTTGATCTTCTGGGTGAACTTAAGAATATTTGTATAAAAAATCCCCTCCTCCAGGCTATCCAAGATATTCCAATATATGCAAAAAGTATTAAAGAATTGTGTATAAAGAAGTCTATGATGAAAAAAAAAATAACTCCTACTGTCCATGTTGTTGGGACTTTGTCTAGTTTATTACTAGGCAAAGAGACTCCTATAAAATATGAGGATCCCAGAAACCCCATTGTCACAGTCCAGATAAACGACCATTCTTTTCCCAATGCTTTAGTTGACTTAGGGGCAGCCATTAATATTCTCACAACTACAACTTGGAACATTCTTAGCATTACAGCCTTGGAACCAACAACTACCTTACTGGAACTAGTTGATCGCTCAGTCATTAGACAAGAAGGGACATTACAAGATGTGATGGTCTCTATAGACACTTGGGAATACTCGGCAGATTTTTTGATTATTAACCCTAGGAACCAACTATATGGACATCCCTTAATATTATGAAGGCCTTGGATAGTGACTATTGATGCTTATATCAACTACTGGATAGGAAGTATGACTATAACCAGGGGGAATGATGTGAAAAATTTAGCTTTATACCCTCTTTCTCAGCCAAGCTTGACTATTATGAAAACCAAGAAGAAACCTGCAACATACTTAAAATCAAATATTTGGTCACTATTGACTGTGGTAGATGCCCTTGAATTCAAAAACCAAACTAAAGACAATGTCATTAATACTTTTATCAATCATCCTACCACAGTATCAAGTTCAAAATGCCACATGATTAAAGTAGTCCTTGACAATGAAATCGAAGAAGTTCCCCTGAGAGATATCAATGACCAAACAATACCAAAAACCACTGTTTCTAATAACAAACCTATCGAAATTGAGCCAGGGAAGATCCTGAACATTAACAGTAATCTGAGTGATGACAAGCAACAAAAACTTATTCAAGTCCTTAGGAAAAATAAAGGGGCTTTCGCTTGGGATTACTGAGATATGAAAGGGATTGACCCTAAACTATGCATGCATCACATCTACATTGAAAAGGATGTAAGAACCATTCAATAACCTCAGCGTAGAATAAATCCTCACCTAAAATATATTGTTAAAGAAGAATTTCAAAAACTATTAGATGTGAATTTTTCTATCCTATATCTGATAGTAAATGGGTTTCTCCATTAGTTGTGGTTCCCAAAAAGAATGGGAAATGGAGAATATTCATTGAATATAGAGAACTCAACAAGGAAACACAAAAATACCATTTTCCCCTTCAATTTATTGATCAGGTCCTAGATACACTGGCAGGGAAGAAAAAAATTTCTTTCTTGGATGGCTTCAGTGGCTACAACCAAATTCAGATTGCCCCTGAAGACCAAGATAAAACTACCCTTACTTGTCCGTGGGGAAAATTCACTTACGGGGTATTACCTTTTGGATTATGTAATGCACCTGCCACAATCCAAAGAGCCATACTCAATATTTCTGCAGACTTGATAAATGAAGGATTGGAAGTATACATGGATGATTTCAAACCCTATGGAGATGACTTCGAGCAAGCATTACAGACATTGGAAAAATTTCTGGAACGGTGTATTGCTACCAGCCTATATTTAAGTCACGAAAAGTGCCATATAATGATGATAGAAGTCTTGATCTTGGGTCATTACATTTCAACAACTAGAATTCAGGTAGATCTGGCAAAAACACAGGTAATTCTCTTACTAGCTACTCCCTGCACTCAAATAGAGGTATGTAGTTTTCTAGGATTTGTTGGATATTATCGTAGATTTATCAAGAATTTTTCACAGATTGTTGCACCATTATATGCCTTAATAGGAAACAGTGATTTCATATGGACTGACAAATGTGACACTTCCTTTATAGATTTAAAACGACTAGTATCAACGGCACCAGTATTACGAGGCCCGAACTGGGATATACCATTCCAGATTTCATCAAATGCATCAGAAATAGCCATTGGAGTATTTCTTGGCCAAGAAGAAGATAAGAAACCCTATGCTATATATTACATTAGCAAAAAGTTAACCCCTGCTGAAATGAATTACACAGTAACAGAGAAGGAATTTTTAGCTGTTATTTATGCTATTAACAAATTCAAACACTATATAACTGGATACTCTATAATTCTTTATACATATCACTCTGCTATCAAATACTTAGCTAATAAACCCATTATGAATGGAAGGTTGACATGCTGGTTGCTACTTTTGCATGGATTTGATATAACTATAAGGGATCGACCAGGGAAGGAAAACCTTGTGGCAGATTTCCTCTCCCAAGTGCCAAGAACAGATGACGCAATAGCAGTAGAGGATCAGTTTCTCGATGAACACTTGTTTGCTGTAACCATGAAAATGCCATGGTACGCAGATGTGGAAAATTATTTAGCAGTGGGAAAACTACGTAAACATCTGACACCCAGTGAAAGGAAATTGATAGTACAACGCAGCACTCGGTTCTCTTGGATCGGAAGATACCTTTTTCACACAGGGCCGATATGCACATCCACAGGTGTATCAGGGAAGACAAAATTTATGATATCTTAAAAGCCTGCCACGATGGACCTTGCAGTGGACATTTTGCAGACCGCAAAATTGGACATAAAATTTTACAAATGGGCTACTACTGGCCCACGATTTTTAAGGACGCTAAGAAATTTGTTCAGGCTTGCGATAGTTTTCAAAGGATGGGATGACCTGGCCAATCTGATGAGATGCCCCTGCATCCACAGCTGGTCATAGAACCTTTTGATAGTTGGGCATTAGATCTTTTTGGGCCAATCAACCCATCATCCAACCAGAAATCATATATATTGGTTGCAACAGAATACGTAACTAAGTGGGTAGAAGCAGTAGCATTACCAAGAGCCACATAAGAAACTGTGATAAACTTTATTTTTGAAATTTTTGTACGATATGGGTTACCCAAAGAAGTAATCACTGATGGAGGGCCGCAATTTGTAGGCCACAAGATCGCTGCTACACTAAAAAATCATCATGTTATTCACAGAATTACCTCTCCATACCACCCGCAAGAAAACGGTCATGTAGAAAGCACCAAAAAGTAATTGAAGCTATTCTAATGAAGACAGTCTCATTGAACATATGAGACTAGGCTACTCGACTGCCAAAAGCCTTGTGGGCATATCGCACAACTTGGAGGAACACTACTGGATACTCCCCATATCAGCTGGTATTTGGTAAGGAACCTATTTTTCCCATAGAGTTTGAGATACAAACACTAAGGACGGCCTAGGAAGTGGGACTGGATTTAACTGAAGCCCCAATTAATAGATTACAACAAATAAATGAATTAGACGAAATCCAGCTTTTGGCCTTGTAGCATACTGCACTTATTCAAAAACAAAGAGCCAAATGACACGATTCTATGATCAAGAAAAAGACATTTCATGAGGGCGACTGGGCACTTCTCTACTATTCCAGGTTTCAAGACTTCCCTGGTAAATTGCAGACTAGGTGGTTAGGTCCCTATGAAATAAAGGAAGTACATGACAATGGCACTCTTACGTTGCCCACCATTGATGGGTCTGATTGTTCCTTTAAAGAAAATGGGCATCGGGTGTGCCTCTACCAAAGGCCACTCACAAGAAAATATTTTTTTCAATAGATATGCAAGGACTCCACCATGCAAGTTTTAGCTGCAAAAGATAATCCTTTGGCAGCTTTATCTTTGTAAAAATTCATTTCTTTAAAAAAAAAAAAAAAACTGTAAATAGGATTTTTGATTCAATTTGTTTTTTTCTGCCTTTTTTGCTATTCCATCTTCAGAACAACACTTTTTGGTTTTGATTTTCCATCTTTAGAACAACACTTTTTGGTTTTGTTGTGTCATCTTTGGAACAACACTTTTTGGTTTTGCTGTTCCATCATCGAAACAACACTTTTTGGTTTTGTTGTTCCATCTTCAGAAAAACACTTTTTGATTTTGTTATTCCATATTCAGAACAACACTTCTTGGTTTTGTTGTTCCATCTTTGGAACAACACTTTTTTATTTTGTTGTTCCATATTCGGAACAACACTTTTTGATTTTGCTGTTCCATCTTTATAACAACACTCTCTTTTTTTTTTCTGTTCCAATTTTGGAACACTACTTTTGCTTCTTGTACAATTTTTGTGTGTTCTGAACAACACCTTTTTTTAAATTTCACAAACACCTCTTTCCTCTTATGGACTTATTCCTATCTCATTTCAGCAGTTTCTTTGATTCCTTTTATGACCTGAAGTACAGAACCTTCGGATAAGAATTATGGATTTTATTAAAGCAGGTGAATATTTTTAACGTTATGATCTTTGACAAAGACAACTTCTTGATGATAGACTTAAAACAATTGAAAGGGACACAATTATTTATATTTCACTTTACTGTACTGATTTCTATAGTATATGATACTGATTGATTATTTTTACCATGTTGGTTCCGCTCTTCCTGGTTATAATTCTCTTTGTCTATTATCAATGGGATTATGGGTATCATTTTTCTTATTATCGAAATGCTTCAACTTCTTACACCATCCCTACTCTTAAGGAGTACTGAGCCTCCCTCTATTTATCATAAAAATATGTAATGACAACTAAATTTTATCTACAGATAGAGGATAGGGGGTCTCATTAAGAGCCAGCCTACCATGTTCATAAGGATGTAGCAATGTGACATTCCCACTATGGCCACCACACCAGGGTTATGATCCATTGGATGGCTAAAACATCCTTGGAACAGGAGGTCTCATCACGAGCCAGCCTGCTCACTTTTTCTACTTCCCAGTGAATGGTAGTATGGCTATCTAGTTACCATGCCAGCACACTGGTCTCTTCTATAGAAACAAAAATGAAAATTTTCAATTATAAATTGAGGATCCTAGCTCACATGGGTTAAAAAGTAACTCTATCGAGGCTATGGATGCCTGTTGGCAACAAAAGCTCTGCTTATGGTATTGAAGTTCTATTTCCTCAATCAATAATTCTTATAATACCCTCTTCCCATTTATATTTTTATCCGAGACATTATTTCCTCTAAACACTTCTCTACTTTGAACCTTTATGCATGCGTTCATGTTTTCTTACTCAATCATATCGTGTACAGCCAGAATATCGTCAGCAAAGCCTCCTTTTGTACATATTGCTATCATCTTTCTTTATCACATAACTTATCATCAACCAAGTCATCTTATCTCTTGTCATTTACTATGATTATACACCACGCTTTCACTCTATCCATCTCTCTTATTGTCCCATCATTTATTTACGTACTCTGTTCCATTTATTGTTGTACCCTTCATCCTTATATCTTGTCATCGGAACAACCATTCCCCGTCTATTCGCTCATAGGCGACCTCTCATTTCGATGGGGGAGAGAACTTCCATTATACTCGTGCAAGCATTGTCATTATTTCATTAACTGATAAGATATTCCATGATCACGTGGCATGCGGAAATTTAACAACCCTTCAAATAACACAATTAATATCAACTACACTTAGCTGTTACAAAAACTTGTTGTTCTATCGCTCTAAGTGTTGCTGTGTTTTTTCAGTATTGCTGAAGTTTTCCATTACATTCATCATTTGAAATAGTAGGAAGAATTCAAGAATTATGGGTGGTAATAAAGTGCATTGCAAACCTTTAGTGTTAGAGGTCTTCGATAGAGCCAAGGAAATTCTAATCCATGCAGGGTGGATATCCTATCTCACAAGATTTCAGCCCTCGAATGAGGAAATTGCCATTGAATTTCTACAACATCTACAGAATGGGGAATCCATGGTGAAAGGTAGAAGAATTATAGTCACAGACACCGTAATAGCTAAATTATTTGGGCTGCCAGAAAAAGGAAATATATGGTCACAAAAACATATATTGCTGCAAGACGCGGTGGAAACTTTCAAAGATGAAGGTGAACAAGTAGTTAGGAAAGGCAAAGGCATCCAACCATCTTCTCTAGCAGAACCATGGAAAGAATTAGCAAGCATTATCCAAAGATACATTAGCTACGATGGACACCGAGATGTGGTAATACCACAACAACTTAAACTATTATTTGTCTTGAAACAAAAACTCACTGTTAATTTGCCATCTCTTTTGAATTATTTACTGCATGATACTGTTGTTAGAATAAGACGGGCCAGACACCCTAAAACTATAAAAAGTCACCATGGATTGATTAGATTAATAATCATTCATAGACTGGTTCAATACAACTTAACTTGGGATGGTTTCATGACGGCCTTAGAGAGCATTCAAAACCCTGTAATCCAACATCCCACAATTGTGGAGACAAGCCAGCAAAACCTTGTTCCGAAAAGAAAAAGGGCTGCCTGTTCAAAGGTTGAACTCCATAAACGCAGGAGGTATGTAAGAATTCAACTAGCCCAGAGGATGTCTACAAATATTCGGGATGAAAGAAACCAACCTGCGGAGACATCTAGTCCAGTTAGGATAAGAGATTCTGAACCTGAAGAAGAGGTACCCAATTCCGCATCAGAGCCTGAAGAAGAGGCTAATTCAGAACAAGAACAAGAAAAAAATTATAATAATGAACTAGAAATTGAAGCAAGACCAGATGATCCTTTGAAAGTTTTCAAGACAGGGATGGCCGAGGTCCTGGAAAATATTAATGTATATATGCAACCTGGAGGACCACTTTGGAATTTCGGGCATATAGAAATACTGCCATCTCCAGAGGCAGCAAACATAGAAATTGTTCAGGAATCCGAAAACCAGTCCGGTGACACGATTCTGTTGTTATACAGCCATGAGGACCAGCAGAAGTCTGCAGACATAGAAGTTAGTCACGAGTCTGACAATCAGTCAAGCGATATGGTTCTTTTGGAAAACAACCTTGATGACCAACAAGTAGCACTGGAAACCATTGATAAACCTGTTAGTGGAGCTGATGTTCCTCAAAAGATCCAAGTATCCGGAGCAAAACTTAAGAAGCTGCAACAAAAATACCGGAAGCTCTAGAAGACAGTCAGAAGGCTACGACGAGAAGTTAAAAACTATAAAACTCAGAACACCGCTCCTGAGGTTACCTCTGTAGCTACAAAAACAAGAATATGTGATAATAAATCAATATAAACTCAAACCGAAGTCACTTCCACTCAAACAATAGCCACCCAGGTTAATTTGCATGAAAACTTGGTAAATGCGGCTGTTCAAACAGAGGGTTGGTCCTCCCACAATAAGGAAATACAGACTGAAGAGGTATTCTCTCATAGCATCGGCACTCAGACAGAAGGGAAATCCAAGGACCTCTTGTCAAGGAATGACCCTATTATTTTAAAACTTCGGGAATAACTGACAGAAGCCCAGCTTTATTTAGAGCAACATCAACAGCAGACAATCTCCCTGCAACAATACCAGGAGTTACAAAAGCAATTGATGGAATTAGCCCTAGCAGAGAATGAGGCTTTTGATAGGGCTAGACATGAAGAAGAAAAATTAAAGAGGATGAAAACTAAGCTGAACAGTGTCAGGGATCAGTTGGACACCATTTGTTCATTATATTTGGATATCTTGACCTGTCGATCTCCTGCTATAAAGTATGCCTTGTTCTTATTAGAATGATATTTATTGTTAAAAATCAAAGCTATTAGAGCCGAAAAGCCAATTGAGCTTAAGACAATGGAGGATTTTATAAATTGCTGTAAGACACATGGAGTAAAGGTCCAAAGGCTTCTTTGTGAATTTTATTTGCATAATTTGATATTAGATAAAGAAGTGGATGTGAATCCTAGCCCTTTTATTGGAGATATTCAATTTCAAGATTTTATCTGTTTTGCAGTCAACAAACTCAAGTGGTTGAAGGCTTATAATTCATTCCAAAGACAGGAACACAACTTAGATCTTTGGGTAAGAAGTGAACCTACTCACCCTCTGAAATTGTTTACTATGCATAAAAGACTGATGGCACAGGAGGGCATGATTAAAATTTTAGGGCCCATACATAAGGAAATTGTGTAGAAAGAACAACATATTTCCTCTCCATTCAGGAAAGATCCCTGGTTGCATTAAAAATGAGATGGATGGTTTCAAGCAACAATGTTAAGGAAAGAGAACCATTTAATTATGGAAATTTCAAAGCTGTTGCGAGACGGTTAGTCCCATACAACAATTTTATCCTAAAAGAAGGACCCTATTGGGTGGAATGTCGCTTTAGAAGCCCCATTATTTGGTATCCTCTTGAAGGGTATCAGCCTGACTATGAGTTACTTGAAGGACACGAAGAGGCAGCCTTTTCAAACCTGGCACGACATCATGGTCTCAGGCCTATTACAGACAGATCTTCTCCAGCCTACTCCTTAACTTCTTTACATAAGAATTATTTATTTTTTTATGGGGACATGAAAAAATTTAAGCAGGGGAGTATGTTGAGCCTTGAAATAGGTATGTATTTACTCTTGATTACTGTCCTTTTCCCTCTTTCTAATCCATCTTGTGCCATGATACAATAATATAATAAAATGATTTTGATGAAGAATGAATGAAAAATTACCCTGATACGATTTAACCATCCAAACTAATTCTCGTTGCTTTTTATGCTGAAAATAACAAATGGAACAACAGTTGCTCCCAGGAAGGAACAACAAGACCTAATCACGAGAAAGAAGACGCGTTAAATGCAGTCGAATCAGAAGAAAAATCAGTAAGGATTAGAGAAAGAACGAACGAACTATCCGAGGATAGCATTTTTTCATGAATCCCTCAGGATCCCCTGATCCTGAGGGATCACATTTATCTTTCCTTTTAGCTATAAAGGGATAGGGAGCGCTAGTTCTCGGATATGATGTATCTTTCACTTCTGCATAATTTGTAATTGTAATTCACAGAACGTAGTTCTGAACAACGAGATCATATTGTGATTTCAGTTGACTGTGATGATTAATATATAATTCGCGTTGCTGTTCATTCAAATATTCTGGAGTAGTTAAGCAGTATTCGTCGGTGGCTAAGGGCCCGGTCTCTGGTGGATCTCACAGTTTTTCCCTGTGTTATACTTTTCCATTTATTGCAAGTTTATTCTACTTTTCCACTTTGCAGTTGAAGTACTTTCATAATTCAGAGTTCTAGTATTTATTCCCTTGAATACGCATTTCCAATTTATTTCCTTAAGGAATTAGTTGCTAGTTAAAAGAATTGGTTTTGATTACTCAAAGCACAGACAATTATTTCCAATACTTTCCTTCTTTTCAATAATTCAAATTCAACTGAAAGAGCTCAGTTATTGCTTCAGTGCTCTTGGTTGATTGTCATTGGAATTATTTGAATTAAGAATGAATCACAATTTTGGGTTATAATGCTTAGATGAATCACTTTCTTTAAAAGCTTCAAGATTTATGATTGCATCTATATGAAATGATTGATTTCAGCATTACTCTTTGTATGTATATCTTTCACATATTGTGTACACACTTGAAATAAAAGGACTTACCCAGGTTGATAATTATGTGAGGCAATTAGGATTTTTTAAAGACCCCTGTTGGCACCCAACAATGGTCATCCTGGGAAGGTATCATTTTTTCATATTTCTTTTTCCTTATTTCCATCCATTTTAATGCCTTTGATTTTAAATAATGTCACTTATATTTATAATAATGAGGTTATTAAAAGTGAATACCTGCTGATTTGGGCTACTCTTGATATGATTTGTGGAAATTTTTATAGTTAGCTATTTTATGATGACATTATCCATGTAGTGATAACATTGTTGGCATTCCTTTGGTACTCCTAGCATTAGTTACTATTTTCGAAATAATGAAGATCGATCTTCACATCATTGAATCTATGGTCACCGGTATTTATTATATTATTTATGTAAAGAGATTCAACATCATTAGCCCTATAGGTTAATTTAATGCATCATGACTCTAACAAGAAACCCTAGCCCTACAGTCTTAATTAACTTTGGTCTTTATTAGAGGTTGTTCTTGCATGAGAACATGGAAGATGATCAACATGGGGGAGTGTTAGGCCCTCGAATTGTTGTGTTTAATTAACATGGAAGATGATCAACATGGGGGAGTGTTAGGCCCTCGAATTGTTGTGTTTAATTAAAATTATCACTATATTCTTTCTCATGGTTCTCATTGTTACTACTATCATTTTGCACAATTTTGGGCTAGTAGCTTAAACTTGGAGCATGATCAGGTAATTATTCATTATTTAACCTATTTCCTTTACTTCGATAAGATTCGCATCAAAATGATTATTGATGATGTTGATTGTGTTGTTTCAGGAAGGCATACGAAATCATGATCAATGATAAAACTGCATCAAAAATTAACTGCACCATGTTCTGTTCCTGCACCAACACTTCTACACTAGCATTCTTTCACTGATTTGGGGCTTCAACACCTCGACACACTGTTGGGGAGAACAAAAAAAGGTTATTGTCAAAAATGATGTTCTAACACCTTCCCATGAGTTGTATTTCACCTAGGTCATACGTGTGGGTCTCTAGAAGCAAATCAATAAATCTGCTCAAAATTCACACAATTTTCAAACTTCCAAGTTTGACCTCCATTTTCGTGCAGTTGGAGGTGAATCTCGAAAATCCGAGAAAATGGGTTTTTTACAAGTATATAAAATTATCTAAAACCCAAACCGTTTCCCAATATTCACATTGGTATAAAAGTTCCACGAGATTCTTTGAGGCAGTTTTATAAAAAAAGATTATTTTTCCAGAATTCTAGGATCTTGCATAGATTTGCCAAAAAAATGGGAATTTCGTATTAGATATGCATTTTCTTGATGTTAAAATGGTTTTAATGGTATCCTATTGATGTAAAATATTTTGGATTCAATTCCTCATCTTGTTTTGTAATCGATTGGCTGGCCTAAATCCAAATTTGTACCATGAAATGTATAAAAACGGAGCCATGGCTCCAAACCTAGGACAACAAGGCAATGTTTGTACTGTGATGTTGTTGAATTGAGTTTTGGGGGTTTTCCCCCTATTATCAATTGTATTCTCGACCTCTCCTCTGTGATGTAAAGGATTGGACTCTAATTTTCAATACAAGATTTTATGCCAGGTTCTTTTTCCCAATTTGATATATTTTAATGATCTAGTTCATTTTGTGATTTAGTTTTATTTAAGAGGGTGTGAGATGGTTAGTCAGGCCCCAACAAACTCATATCAATACACCCCCATTATATTAGCATTGTGTGGTTTGTTTATTCTATATTTGGAATTGAGTTCTTTATAGTATGATATATCAATTGTGTGCTTTATCTATATACGCTTGGACTTTACTTTTTCTGCATGCTCCGTCTCTTCAAAAACCTATCTTCATATCTTGATTTATGGTTATTCAATGTTTAAATATGAAAGAATCTCATTGTAAGTGCATGTAAAACCTTTTATTTCTTTCATAACAGTTCAGTTGTAAAAGTTAAGGCTTTGGTATCATTATATTTTCCATGTGCTCTAATGCGAGATTTATTTTCTAGATATTGATAAACCATAGATCTAAAGAGTCTTTTGAAAAAAATGGTCCATTATTATTAAAGAGGGTTTATATTTTCCTTAAAAAATATCCTTTGTATTTGTATGAAAAATGGATTTGAGCCTCTATTTACATAACAAAAGTGCTGAAGTATTATTGGTATCATTCGAAGCATGCGTATTTGGTGTTGAAGTCTGTTAGCTAATTTAATCTCAAGCCTTCTCACTATTTGATCTAATTTCTTAAGCATGTATGCTTGAATACGTGATTTTCATACTAAGCACTTATGGTGTTGATGGATGTTGAGTGCAAAAATACTTGTCAAGGAGTATTTTTCTATTTGAAACTTTACTTCTAATATTATTAATCAAGTATTTTTTTCAGATTTGTAGAGTTTCTTCTTTCTTATGAGCTTCTTACATTAAAAGTATATTTTTCCATATTTATTGTTTAAATGTCTTCCCAAGTTTTAAGGAGTGTGACTGTGCCTATGCACAATAGATAGAGTGTGATTATTTAATAGCATATGGTTATATTTATTTGAATAATGCATTAGAGATGAATTGGAGTCACACTTTTTCTTTTTGATTGTATGCACAGAGTGGAGTGGATTTCAATCTTTTGATTTCACATTAGATTGATTGAACTTAGTGAAGGAACTTAAATAGAGGTTTCATTTTGATTTAAGATTCTTGTTTAGCATTATTATATTTTGGATTGCTTAAGGTTTTGAAAATATTTACATTTTCTTGGTAGATGCTCATGTTTCCAAGTTGATTAATAGTTAAGGTTTGTTCTTTGATTTCCAGTAATTAGGGTTTCACTCTTTTATTGCTAATAATTAGGGTTTGATTTCAAATTTTAGAGATTTTCAATATTGATGTTTGCAACTTTTATGTTTCCATTTCTAAAGAATTCTTTTGAGTGCGGGATTAGAACAAGGATTAACTAGTGTAGGAATCAAATATGCGAGCAGTTTTCAAACAAGTTGGGGATTTTTTTTGTCGGTTGCTAGAGTCCTCCTCCGGAATTTCCAGTGTCACGCCTAGAAGTTCACGAACCCCTGAATTGAAAATTAAATTTTGGTCCATTAATATTCCATATACTGCACCCAACATTTTTCCAATGGTCTTTCTTGCCCACCAAATGTTGGTGGTTATAAATGGCTTACGCTTGCACTTGCCAACATAGGTTTTAAGTGTTTTGATTTTAGGATTTCACCTATAGCTTCCCACAATTATCTCTTGGACTGAGCAACATAGTTTTGTTTTTTGGAGGCCACTACAAGATATCTATAGTTCCAGTCTTTTTTCTTACTAACTATCTCAGAGTATTATAGAAAATCCCATAAATTCCAAGCTATATCTATGTAATCCTCTTTTTGATATTAATAGATTAAAAAAAATACTTGAAAGTTATAATAAGATAACCACATAAGTCCTTATAAACAACAAATATAATGTAATAGAAGTAGCTAAAAACAAAGTAAAAAATATCCTACAAACATAGTTATGAATAGTTTAACATTAAAGTTTAATCATTAACCAAAAAATTAATACACATGAATCTAAATTCATCACATCTACTCCCATCTCTCTCTTACTACTAGCTATAAATTCTAATCCTATCTTTTAAACTTATGGAGACTTGTAAACTATAAAAATGTTCCTTGATTTCAGTGGTTTTAATACAATTCATTTCTAATCCTTTAACTGTTGTGTTGGTCCAAATTTCTCTGTCTACACATTTGATGAGCATATCAAAGATATTTTGCAACTTCAAATCCAAACAACTGGATTTGATATGAAAAATAAAGAAACAACATCGCCATCCAGACACGTGGTTGTTTTAGGCATACCAATACCCTTTATCCTGCAGTTCTCCATGCCCCCGGTAAAGAATCAAAATCTAGTGTGGTGGTTCTAACAGCTGCCCAAAATCAAAAAGTAGAACACCAAATCATTAAATGGGAAAATCTGAGCTTCCCATAACATTGGCTTGTAGATAATCCAAAGCAACCAACATTGCAAAGCATTACTTCTGCCAATATTGAAGAAGGCCCCTCACCTGCTATTGTGTACTTCGCCAGAAGATCTACCATAGATCGCAGAAGAATTGACTAAGATTGTAAAACTTCATCTATGTATATATATCCACAAGAAGTTGATACTGCTAGATCTCACCTATCATCTGTAAATTGCACCCATGTCGACTTATTTGAATTTTCTCAACTTGTAAATTTTTCCTCTCTGCAAGTGATATGCTCAAATTGTAGAGAAAAAATAAATCTCAATAGTCTTGCAGAACTGGTTATACATCAAAATCATCATCCCAGGACAGGAGAATCTCCTCCTACAACTTTTGTCACTCCCTGTCCAAATCCCAAATGTTCAGATATTCCATTTCCACATGATGTTGATCATGTAATGATGATCCATGAACTTCCATATCTTGAAAATGAAGATCCTCACCTCAAAGAAATGAAGAGAAAAATTCACCCAATGAGCATGCCAAAATATGGTTTTGGATATCTTGAGCAGCGAGACGAGCTAATCCCACAGTCTAGATTCAATAATTTTGTTCCCGAAGATTGTAAAAGACCCTCCAAGCCCGGAATGCACAAATTATTTTCCATCATGGAAGGTTGCAAAATGCATACTATTGATACCCAATGGATTAAGAATATTCTAAATTGGGATCTATACACTCATCCAGAGTCTAATTCTTTCGATATTAGTACCCCAAATCAAGAAAAAGTCAAGATGTCAGAAGAATGGAAAGCATATATGACAAAGACAAAAACTTGGTTGCCTTTTTATGAGTGGAAAAAGGAATCTGAACCCTCAGACATACACATGGAAAATGCAAAATCATCTTCAGCAAAACACTCTTGGACTGCTATT
The DNA here is from genome assembly GCA_034641835.2 of Pinus albicaulis. Classification (NCBI taxonomy): domain Eukaryota; kingdom Viridiplantae; phylum Streptophyta; class Pinopsida; order Pinales; family Pinaceae; genus Pinus; species Pinus albicaulis. The sequence goes on along the minus strand of CM076569.1, from coordinate 136,140,321 downwards.
GATGGCAGTAAAGTTGAAGCATCTACCACTTTTCCTCCCTATAAAGGAATTCTCCTGGGAGAAGCACAAAATAGTGCAAAAGCTATTCCTTTAGTATTAAAGGATGACAATGCCCTTGGCATTGATGGGAGAATAGAGAAAGCCAGTGAACAGATAAATTGGACCAACACAGCAGTTAAAGAAATAGAAACGAATTGTGTTAAAACTGTTGAAATCAAGGAACATTTTGATAGTTTACAAGTCTCTGTGAGTGGCATTAACAAGACTTTGAATGATGTAAATTATTCCAATACAGTATTAAAAGGTTTTGTTAGAGAATCTCTGTCAAAAATTGAAGATGTTGAAAAAAAAGATAGATATAGGGATGCATTCTAATCAAGGGCTAATTGAAGAATTGTCTGAAAGATTTGATAAAATGCACATAGCTCCAAAAGATAAGCCCATTCTTGCTTCTCATCTCTTCAAAATATTTGTAAATATCCAACATCATGTCAAGACTATTGATAAATTTCCCTTCCTTTTTCCAAAAGAATCAACTGAAGAAAAATCTGAGCCCATAACTCTTTCTTCTCTGTTCAAAGAACTAGAAATACCATAAATCTCAGAACCACATCTCTTTCCCATCTATGAGCCTCTTCAAAGCCAATACACCAGATATCCTACACCTGACCTTAGTGGAAAAGGTAAACTCCCAGAAACACATAACTTCCATCCTGAATCTCATAGAGAATGAAATATAGACAACCTGAGTGTTGGCCAAATAAGGAAAATGATAGATTTAATGTTCACAGAATATAAACTTATGTTCCTCAAAGGAAAAAATGAATTTGAAGCCTGTAAATCTATCATTCAGTGTTTTACTAGAACATTATTAATATCGTGGGAAATAGAGACATCACCAACATTAGAGACAAAAATGGAAAATGAAATTTTGAAGGATGAAGTCCACAAAGTAATATGATTGGAACATTGACTTCATTTATTTTAGAACATTGGTGTGGAGGAGAAATTGAAATTTCAAATAAACATGAGATGATTCTCATGAACTTTAAATTCTACCAAAATGTCTCAGTATGAAGACTTTCATAGGGATTGGATTCAAAGAATTTATGAAGTCAAGGATAGAAAAAACATCTTATGGAAATAGGTCTATTTGGTAGCCTTGCCTTCAAAATTTGTTGATTACCTCAGACAACAAGAGGCCTTCCAAATGCCTTTTGAATCTTGTACTTGGGGGGGAATTTATAGCATTATAACCAAAGTTCTTGTAGGACTATGTACAAGTATGAAAGTAAACAAATCACTGCAAAAATTATCCAGACTGCCAGATAGCAAATCCATTTGTAGCAAATATGGCCTATCCATAGATGACCCCATAGTGAAAAGAAGAAAATCTAAAAATAAGGCCAAGAAAGTAAAAAGGCAAGGATACAGAGAGTATCCACAAAAGAAAAAGAAGAGGACTAGGAAAGGATAATACAAGTATGTCCCAAAGACACATTATTACCAGCCTAAGGAAATTCATCTAGAAACACAAAAAAGAGATCAATGGAACAAGCTAACATGTTGGATTTGTGGCCAACCAGGACATACATCAAATCGTTGTCCTATTGCATATGAATGTAAGAAAAATAGAGGAAAGAAGTCCCAAGAAATAGCAAATAAGAAAAGAACAGTAAAAATAGAAGGGTCAATCATGTGCTATAAATGTGGTTCCAAGAACCATAAGTCTAAAAATTTCCCCAAGTTCACAATTAGAGAACAAGTCCAACTACAACAAACAACTTTGTCCTACCTCATCATCCTCTGAAAGCTCTTACTCAAAATCCTCTGAAGAAGAATTAAATATGCATATGATTGAATGCAATTGTACTGATTCAGATGATTGCCACTATGATTCAAATATTGAATTAGAAAGTTCTTATGATGAAGAAGAATACTTTGTCTTTGAAAAGAAAAAAAAAGAAAAAGTTATTATGGCACAAACTATAGATGATTCAGAGACAAAATTACTTGCCCAAATCAGAGCATTGGGAGAAAGAGAAATGAAAGAAAAATTACTGGAAACTTCTCTAAATACCATGCACAAAAAATAAGGAAGCAGTAGCAGAACTGTTCCAAAAACAAAAACCAAGGCATTGTTCATTTATGCCTCATTTGATAAAAATACAAGAGCTTTCCAGAGAAACCAAAAAAAATCAAAATCTAGGTCTTTAACATTGGGAGAAGTTAGCCAAGATATTCACAATCTTAAAAAGGAAATCTCTTCCCTAAAAACAAAGGTTTCTGAATTAGAAAAATGAAAGACACTTGATGAAGAAGAATATTTTTCTAACACAAATGTAGATATTTTTGAAGGAAAACGTGATGACTCTATGGGTTTTAGAGATATGAGAGTCATGACCATACAATACCAATAACATCATGTCATGTTGGATATCTGTATACAAGGAGAATTTTTTTCTTTAAGGACACTTATTGACATAGGTGCAAATGTCAATGTTCTAAATTCAAAACTGATAACAACTAAATATTGGGTAAAATCCTTCAGAGAAGTAGTTGGGTTGGGAAGTAAAAATTTATTGTATGAAATCCCCTAGGCTTCTATATGTTTCAAAGAACATTGTATCAAGCTAAAATTTTTTGTTGCTAACATCCCTATTGACTGCATTTAGGAAATGTAGTTTTGGCTGTTGTAGAGCCACATGGTTCAACCAGATTAAAAGGCAACAAGGTTGGCCATTTTATAATTGTACCAAGCTTAGATGGTAAGTTATAAACAATCAAATTTCCCTTTTTCTCTACTCCCAGAGTATCTACCATGGTACAAGCCATGCAGCAAATTGAAAAAGCCAACAATAAATTAATTGAGTTCAAGGACCTGAAAGCGATAATAAAAATAGGAGATTATTTTCCGACTCCTATTATCAAACAAAGGATCTCTAGTTTGAGATCACAGATTGAAAAATATTGTTGTGTTGAAGAACCAAATGCCTTCTGGCATAGAAAACAACATTGTGTGGAATTTCCATACAAAGATGATTATGACGAAAAACCTTGCAAGAGCAGGGCAATTCCCATGAACAAAGAATACAGGGATCTATGTCATAAGGAAATAGAAAGTTTATTGGATAGATGATTGATCAGAGAATCTAGTGGTCCGTGGAACTTCTATGGTTTTTATGTCAATAAAAATTCAGAACAATTAAGAGGGATTCCAAGATTAGTCATAAATTATAGACCTCTAAACTTTGTCTTATCTGATGATACTTACCCTATTCCCCACAAAAGGAACCTCTTAGCCAGAACAACAGGAGCCAAAGTATTTTCTAAGTTTGACATGAAATCAAGCTTTTGGCAAGTTGCAATCAGAGAATCGGATAAATTCAAATCAAATTTTAGTGTCCCAACAGGACACTATGAATGGAATGTAATGCCTTTTGGACTCAAACATGCACCATCCAAATTTCAAAAGGTTATGGATACAATTTTCAAACCATATTTTGATTGGCTAATAGTATATATTGATGATGTGCTCATATTTTCCAAAAATGTCCATGAACATTTCAAACATGTCCAAAAATTTTCCCAACTTGTCAAAAGTAATGGGTTGGTACACAGTAAGAAAAATATTGAACTCTTCCAGACCAGTATCAAATTTTTAGGACATATAATCAAGGATGGATAGATTTCACTGCAAAATCATGCTCTAGAATTTTCTGATAAATTTCCAGATGTCATCACCAAAAAAACCCAATTGCAGAGGTTTTTAGGTTGCTTAAATTATGTAAGTAGTTTTTATAAAGACTATGACAAAGATATAAATTTACTCAACCAAAGATCACAAAAACACCCACAGCCATGGACAGCAACACACACAGAAGCTGTCAAAAGAATTAAAAGCAAGGTAAAAACTCTCCCAGTTCTTTATATTATTGATGAAGATTCTTTTAAAATTGTTGAAACAGATGCCCGTGATGTTGGGTGGGGAGGAATTCTAAAACAAATAAAGGAAGGAGAAGAACAAATTGTATAGTTCGTCTCAGGAACCTGGAGCTCTTCTGAAAATAATTACTCCATAATAGAAAAAGAAGTCAAAGTAGCATGGAACTACATTGAAAAATTTGATATTCACCTTATCCATAAAAGGTTTCTTTTAAGAACTAATGCATCTGCTCTAAAAAAGGTTCTTAGCAAAGATATAAAGAATCCAGGAGAAGCAAAGTTTGCAAGATGGCGGGCTTTATTTTCTAATTTCTACTTTTATGTCGAACACATTAAGGGTGAGAAAATTTGTTTACCTGACTTTTGAAGTAGAGAATACTTAAGTCAGACTGACACTATCATGGCAATAGTAACAGAGTGGGACCCTTCTCAACATACAGAGACCTTAAGAAGTATTCCAGAAGCACAAAATTGGGGAGAATACTATTCAAAATGGAAACCCGCCTGGCAGCTAAGAAATACAAAAATAATAGATGAAAACCTCCAACCTCACACAAATATACAACATCTAGTACCAGAAGTATATGAGAGAAGTATTCTTTCTGCACACTTGGCTGAGGAAGCTTTAAGTAAAAAAATTCATGATATAAGTGTCATCTGTACAAAAGGAAGCGACCAAACGAGATTCTACCATAAGTATTTCGCCATAAACTACACCAGGGTTCCAACTTGGCATGACATGCTAGAAATGTGGCCTCAAGGAAACCCATCTATTATCTTTCCAAACACCATATATAATTTTCCTGATTACAAAAAATTATGGTGGGACATTATGAATGTTGATGGGAAAAATGAAACTCATTACACTAAAGTCAAGTTTGGACCTACATGGACTACACAAAGAAACAGGCAGGGTGAATGGCTTCAAAATTGGTGGAATGATTACAGTCTCAACAAAACAGCTATGGACCCACTATATTTTGAAACTTATTTTCAATCTGACTGTAATATTTGTGGGTTTATGACAGAATGTTTTCATTCTCCATGTAAAATTGTTGGGGATTTAAATAATTACCTAGACTATGATATTCTTGAACAATTTATGAAAAGACATCATGAGTGGATGCTAATGACTAAAATCAAACATCAAATAGTCCTGAGAAAGCCCGTGATTGTGCGAAGAATTTACACCAAGGCATGGGATGCTGCTAGATACACTCGATTTAGATTTCCAAGGACCGCACCTCTTGGAGATTAATAATTATGGTTCTAGTAGGCTTATCCATAAAGCATTCACTATGTAATTATGTCTAGTCACGAACTGAATGTGACCAGTTTTTATTGTGGGATTTTCTGGTAAAAAGTATCTACAACATAAATACAAATAAATCATCAACAATATAATTTTGTACAAAGATTCCTTTCAGTCACGAGACTCGGAGCACTTCTCTGACTTTTGGTGGGATTTGACCCACATCTCTATGACTGATGGAAAAGGGTAAAAAATTTGTTTGTTCGATGGTCGGAAGTTTGTCCCCTCATTTTCTTATATAAGGAAAGGAGTCAGGCTCATTCGGGGCATTCGAAGTGAGAGTTTTAAGGTGTTAGAGTTTTGAGAGGTTTTGAGTCTAGAGAAGAAGCTTGAGATTATCTTCTTGCTCTGCATCTGCAAACATCTGTTCAATCTGCTTGCATTACGAAGAACTTCTTACTTCTAATCTTTTATGAAGTCTGAATCTGAGAAGTTGTAATGTTCCAAAATTTTCATTAAGTTAATTGGAACATTAATTTTTATTTTATTTTTACAAAATGAATAAAATGGGTAAGGGATCCCATGAAGAAGCATAATAAACACTCCAAATGTGCAAAGGGTTCACTTAAGTGGCTTATTTATCATCTCCTATTGTGAAAGGGGGAAAATACAAGAAGACTAGGTCCAGTTTGACCAAGTCAAACATCGCTGCCTGGAGGGAGTGAGTCACCTAATGGGACAGTGCAGTTTTCATAGGAGGAATATTATTGGATGAGAGAAAACCTAATGAGTGGGGTCCATGACAAGGAAGCCTCCTCTTAGCATAAAATAGGGAAGGAGAGCCATTGCTCATTATGTTGAAGAATTTGATTTTGCTCTGCTCTCTTGAGTTGTGCAACTGGGATAGCTTGTGCTGCTTAGCACAAGGGATATTTCTATTTAGAAGTTTCCTCTCCTTCATTGGGAAGATTTGGAGGACCTATTCTTCATTTTCCTCACACCCAGGCTTGAGGCCAAGGTGACCATATTTAGCTACAGTGTTTTCCAGCTTTGCAGAAACGTTGAGTTGCTGGGGGTTGCAGTGAGGATTCATTATCAACCACTTCCGAAGCTATTTTTGCAGAGGAGGAGCCCATTATCTCTCTGGGAGATCAGTGAGGAAGATCCCAGAGCTTATTTACATATTTTGGCATTGGGCCATATGTTTCATCTCATTCACAGCGCAGTCTCTTCCCTATATTGCGTTATTTCCAGTGGGCACTTGCAAGAGGGATTCACACTGTGGATTGGATAGTGTAATATTCAATGAAGGGAGAAGCCTTTCACTTAGAATATCATTGAAGGAGGTTTTTACATCATTTGCAACATTTCCATCCTTCTCCATTCTTTTATTGTTATTGATTTGCTGTTGCTACCCAGCAACTCTGAAATTTTTCCATTTAGTGTATTTTGGTCAATCCCTTGGCGGATTGTGGTAGTATTGTTTTCTGGGGTTGAGATCTTGATCCCCCGCTTTATTTGAGCCTATTATTGTCATATCCTTGTATAAATATTATTTTTCAATCATTTTCCCTTATGGATTGCGCAGTCATAGCTTGTTGTTGGGTTGTGTAGCTGTGTGCTTACATTTCCGCATGTACATTTGTCTTGGGGCTGATTTGGCCTAACTTGAGAGGGCTTACCTCAAGTTCTCGTATGTATATTTGCTGCTACACATAATATAAGGCTATGCACTCTTATTACTCCATATTTATTGATATTTCACTGTTGCTTCTTGTAGAAGTTTATGTATCGCTGTAGCTCTCCCTTTTGAGCATTGTTTGGGATATACAAGTTTGGAGGATCTGAATAACCTTCCTAAGGTTATTTCTTTGAGCTCATATTCTAAGAGAGTAATGTATGAAAGGTGAGAAAAGGGATCCAAGTCCCGGTTTAGCTTATTTTCACATTGACTTCCTTATACAGTATCCTTGAGGACCATTTTCCCTAAATTCCTGAAAAAGGAATATTACAGTGGTCAAAGCTTTGAACTTGGCCCAGCCTGTGGAATTTCAAATTGTAGAGATAGAAGAGATCAAGATGATGCAGAGGATCAGATTACTCTCATCATTTTTTACATCTAGCAAAGGCCTCTCCAAGGAGGCTTAGAATATTGAAGAAAGAGAAGAGGAAATACCATGCACTTCCTACTCTCACCAAGGAGGAGAAGTGGAGCATGAGAAACACTTGGAATTAGAAATTATAAGTGAGTATCTTGCTGAGTAAAGAGAAATTGAGTATCTTGTTTAGTATAGATAAAACCCTAGAGCCTTCCAAGAGACTCTATCTTTCCCACAATGTATTCAACAGAAAGAAGAGAGAAGACCCCACAGCTATGGGATGATGAGAGGCAATAGATTTATATTGTCCACATTTGATGGATCACTACATGTGCAGCAGATTTTTGGGTGAAGAAAATAGAGTCTTTCTTCTTGCTACATCCTGTAGTAGACAGAGAGGCTATAGAAATTATAACGATGTACCTTGAGGGTGAAGCAAAGACTTGGTGGTTCAGCTATTGGGACCATGCAAGGGTTTCTACTCTTGCTGATTTTTCTCAAAGATTGATCAGAAGATTTGGTCAAAGGAGGGAGGAGCCCTCACCACCAGTTGAAGAGGCACATACCAGCACTGTCATAGTGATGGAGAAGCAAACTTCATCTCCAAATATTGAGGCATCTAGCACTATTGAGGAATACGCTCTTGCAGCAACACAAGGTTCTTCCAAATCTCTCCTAGGTATGCATAAGTCTTTATCTTTCATGAAGGATTGTATATCTTTGCATGCTGGTTTTTTAGAGCAGGAAACCTTCACTGTGTTGTGCCATCATCTTCATACACCATTGATTTTTTTTTCACCACCATTGTGGTTGGGGTTTGGAAACTTTGTCATGGAAGAGATTTCATTTCAATGTCCCATGAAATGCAAAGGCCAAAATCTGTTTTGGAAGGATGGTAGCCTTTGTTGGGAGGATACCAAGATGCAGGATGGAGGAAGACATCCACAAGGAGTTGAATGGATGTGGATGAAAGGAAAGAGGATGGTGAGCCTTTTGAAAGTTTATGATACAAGGAAGCAAGAGGCAATGTTGCGTTGGCGACTCTTCAGAGATTTTGGCCGGCATAGGACCTATCCTTTTTCATGGGATATGGAGAGGGAAGAGGACTGGCAGGATACTTACACCATGGGGCAGAGAGGAGCATAGGTGCATTATGATGAGATAGTATTCTTCATACCACTCATTATGCCACCTTCACATATTTGTTATGGTTGGAGTATGGAGGAGCAACAAATATTCTTGTTGCTCAAATTATATTCTGATGTTGCAGGAGCAGGAGGAGGCACTAGCATAGTGCAAAGGGATTGCTCCTTGGCCTTAGATGCCCAAGAAGTACCTTCTTCATGGGAGGAAATATATATGTGCAGCAACATGGTGAGTAGGGTCTTTGACAAGATCCATGTCAAAGAGTTGAGCTTTGAGATGATAGTGGCCCTACTCCACAGGCCAACAACGTTGTCACTTCAGAGTTGGGATTACTTGTTGAGGTGTTTCCAAAACCACTTCAAAAGTGATGTACCTTGGAGACATGTAGGAGATGAGGATGAGGGAGTAATGGAGGGCAGCATCCCTTAATATATCTTGATCTTCTTGGCTTGGGTTCACAAGCACAAGGGGAGACACCTACATGTAGCATTTATGGATTCTCCTTTCATGCATTCTTATGCATACTATTTGTTGATGAAGAAGTCCACTTGGGAGGGCATCCTAATGGATGTATATCAGCATATGGATATATGCACAACCCGAGAGATGATGACATGGTTGGTACAACCACTTCCCTACTCTGTTGCAGTAAGGGAGAATTTTCATTAGAGCCATTTCAGCTCAAACACCGGAGTACATGATGAGGGAGGTAACTATTTGCTTAATGTTTTTCACTCTCTTATATTTTTGAGTAGCATATCATATCAAGGAGGATCTTTCCTTCTTGTACATTATGTTTTTTTGTACGTATGGTCAATTGCAACAATTATTATGGCCATCTTATTGGTGTATTGTGGGGGAAAGCCACAGGATTTTCGGTGTGCACCATTGGCACCAAATTACGTTTTCATGATCTCATCTTGCAGGATGAATGTGGCAGCAAACAAGTGGCTGAAAGGAAACTTGTTGTACTATATATTGAGGCAGGCCAACGATGCCCTACATTGGTTCCATGAATGGAGCTATGTTTCACCTCCTTGCTCTCACATATTTATGCTTCCATATTCTGCTAGTAGAACGTTGGACATGGGAAGCACCATTGGAGGAGTGGCACAAGAGTTGAGGATGCCCATAGGGAGTATGATTCCCCATACTCCTCACATTTCATGTTTCAGAGAAACAAGTTGGTCAGCCTTGATTTCCATGTTCATCTCTTGCTTTCAAATGGGAGGATCCATTTGGAGAGCTTGAGCTTTTTGGGGAGGCACCCCATGGGTGTTGGATTTGATGGTATGGCTTGGGTCTCTCTTGAAGATCATTATGTTTCAGTCATATATCAGCAGCAGCCCCATATGTATCATAAGGGAGGAGAAGCACATTGGAAGGATGTATTCTTTGGGGGAGAAGACCTCCATAATTTTTTCAGTGCATGCTCTAAGGGGAGTATGGAAGAGGATATGGTAACCATGACAAAATGTTGTTTCTCCATGAGGTGAACCATATGATTGGTTGGATACCATATGATGATGACTTCCAACTCATCACATATGAGATGATTTGGTCCCGCTTGATTTACAGCGTTGATGGAGAGATCCTTGGAGGTCTAAACTTCATCTTGCCACTTGAGGGCAACACTATTGTAGCCCAAATTCAGCTTTCACTCCACACTTATCATAAGTGGAGAAGAGGAAAACGTGAGGTAGGCTATGAAGCTTGCCATGATCAGATCTTTAGCCCACCTATTCTACATGGACTCAAGGTGGAGGATGATTTCCCAGAGTTACTTAGTTGGAAGGTGACTCATTTTGTATGGTTGATTGCTTGGGGATGGAGGATACACATGGGGAGGATGTCTCCCAACATATTTCAGACTCCATACCTTGGGAGGACCTCTAGACAACACTTTGCCACTCTCTTGAGCACCTCACTTTCTCATGATGATAGCTTAATAGCTAATTTACATGCTGAGGAGAGGCATTGTGGGAGCTTTATTGATATGATAGCATCTTATTTCTTGGAGGAGACCATCATACATAGGTGTTGCATGAGAGGCAGAGAAGAATCAGTCTACCCTTGCACTTGCTTGAGGACAAGCAATATTTGGGAGGGGAGGGTTGTAATGTTCCTAAATTTTCATTAAGTTAATTGGAACATTAATTTTGCTTTCCTTTTTATAAAATGAATAAAATGGGTAAGGGAGCCCATGAATAAGCATAATAAACACTCCAAATGTGCAAAAGGGTCACTTAAGTGGCTTATTTATCATCTCCTAGTGTGAAAGGGGGAAAATACAAGAAGACTAGGTCCAGTTTGACCAAGTCAAACAACGCTGCATGGAGAGAGTGAGTCACCCAGTGGGGCAGCGCAGTTTTCATAAGAGGAATATTATTGGATGAGAGAAACCCCAATGGGTGGGGTCCATGAAAAGGAAGCCTCCTCTTAGCATAAAAGAGGGAGGGAGATCCATTGTTCATTATGTTGAAGAATTTTATTATGCTCTGCTCTCTCGAATTGTGCAACTGGGATAGCTTGTGCTGCTTAGCACAAGGGAGATTTATGTTTAGAAGTTTCCTCTATTTCATTGGGAAGCTTTGGAGGACTTGTTCTTCATTTTCCTCACATCCAGGGTTGAGGCCAAGGTGACCATCTTCAGCGACAACGTTTTCCAGCTTTGCAAAAACATTGAGTTGTTGGGGGTTGCAGTGAGGATTCATTATCACCCACTTCCAGACCTAGTTTTTCAGAGGAGGAGCCAATTCTCTCTCCGAGAGTTCAATGAGGAATATCGCGGAGATTATTTGCAGATTTTGGCATTAGGCCATTTTTTTCATCTCATTCACAGCGCAGTCTCTTCCCTATATTGCGTTATTTCCAATGGGCACTTGCAGGAGGGATTCACACTATGGATTGGAGAGTGTTATCTTTAGTGAAGGGAGTAGCCTTTCAATTAGAAGATAATTGGAGGAGGTTTCTACATCATTTGTAGCATTTCCATCCTTCTCCATTCTTGTATTTTTATTGAGTCGCTGCTGCTACCCAGCAACTCCGACATTTTTCCATTTAGTGTATTTTGGCCAATCCCTTGGAGGATTGTGGTAGTATTGTTTTCTAGGGTTGAGATCTTGCTCCCCCACTTTATTTGAGCCTATTATTGTCATATCCTTGTATACATATCAGTTTTCAATCATTTTCCCTTATGGATTGCGTAGTCATAGCTTGTTGTTGGGTTGTGTAGCTGGGTGCTTACATTTCCGCATGTACATTTGTCTTGGGGCTGATTTGGCCTAACTTGAGAGGGCTTACCTCAAGTTATTGTATGTCTATTTGTTGCTGCACATAATATAAGGCTATGCACTCTTCTTACTCCATATGTATTGATATTTCACTGTTGCTGCTTGTAGAAGTTTATGTATTGCTGTAGCTCTCCCTTTTTGTAGGTTTTAACCCTAAACATAAATTATCTACACACGAATCTTATAACATAAAATATGTTTGAGATAATGCCTCATTTATGATGCATACTATAGATTAGGAATTGGTTTGGTGTGTTGGAGGATGTTGAGAGATTCTCTCAACTTCTCTCTCCAAGAGTGGAATTAGTTGGATCTCAGCAGCACTATAAAAATTGTAATATATTCATTTGATTATAATATAGAAATTAATTATTTGTGTGTGAATCCTGTTCAGTGGATGCTCTCTCCAATTTCTAATATGGTATCAGAGGCTCTACTGACTTAAATCCCTCACGAGATGGCCAGGAAAATGTGAGATTGACTATGGTGTAGGAGAGTAGCATAGTGTAGGTAAGTTTGCCAATGATATTTGTTTTGTTTTTTTTCACCAATTTTAATATGTGGTCGCAGCCAGATGAACAAGTTCAGCATCTTCTGGGCTTGTTGCATGGGCTGATTGTCTATGCAGATCAAATCGACCCTAAAGGTCCAGACGAAGCAGAGGCAAATGACGTCAAACACATCCCTTGTGCAGTGGAATTAAGAAATGTTGGGATCAAATTTGAGCAATCGGATGGAGGCATCAAGAAGATTAAATTTGATCCTACGAGTGCAACAATTCATCTTCCGCCGATCAATATCACAGACCACACAGAGGTGTGCAAGGCATCTAAAATCAATTATGTCACATGTTACCTAATCTTGATGGACGAGCTGATCGACTCTGATGAAGACGTGGCTGTGCTGAGGAGACGTAACATCGTTACAAATTACCTTGGGAGCGACGCAGAGGTTGCCGATCTCTTCAATGGCCTATGTAAAGGAGTCACCGTTAGCTGGGTGGATGTACTCGGGCAACTGAAACGACAAGTGAATGTTCACTACAAAAGTAAATTCAAGGTTTGGTTTTCCGAGCTCATGAAGGACCATCTCTCATCGCCGTGGAGAAGCTTAGCTCTGGCAGGGGCAATCATTGGACTGTTGCTTGTCGCTGTGCTCCTTATTATTCTATTTGAATAAGTAAAGTTTTGAGTGCCTAATTCTTCTTCTCGAGAAATGGTGTTCTGAACACCATCAAATTGCTCATTATTTTATTGGAAGGCATTAGAAGATTGGGTTTTGAGATGAACCGACACAGTAAATTTGTCATGAAACTCTGATTGCGGAATTACATCTACCTCGGGAAATAATTCTAAAGACAATGCTTTCATTCCTTACTACAGATCCATTAGAAGAGGGCTTGCACAGCGGCAATATCTTGGGGGGTTCGAGCCAACAAAATGACGCTGCAATATTCACTAATTTAGCAGCCAAAAACGCAGTGAAAGTCGTTGCCTATTTTATTAATTATTTGAATGTTGTTTTGATAATTTTATGAATTTGTTGTTGTGAGATTTGTAGTGCAGAACCAATTATTGAACAAATTAGCATTATTTAAATTAGTCGTTCTCGACGTTCTTCGGTGCCGAGAGAACAATTGGCTAATTTGATTGTGTGAATTTGTTATATGCTGATGGATATTGTTGTGCTTCGAGCTTCAAGAGCATCGGTTACAGGTTATACAATGAGATCTTTGTGTGTAAAGGTCACTTTGTAGGATTAATCACTGATCATATTCTGTATCCAGAATATTTTCCTATAGACTGTTGAAATTTATTCTTCGGGGTTATTTCACAGATGGAAATTTTCCATAGGATAGTTCAGTGTCGTGACTCTTCTTCGGGGGTGTCAAGAATCTTTGATCTTACAAATTTAGCATTGCTGGTCAGAAACAAATGTATTTTAAATAGGTTGAATGGTAGCTCGAAAATGGTGGAGAAAAGAGCGTTTTCTATGAGATCTCAGAGTGGGTACAAATGTTAATGAAGACTAGGGCAAACAACTGTTTGTATTAAATAAGTGTGCTCTTCATTTCTGAAATGTAGGCATTAAGGGGGGGTGTTTGAGATAATGCCTCATTTATGATGCATACTACAGATTAGGAATTGGTTTGGTGTGTTGGAGGATGTTGAGAGATTCTCTCAACTTCTCTCTCCAAGAGTGGAATTAGTTGGATCTCAGCAGCACTATAAAAATTGTAATATATTCATTTGATTATAATATAGAAATTAATTATTTGTGTGTGAATCCTGTTCAGTGGATGCTCTCTCCATTTTCTAATAAAATAAACAATAGCGAGAGCATAAAACATAAAAAAGATAAACACAGAGATTTTCCCCTAGATCCCAAATTGGGATGACCAACTTGATTTTTCATTATAATCCTTTTAGTGTTACAACACATATATATACATGCCGAAGCATACATAAACCCCAATCCATTAACCCTGGATTAGAACATAACCATAGTTCCCTTGACCGGATCTACAAAATACCATGGGCCGAAAACCATCGTACCCCAAAACCATGTGCAAACTCATGCACAAAACATGGGTGGGTCCGCATATGAGTGGGACCGCATACCAAAAAAAAATTTCACCAGAGCACTGCCCCGGACCCCGACAGGGGGGGCTGCCACCCCCCCTATGATCCCCCTGCGGCACCCGACATGAATGGAAAGAATATAACACATACCCAACATTCTCCCACTTGTTGTTTTCTTTCCACGGGGGGCCACAGGAGAGCTTAGTCATTTGGCCAATTCTTCAACACCCATTGTTTCTCTACACCAAGAGAACTTCTGAGTGCTCACAGACTTCGTCAATGCATCCGCAACATTCTTCAAAGTGTCCACCTTTACCAACAACACCCGTTTAGCCTCAACCATATCTCTAACAAAGTGATATTGAACATCAATGTGCTTTGTCTTTGAATGATAAGCAGGGTTCTTAGCCAAGAAAATTTCACTTTGGCTATCACAGTCTATCCTTATAGCTTGCTATACCAACCCCATACTTGAACACAATCTCTGCAACCAAATTGCTTCCTTGCTTGCATGAGTGGCTGCTATGTATTATGCCTCTGTAGTTGAAAGCGCCACTACAGACTGTCTTTTACTCATCCAACTGACTGCACCTCCAAATAGGCTAAACACATACCCACTTGTAGATCTTCTTTGGTCCAGATCTCCAACCCAGTCTGCATCAACAAAACCATGAATGTCCAACATTATTTGTAATCCTGGTCTTCCTTGGTAGCACAAGCCATAATCACTAGTGTCATGTAAATATCTGAAAACCCGCTTCACTATTGTCCAATGCTCCTTCCCTAGGTCTGACATAAACCTGCTCAATACTCCCACTGCATGTGAAATGTCTGGTCTAGTACAGACCATTGCATACATCAGGCTACCCATTGCACTTGCATATGGAACACGGGACATATCCTCCTCTTCTTCTTGTGTCTTGGGACACTGTTCAGCAGAAATCTTTGCACCTACAGGAATAGGAACACTCACCGGTTTACTATCCTGCATATTGAACCTCTGCAATATAGTCTCGACATACTTCCTCTGGTTTAACCAGAGCTTCCTCTTTACCCGATCTCTCTTAATTTCCATGCCCAAAATATAGTTTGCAGCACCTAGATCCTTCATGTCGAATTTGGAGAATAGTTGGGTCTTCAAATCTTGGATAATTTCTTTGTCATTTCCAATCAACAACATATCATCCACATACAAGACCAAATAAATAACACAATCACCAATTAATTTAAAATAAACACAGTGATCCTCCTTGCTTCTGGTGAAGCCAAGTCCCCGTATATAGGTATCAAATTTCTGATACCACATCCTTGGTGACTGTTTTAACCCATACAGAGACTTCTTCAACCCGCATACCAGTTCTTTCTTACCCTTCACCATAAAGCCTTCAGGTTGCTTCATGTAGATCTCCTCTTCTAGATCCCCGTGAAGAAATGTTGTCTTCACATCCATCTGTTCTATCTCAAAATCAAATGCATCAGCAACAGATAAAAGTAATCTAATAGAAGTAACCTTGGCAACAGGAGAAAAAATATCACCAAAATCAATTCCCGGCACCTGGGAATAACCTTTTGCTACCAACCGAGCTTTGTATTTCTCCACCTTGCCTTCTACATTCATCTTCTTTTTAAACACCCATTTTCTCCCTATGGGCTTCCTTCCAGCCAGTAACTCCACCAGATCCCATGCCTCATTTTTGTGCAAGGATGCCATTTCATCAACCATGGCCTCCTTCCAGAGTTTTCCATCCTCTGAGTCTACTGCCTCCCTGACAATTCTGGGATCGTCATCAGTTATAGTTAAGGCAAAACCTGAACAGAAAGCAGATGGACTATACCTTTCTGGTTGCCTTCTTTCCCGAACTGATCTTCTCAAAGCTGGGGTTTGTGGCTCTTCCTTTTCTGAATCTTCTTCTATTGTAAAGTCTGATTCATCCTCCTTTAGCTCAAACTTTATCTTCTTAGGTTCATTTGGTAGGACTTCATGTGTAACAACATCTTTCACCTCTCCAAACACCACATCTCAGATGTACACAACCTTCCTTGTTTCTGGGTTCCAAAGCTTGTAACCCTTTAAACCATCCTTATACCCAATAAAGATGCACCTTTCAGATTTATTATCCAACTTGGTCCTTTTCTCCTTTGGAACATGTACATGTGCATCACATCCAAATACCCTTAGATGTGAAAGAGATGGTTTCTTACTAGTCCATACCTCATTTGGAGTCTTATCCTCCAACGCCGATGAAGGTGATCTATTAACTAAGTAACATGCAATCTCCACTGCCTCTGCCCAGAATTCTTGTCCTAACCCGGTACCACTTAGCATGCTTCTTGCCTTTTCCATCAGTGTTCTGTTCATTCTTTCTGCAACTCCATTTTGCTGAGGTGTGTATGGCGTAGTCTTCTGCCGTGCTATACCACACTTCTTACAGAACTCTTCAAATTCCTTCTTGCAGAACTCCCCACCATTATCCGTCCTCAGCGCCTTAATCTTCTTCTCTGTCTGGTTTTCCACCAGAGCCTTGAATTCTTTAAATTTGTCAAAGACTTCAGATTTCTTCCTCAAGAAATATATCCATGTATTCCTTGAGAAGTCATCTATGAATGAAACATAGTACACAGACTTTCCCAGTGATGGAACTGACACAAGTCCAAACACATCACTATGCACAAGTTCTAATATCTTGTTCGCCCTCTTAGCACCAGAAGGAAAACTCACCCGATTCTGCTTCCCATATACACAATGTTCACAGAAATCGAAATCCATAGAGCAATTAGACATACCTTCTACCATACCATTTCTATGTAGTATCCGAAGGCCCTTCTCTCCAATATGTCCAAGCCTTTGATGCCATAGCATGGTCTTTTCTCCAGAGGCAGCTAAGCTTTCCGCTCCATTTTCAGGAACCACATAACTGTTACACCCATCAATAACAGTGCTACCTTGTAGCTTGTATAGAGTTCCAATCCAAACTCCTCGCATTAATACCAGTGCTCCCCGAACCATCTTGCAGGCATCTTTCTCGAACACTGTTTTTACACCTGCATCATCCATCTTGCTTACATAGATCAGATTTCTAGCCAATGCAAGTATATGCAGAACACCAGGAAGTGTTCTAATCCTTCCACCTTGCAGCTTCAGCTTGAATTTTCCACGTCCGACGATTCTGGCCTTCCTATCATCCCCTAGGAAGACATCACCACCATCATATTTCTCATACTCGCAGAACCACTCCCTATGGGGAGTGAAGTGAAGGGATGCACCTGAGTCAATCAACAATGACTCATGATCTACATGTGTATTTGAAGAAGAAGCCAAATACACATCTCCACCTTCATCCGAGGTGGTTTTTGCCTCTGCAGAAGGAGCTTCATCAGATCCCTTTCCTTTCTCAGGAGCTTTAGATCTACATTCCTTTTTGTAGTGTCCTTCCTTTCCGCATTTCCAGCACACCTTAACAAACTTTCCAGGAGATTTAGATCTCCCTCTAGATTTAGATCTCCCACTCGAAACCTTATTCTTGTTTCTGTTTTGGGACCTTCCTCGTACAGATAAGGCATCTCCATTCCGACCCTCCATATTTCTCCGTCTCATTTCCTCCGACAGCAAGGCTGAGACAATGTCATCAAAATTCAAGGTAGTTGTATTGCTACCTATTGCAATAACCAGACTATCCCACGAGTCTGGTAGAGAACACAACAAACTGATGCACTTATCTTCATCCGAGATTTTAATATCAATAGATGACAACTGACTTACCACGGTATTGAAGGCGTTCAGATGCTCTGTCACTAAGTCTCCATCCTTCATCCTCAGGTTATACAGCTTTTTCCGCAGGAACAACTTATTCACCAGAGACTTAGATTGGTACAAAGTCCCAAGTTTTTCCCACAAATTCTTCATCGTAGCTTCCCCAGATACATTCAACAATACTGAATCTGATACACACAACCGTATTGTGCTTTTAGCCTTCCGATCTAGTTTCTTCCAGTCTTCATCTGACATTGCCGTTGGTTTAGTACCTGGATCTACCGCAATCCACTAATCTTTATCCACCAGCAGATCCTCCATCTTGAGCTTCCACAACTCAAAACTCTGACCATTAAATTTCTCGATCTCTATCTTTCCGCCGCTCGCCATATTCTTTCACCGCAAGAATCGATCTCGCAGATCTCCCACTGCACAGGGTCTACCACAGGCCCGAGCAAAAAACCCTCAACAACAAAGGCGTCCCCTTGAAGCCGAAACAGCTTCGATACCAAATGTAGGTTTTAACCCTGAACAGAAATTATCTACACACGAATCTTATAACAGAAAATAAATAATAGCGAGAGCATAAAACATAAAACAGATAAACACAGAGATTTTCCCCTGGATCCCAAATTGGGACGACCAGCTTGATTTTTCATTATAATCCTTTTAGTCTTACAACACATATATATACATTCCGAAGCATACATAAACCCCAATCCATTAACCCTGGATTAGAACATAACCGTAGTTCCCTTGACCGGATCTACAAAATACCAGGGGCCTAAAACCATCGTACCCCAAAACCATGTGCAAACTCATGCACAAAACATGGGTGGGTCCGCATATGAGTGGGACCGCATACCAAAAAAAAAATTTCACCAGGGCGTTGCTGCCCCCCCTGTGACCCCCCTGCTGCGCTCGACGCAACGTACAACGCGTGGGGCTAGTCGTGGAAAGAATATAACACATACCCAACACTTTTGAGAATTTTTTGGGTTATACAGGTTTGGAGGATCTGAATAACCTTCCTAAGGTTATTTCTTTCAGCTCATATTCTGAGTGAGTAATGTATGAAGGGTGAAAAAAGGGATCCAAGTCCCGGTTTAGCTTATTTTCACATTGGCTTCCTTATATTGTGTGCTTGAGGACCATTTTCCCAAAATTCCCGAAAAAAGGAATATTACAGAAGCCTTCGCATAAGAGTGAGAGCTCTGGTGAGAACCTAAAGTGGCCAGATTCTTAGGATTTGAGTCAGTTTGTAAATGTTTGGTATATTACTAGTTCTAAGATAGAGTCTGTAAAAGGCCAGGAAGCCTTAAGATCGCTTCTTGTTTACCAAGTAGCAACGTCTGATAAATTCCTAAATAGTCTATCTCTGTAAAGATCTATCTCTGTAAAATGTTTGTAAGAAGATATTTATGGATAATATGAGTATCCATTTCTGAGTGAAATTTATGCATATGAGTACATTGTTTTCTGCCTGTGTTAAATCATTTTAATGAGAACATATCTGTGAGTTGAGTGTTGTAGTCATGTGATTTGGCAGATTGGCATACCAAATGACAAGGCAACATGAAACCAATCTTTAGAGTTCTAGGACCTAGCCTTCCTAGACTCAGAGAGTGATCCCTCAAGTTGTTTGCAAAGGATGTGTGCTTGTTTGCTTTTAAGGGTTTATTTTAGGCTAGTTATTAAGTACAAGGTTTGTTTGATTATTTTGGTTGGAAATAATGATCAAAGAGCATAGATAGAATGGAAAATCTCTAAGTCATTAGGCAATGGAGTCAAATGGAAGTCATGATAAGTTTATAAAAGGATCAGGGAGTATCATAGGGAAAACCTAACTTGAGCAGTGGATCTTCAAAGTTTTTGGAATAATGAGGTGAACATTAAGAATAAGAATGAAAAGTAGGACAAAGAGAAATTAATAATTCTTTATCATGTACTTTAAAAAAGAGACATCTTCAAGGTATCTATTTTGAAGCAAGCCAAAGGACAGGGAAAACCATAAACTTCTTTGGACAGACTTTCAATAAGAAAAGCTTTCAGACAAAAATCTAGCAATCAAAGACTACTTTCATATAAGAAAACATATAAGATAAACAATAGGAGCAGCCTAAGATCAAACAGAAATAATATAATCTGCTTTTGACTAACTCTCTGAGGATATTCAAAGCAACTTTTAAAGACAGACCAGAGGACAGGGCACACCATAGACTTCCCTGGTTTAGACTCTGCTAAGCATACATTAAAGGAGTTTCAAAAAAAATTATCAAGTTGTACTCAAAGGAGCATGGACTTACCACTTAATTTCCTAGTTTCACTCTATTGAAATCATTATTTAAAACAACCTCTCAAGTCATACTCAAAGGAACATGGACTTACCAAAAGATAAACTCCTTGGTTATACTCTATTGAATTATTTCTAAAATAAAAAGCTAGATGGAACTGGAGGGAAATTAAGAATCCTCTAATCAGAGCTTGTAGAAGAAAACATTAAGACAGTGAAGAGTAAACAGAACTAAAATGCTTTCAAAAGACATTTCTTAGCCTAAAACTTTTACTGTATTGTAACAAAGAATGATGAAAACATAATGAAAACAGGAAAATGAAATAACAGATAGAAGCACTTCGCCAACAACCAAGCTCAGGGATCTTGTGATCTACCCTCCTCCATCAATAAACAAATTAGGGCATCCACAAGATCCAAGACATCAATTTTCCTTCAACTTCCTAGAGATTATGTATTACTTCAAAGAGTCATCAAATGCCAAAAATACAATGAGTTCAGATGAAGTATTTATGCTGAAAATGAAGAGGTGGAGCTCAAGCTAGGGTTTGAGTGTCATTAATTATAGAGTAAATGCATTCCTATCCTTGAAAACCATGCAAGGGATAAGGCAAGAATAGATGCAACTACTTCTCTATTTTAATAACTCTGTCTTAACTTCTAAAGAAGAAGAGGTAAAAATTTTGACTTTTAAGGCTTATAATAACTTTTACAATAACTGCCTTGACAGATAAAAATATCTTCTGACTGTGTAATAACTTCCCAAATGCCTTTATGGAAAGGAAACATGCTATAGGTGGCAGTTTGATCTTTTGGAGGAGTAACTGCTTCCTTGTTGAGTTATTCGAGACTGTCATGGGTTCAATTTGCCTTTGTTTAATCATAAAACTCAGTAATTAAGATTTTAACATTGTTTTTGTTTTGATAATCTACCTTACTGCCTTTATCCTTTGTTCTGCTTTTATGACTTTTTTATTCATTTATCCTTTATCTTTAAACTTTGGTCTTTTATCTTTAATCATTGTCTTAAGGGCTAATCATTTAATTTATCCTTTGGTCTTGGTTTTAGCCCCTTTAATCTTTCTATTCTTCATTTCTTCATCGTTCCTTTTTTTTTTTCTTATCTGTGTGCAGGGAGGGTTTTTGTAACCCATCGATAATCATGCTTTATCGAGGGTAAATATTTATGCGGGCCCTTATGTTTCTTTTATATGAATTTTCCTTTGGATCATTATCAGGAGGTTAATTCCATCATTTTCTTGACTGTCGGAATGCTTTTTAGGAATCACCACCTTTAAAACCTGCAAAAGATGCAAACATACATTAGTTTAAAGCCTACGGAAGGGGGTAAAACTGCCTTTGTCAGGGTCTGGATCTGTTGGGGGAAATATGCAGAGGAAGAGAAGACGCAGAGGGGAGGTTTTGTATGCGGAACTAGGTGAAAAAGGCAAACAATTTTGAATTTTTGGCGCGAGGGGAAGAAAGTGGTTTTGGAAAACCACGGTGATTTATCACGTAGGTTAAGAGCGGTAAGTGGTTTTGAGCAGGGGCCGCGCGATTCCACTTAGCATTGGACATGTGTCTGGGCTAATACCGCTTTTATCGCGCGGGTTAGGAGTGTTAACGCTCGGCGTCGATTTCTGTGCGATATGGGATCTAGGCCGTCAGATCTCAAAGGGCGAGATCGACAATGCGGAATGGTTGAGGGACTGGCATGCAGGTTTGGGAGTGGAGCCCAGGACAGGTGTCAGGATTTTATTGGATGAAGGGTTAAATGGAGAGCGGGGCCTGGGAGTAATGAAGTGAGCAGATATGTCAGGTAGCGCGGAATTGTGCTAATGCGGGATGAAGGGCGGGCAAATGATGGCCGTCGGATCAGGGCCCAAGGCCCAGAATCAATGATCGAGATGATCCAGGAGAAAATGAAGATGCGGGGTGAGGTAGAGGGGACCCGCTCTTTTTTTTTAAAAGGTTTTGGGTGGGCTTTTGATAAGATATGCGAGGTTAAAAATAAATGAGGCAGAGGAGTTTTTGAAATAGGGAAGGGGCTAGAATATAGCGGGCAGAGGCCTTGGTCTTATGGGAGCAGGGGGAACCAGGGCTGAGACGAGAAGGGGCTAAAGGCCTAATTTATGCAAAAATTCGCTTTTAACATAAAAACAGAGTTTTTATTAGAATGTAAAGGCTCTGATAGGCTTAGAAGTTAATTTTAAACAATGTAAGAAGGGTTTTTACATTGTTTAAGGGTTTTTTAGAAGAGAATGATGTGTGAGGGGAATTTTTGAGGGTTTTTTTAGAGGAAAAAAAGGGGATGAATTAGAGTGTAAGTGAGGTAATGAAAATGAGGCAAACAGGCCCATAAAATGGAGTTTTCTTTGCAGTAGGGTAAACTTTGAGAAGGAAAAAAATAAATTTTATAGTGAAATAATTAAATTTAGGATGACGAAGGTAGTGAGATTTCTAGAACTCACAATGTATCTCAGATATATTGTTTCTAGAAACCTTAGGATTTAGAACTTAGTCATCTTTGGATATCAACAAAATTTACTGATGACTAACAGTGGCTCCACTTGGGGAGGGAAGATTTCCTTTCAAGGTGTCCAAAACCTTAGTTTATGAAATCTCTGAGTTTCAGCAGATCAGTGCCTTATCCATTGGGCAAATTTCCCTTCATTTTATCTTGTTGATATTTCTTTGAAGTGATCATCTGATCAATCTGCAACATATGATTTCTTTCAAATAGAATTTCTACCTACCCAATCCTACTTGTCCTAACATTTTTCTTCTTTGAGTGCATTTGTATTGGCAAACTCTTGATATTTTATTTTTGAAAACAGAAAATAAACTATCTACTCCTATCCTTATTTCTTCCAAGAT
The DNA here is from genome assembly GCA_034641835.2 of Pinus albicaulis. Lineage (NCBI taxonomy): Eukaryota > Viridiplantae > Streptophyta > Pinopsida > Pinales > Pinaceae > Pinus > Pinus albicaulis. The sequence goes on along the minus strand of CM076569.1, from coordinate 136,117,083 downwards.
CCTAGATTAAACTAGTGAAATCTTTTTATTTTCTACCTAAAACCAATTCACTGCCAAGATTAAGTTGTTTGGCAGTCTTGATTCTCTAGCTAATGACATGAAATTTAAAGCATCGTTCAAATCAAGATTAAACAGTCTGATTCACCATGGTTGTGGCATTGAAACAAGCTGCACACAAATATTATTTGCATAAAAGTAAATTTAGAAAGATAAGGCTGTGATTTGTCATTAGGAATGCATCATTATCTATCTCTTTGGTTCTGTTTTAAGCATGTGGAACCATAATCTTTGTATTTTCCTAATCCATCATTCTTGATAAGACAAATTTAAAATAATCTTGACAATATTTCTTTCTACTAACTTATCAACATAAATTTAAAGCATGTTCAACCATGATTAGGCTATATGACTGAACATATATCTTTTTTAAATCAGTAGTGGCATTTAGACTTGCGCACTTTCAACAGTACTATTTTTTGGGTATGGAGCTATACCTCTTTGATTTTCCCTCTTTTTCATTTTATTTTATTGTTTTTGTATTATATATTTTTTTTCTCATGCTATGTTATGTATAATGAGTGAAAATTTTGAATTCAGGACTCTTGACAGAAATAATGTTTAAGCATCCTGCCATTGACAGGACCTCCAAATAGTTCTTTCCCATTCAGCCCTTGTAAAAAGAAAACATTATGACCCCTAATTGAGTGGATGATGTAAGGCCCTTTCCATAGATTCTCAAACTTGTCATGTTTACATTTATCTTCTCTCCTTGAATCCCATTTGAAAACTGTGTCCCCAACTTGGAAGTTATTTGATTTGGTCCTTCTGTCAAAGATCTTCTTGATGTTTTCTTGAAATACTTGTGTCCTTTTTCACACTTCCTCTTTTGTTTGTTGTAGATGAATGGTTTTATTTAGTATTCTATGAATTTCATTTCCTTCTGTTTGTAATTCTTAGAGAAATTTCATGACTGGAACTCCCAAAGATGTAGGGAATACTGCATCTATGCCATATACCAGCGGATAGGGGGGAAAATTTATTGATTATTTGGTGGTTAGCCTATCAGCGAATAATGCATAAACTAGCTTATTATGCCATGATTTCTGATTTTGATCCAACAGTTTTTTGATAATGTTGACCAAAATTTTGTTGGAGGATTCAGCGAATCCATTACCCTGGGGGTAGTAAGCTGTGGAATGGCCCAATGTGATATGATATTTGTAACATAAATCAACCATTCTTTTGGATTTGAAAGCAACAGCATTGTCTGTGATAATTTTTCTAGGACAACCATATCTGGATAGTATGTTCGTTTCAAGGAACTTGATAATGACAGAGTCAGTGGCATTCCTAGAAGAGATGACTTCTATATACTCGGTAAATTAATCTGTGGCAGTGAGGATCCACTCATGTTGGGTAGATGAGATTGGGTGAATTTCTCCAATAAATTATAAACCCCATTTTTTAAAGGAAGCCTCAACACTAATGGGATGTAAAGGTAAAGATAGGAGCTTTCTCTTGCCATCAAAAATCTGACACTTATGGCAAGTCATGACTAGTTTTTGAGTGTCTGGGAAAAGGGTGGGCCAATAATAGCCAACTCTAAGAATCTTGTTGGCTTTTTTCTTCTAGTAAAGGTGGCCTCTACATTCTCCCTCATGCATCTCATGCATGATTTTTCCCACATCATCCTCAAGTAAACATTTAAGAAATATACCAACAACATTTTTCTAATATAATACTCTATCTAAAATGCAGTAATTTAAAGTTTTTTGTTTCAAGAATCTTTCTTTAGTCTTAGATAGAGAAGGAGGAGTATTAAGATATAGAAGCACATAAATGATATCAGCATACCAATGTGAATTCAAAAATATTTCTTCAATATATGGAGCTATGGATTTTTTTGTTTCTTCTAAAACATCAACCGTGTTTATATCTAATGCTTGGAAATTTGATTCTTCCATGAGTTTTGCTAATCCCTGTCCTTTAATCAGCGTGGTAGGCCTGATCTCTAAATCATATTCTAAGATAATTGCAATCCATTTTCCCCTTTTACCATCAGGGTCTTGACTTAGAATGTCCTTGACAACTATATATGGGACAAAAGCAATGATATGAGAGTGTAAAATGTAGACTCGGAAATATTTCAATACTTTTATCAAGGCTAAGGCTTGTTTCTCCATGATATTATATTTGAGTGGAGCATCTCTCAAGGCCTTACTAAAAAATTATATTGATAGTTCTTGGCCCATGCTATTCTTTTGCAACAAGACTGCAGCAATGGTGTGTTCAAAGGAAAAAGAGAAAATGTATAAATCCTTAGTGAAATCAGGGCTAATAAGAACTGGTGTTTGAGTGAGAGCTTGTTTTACCAGTTCAAATGAATGCTTGGATTATAAGGTCGGTTTAACCCCTATTTCCTTTTTTAGCATGTTTGTGATATTCTTGAAAATTTCAACAAGGTTGGAGATGAACCTCCTCACAAAATTGATCTTTCCAATGAAAGATTGCAACTCTTTGAGGTTTCTAGGATGGTTGATTTTCAATATGCCTTCAATCCTTTTAGGGTCTACTTTGATTCCCTCTTCAAAATTTACGTGGCCAAGAATTTTTCCTTATTGGATACGAAAGAGTGTCTTTTCAGGATTCAAAGGTAAGTCATATTTTCTACATTTTTCAAATGAAACAAATGTTCTTTATCAATTTTGGAGAAGACAGTAATGTCATCAAGGTAGATTATTATAAAATAGCCTATGTCTTCTGAAAAATATATGTCCATGGCCCTTTGGAATGTGGCCCATGCATTCATTAAACCAAAAGGCATTTTAAAATACATAAATGTACCCCAAGGTGTGGTATAAGCAGTTTTGTGTTGATCACTTGGGAGTACTAACACTTAGTTGTAGCCTGAAAAACCCTACAACAGTGATATTATTTAGATCCAACCACCTTCTGAAGTATGTGGTCCATTTTAGGCAAGGGATAATTATCTTTCAGGGAGGCTCTGTTCATATTTCTAAAGTCAATGCAAAGCCTAATTTCCCCAGTCTTCTTCCTAACAGAGACAAGGTTGGACACCCACTGTGAGTATCTAAGGGGAACTATGTTCCCAACATCATACATCTTCTTGATATCTTTCTCAACTGAAGGCAATAAAACAGGGTTTATCCTTCTTAGTTTTTGTTTGAAAGGTTTCTAAAGGACCTTTTTGTTGAATGATGCTAGTATAATATGATTTCAGATCTTTGTACCCCCATGCAAACACATCTCCAAACTCCTTGAAATTTTCAATATATTCCTGTTTGATATGAGTAGGGAGAGTGCTAGTTAACTTGATCATTTTGGGTTCATTTATGCTGCCTATGTTAAGTTCTTCTACATTGGTTTATATAGGCTCCATCTTTGGTTTTTTAGCTACATCATTGAAATCAAACAACTCTCTAGTGGTGTAAGACCTCTTGGTATTGAATCATTTTTACATTGTAAAACTTCAAGGTCTTTTTGGTCTGTTTTGTTCAGTATTTCTGCTGTATAAAGATATTCAAATTTATTTATATCAGCAGTAGAGGACAACTCTATTTTATGGACTTGTTTTTCATCAAGATAGTCTTTTTCATGGCTTGAGCTAGGTGTTAATTCAGCGAAATCATTCTTTGATTGCAGAAAATCATCAATGTGTTTACCACCTTCAAACACTTGCCAATAGTCTTCATTGTCAGGTACTGTGGGCCTATTTTTTACTTTAACAGTGAATTGTTCATTTTCATGTGGGATTTGGAAATTGCTGGCAGCAAAGGAAAGTTCATTTGCAACGCTGTTATGAGCTCTAGGGATGAAAGTGAGTTCATATTTTTCAAAGGTTTTTAGGAGCTCTAGGGTAGCATTCCTATATTCTCTTAATCTTGGGTTCTTGGTTGAATACTCCCCTTTTATTTTCCTAACAATCAGCTTTGAATCTCCTTGGACTAAAATTTTCTTGGCTCCTACATAATTGAGCAAATGTAGGCCAAGTAGGAGAGCTTCATATTCTGCAATGTTATTGGTGCATTGGAAATCAAGTTTATAAGAATGTCCTTGGTTTGTATTGTGTATCCATACACCAGCTCCAGAACTTGTTTTGCTACAAGAGCCATCAAAGCTCATTTCCATAGTGTTTCTATCTCCTACTCATTCTCATTGTCATTTTGTTGTTCAGGGCTGCTAAGGTTAAGGCTATCACATTTTTCTTTTGGGGACTGTTTTGACTATTCAGGTGGTCTTAACTTTGTCTCATTTTCCTTTTCTTGTTGGCTGAATTCATCTTCATTGTACAAGATAAAGGAATCTAAATCTGAATGAATAAAATAAACATGAGTGTTGTTTGGCTTGTCTATGTTGCTTACCATAAATTTCATATGAGATTCTCTGTATAATCTACTAGTTTGGTTAAAAACTAGAATGGTAGCATAAGACATGTCCATTTGAAGGCTTCTTTGAAGTTTTTCTCCCCATGATCTAGATAGAAGCATGCCATATTTTGGGGAAATGTCAGAAACAACTATGTCCATAACTAGACCCTTAGCAAGAATTTGTGCCAGATTGACACATAAATCCTTGATTAGACCTAAACATTTGACTCTGCTTGAATTAAAGGAATACAGGTCCTTGTAAGGTTTATTAGTCTCTAGGCCTATTCTCTCCATCACCACTTTTGGCATAAGGTTGTGAGAGGCACCAGAATCTAGCATGGCATTGTGTAAAATCTTATCATGTATATTTAAGCTAGCATAAAATGGAGGAATGGTTCCTTCTTGGTATTCTCTCTACTTCATGACCAAAAAATAGTTCTGGTTTATCATCTGTCAAGATCAAAGTGTCAGTATCATTGTCTATATTCAAAACTTTCAAAACTTGGTTTTTATATACATCCTGGGTTACTAGTTCAGCTAAGGGTATGTTAATTTTGATCTTGGCAATCTCACCTTCAAGGCTGAAAGGGACTAATGTTTTTGACATATTTACATTTGTTTTGTCAAGCATAGTCTTTTCAGAAATTCTGATTTGTTGAGTTTTATTAGGACTGTTATTTAGGACAAATTTCTCAGGGCCACTAGCAAAAGTAATAGGGCATCTTGGGTCAAGATTTTGCTGATTAGTTTTGTCCTTATTTGAGTTAGTTTTCTTAGTCAAAGTGTTAATTGTGTTTGCTATCTTTTTAGGAGAATTTTTTGAAGTTTTCCTCATAGCAGTACCTATGTTTTCATCATTGGAAATTTTTGGTTTCCTTTTACTTCTAAGATCATATTGTCTGTGCACCTCCATTATTTCATTTTCAAACCCCAATTGCTAATCTTCAGAATCCTCATGATTATTTTCAACTTGTTCTGAGGAGAAGAAACCTTGTTCTTCTTCAGTGAGGAAAACATATGTCTCACTGTCAAATCCTATCAGATTTACATGATTTTCTTCTAACCTTTTAGTTTCCCTTTCTTCTTCTTGATCTACATAGTTTTGTTGAAATGGAGGCCTGATTTGCTGGTCATTATCTCTTTATCTATCTTGAAGAGGGTCTCTTCTGAAATTTGGATTTCTATTTCTGTTTTGGGAAATTGATTTGGTTTTATATTGGAGGCACTCTATCATTTAAGTTTATTTTATCAAGCATTCTTTCCATTACCCTCATTAAGTTTTCAATTTTAGCATCAACTGATGAGGTTGATGCCATTGTTTCATCTTTGTATGTGACTCTTTTCTCTAATTTAAACCTAGCTCTTTTCTCAATCAGATTTTCTTCTACACTAATAGCTCCCCTTTGCATATCTTATAATGTTAGGGGGTCTCTCTCTCTTAGCTGGTAGGCCATGTCTGGATCAAAGCCTTTAGGAAATTTAGCTAAGGCTAGACCTAGTGGAGGTTTCATGTTTGGGGGAATTGCATTGTAAACACTATTGAATCTAGTGCAATAATCTTGGAAATTTCCCTAGTATTTATTTTAAGGTTGCTATATTCTGAAGGATTTGGAAAGGGTTCTTTTTTATTTCCCATTTTTTTATGAATGTTTGGTATAAAGAAGGCAAATCATTTATGCTATTAGGAGTTAAGATTTTAAACCATTTCTTGGCTTCTCCTCCTAAAATTTGGGCAAAGATTCTCATCTTAATGGTATTTTCTTCTATTTCCATGTAATCAAAGGCATCATCCATTTTATCTACATGTTTTTGGGCAGTAGCAGATTCAGTTCCAATGAAATGGGGAATTCTAGATTGATAATCATTTGGTAAAGGAAACAGAGGTTGTGGTAACACTAATGGGGCATACCACGCTGCCATGGTGGGAGAAAATGGGGGATTTACAAGAGCTAGATTTGTAAAAGGGAAATTGGGATGAAAATGAGTTTTTTGAACATTGGATGTGTGGATGGGGGTGGTGGAAGTACTTGGACCAACACGCTGATTATGAGCAGATTTGTTATGGAAAGAACTAAAGTGATGGAGAAGCTGAAAATCAGGAGGAGTGGAACGAGAAGCTTCTCTACTAAATTTTTGCTGCAAGTTTGTGGGCTGAAGGTCAAATTGGTCAATATTACTATGTGATGTTGACACCTAATCCTATGGATGGGTGTGCATTTGTATTTTTGTATATTATTTAATATTAGGAAATAAGGAAGGCCAAGAGTCATTGGGAGATGAATCCCAATAGCCTCACCTCCCATCTATAAAAGCATGTACATTCTTCAGCTAATACACATTCTGATTTTGAGGAGTTACCTCCTGGTTTGACATGGTATCAGAGCCAGCCCCACTATTGGCATTTCTGCCCTGTGGTGTAACTCCCTCTCCTTTGCTCAGTCAATATTTTTAATATTTTTCTGCTGCTCTTAATTGCTAGACTGTTATTCTGCATTTTGTTTCCCTATATAGTACTGACATTTGCAGCTCCAGCTCTTGCAGCTCCTGAAGACTGCAGGCTCTGTCATTCTGCAAATTGCAGGCTCTGTCATTCTACAGATTCAATTTCAAAATTATTTTTTATAACAACCCTTTGGGCCTCCTCCATTCTCCACTCTCATCGACTCACCTCCCTCTCCCTCACTGTTCCATTCCCTATTCCCTACCCAACGCACTGTTCCATTCCCTATTCCCTATTCCCTACCCAACGCACTGTTATATTCTCCCTCTGGCCGCACGCACAGCCCTCCCCTCACTCGCATTACAGCGCTCCCTCCTGCTTTTAACACGCCCCTTCATACATATACCACGCTGTCATACCACGCCTCCATACGCCTCCTCCTTAACATTCATCACAGCGCAGCCTCCAAGATTGATTTCACAGTCAACATACAATACACCCTGCGCTCCCTCTTTTGCCTTTCGCCCTTGCTACAGCGCTCAATACCTGAATAAACAACTCCCTCTATCCGTTGTTAACACAGGTGGTCTGCATATATTCAACACGCCTCCAACGCCCTGCCCCTCACACCGTTCTTTGCATCATATAATACTGTTGCATCATATATATACAGTTGCACCATTACCTCTGTCCGTTGTTAACACAGCGCCATAACACCAGCTCCATGCGCTTTGTAATACGCCCTCCATAACCGCTGTATACCATAAATACCATAAATACTTTTCAATACCACTGTTTTACCATAAATACGTTTCAATACCAACGTTTTACCATTAAATATCGCTCATATATACTGTCGTGGTGTCATTAAATACCGCTCATATATACTGTCGTGGTGTAATACGTTGTCTATCCATACCCACCATACTATATTTTATATGATACAGCGTATATGTTAAACAGTGGGCGTGCTACATAAAGAGCGTGCGTGTTATATTCCCATGCCACTTCCACTTTGTCATACCGCTCCCATTACACGCATACCGCTCACATCGTTTAATACCGCCCCTCCATAATAACACCCCTTCCACCTTTTTCATATACATTTTTTTTCCCAAACAAAAAAAAAAAATTATATATATTTTTTATGCAGAATTCAATTTATAGAAAAGAGTATTTTTTTTTTTTTTAAATTCAGTGTTCAGCAAGAGTTTTTGAGCAGAATTAGTTTCCAGCAAAGAGTTTTTTAAACTCAGAGTATTTCTCCAGCAAGATTTTTTGTCCCCTTTAATTGAGCAGATTTCAAGAATTGAAAGTTTGTATAGCAGAAATTTTTCCTCTTCAGAAGATTTTTTTTTCCAGCAAAGTTTTGTTTTTTCTCTCCTCCTTCAAAAGAAGATGACAGTCCCTTCATCTTCTAAAGAGGCTGCCTACTTGGCACAGAGAGAAAAGAGACATGCTTCAGATCCATCCAAAGGAAGAGAAGGCAGAAGACGAAGAAGAAACTTCAGAGAAAAGGGGGCCAGACAATCTAAAGCTCAGCAGCAAACAAATCAAGATAGAGGTAAAACTAATGACAAAGACAAAGGTAAACCAGCTGAATCAGCTCATTCTGTTCTAGCACATTGTAACAATGGAGTAACTGAAAACCTATTTGATGTTTCATTTACTTCATGGAGAGATGATTGGTTGCTAGATTCAGGAGCAACATGTCCCATGACATTTAGAAAAGATTTTTTTGAAGAATTCACTGACAAAGTTGATGGAGCAGTATATTTCACAGATAAATCCAAACTCAAGCCATCAGGGCTTGGCACAGTCAGGCTTAAACTGCCTGGTCTTCCCGATCATATCCTACATGAGGTTCTATACCTCCCGGAGTTGAAGAGAAACTTGTTATCCCTGATCGAAATCTGGCAGCAAGGACACTCAGTTCACTTGTTTGATGGCAAGGCAGAGGTCAGATCAGCATCAGATCACTCACTTGTCATGGAGGGAATAGAAGAAGGGAGACTCTTAAAGCTGAAAGGTTCATCTTCTCATGCTCAAAACTTTGCATTCAGTTCACATCATGATGAAGGTACATTTCCATCAAGTCTTTTATGGCATGCTAGATTTGGACACTTAAACTATGACAACCTTCATTTGTTGAAGAAAAATGGTGTTGATGGACTGCCTACAATTCCTAGAAAACCTAAGGGATGTGATGCTTGTATTCTAGGAAAGCATAGCAAACAGCCATTTCATGATTCACACTCAAGAGCACATAGGAAACTTGAACTTGTTCATTCAGATTTATGTGGCCCTATGCCTATTACTTCTGCAAATGGAAACAAATACATGATGACATTTATTGATGACTACACCAGAATGTGTTGGATCTACTTACTGAAGAATAAGTCTGATGCTTTTCAAACTTTCAAGAATTTTCATGCATGGATTGAAAATGATGCACAAACACATATTGGCTCTCTACGTACTGATAATGGAAAAGAATACACTTCAAACTAATTTGAAAATTATCTTCGTCAACATGGAATCAAACATCAAACAATTGTGCCATATAATCCCCAACAGAACGGTGTAGCTGAAAGAATGAACAGAACTATTTTAAATATGGTCTGCTCCATGTTATTTTTCAAGAATGTAAAATTGATGTTTTGGGCTGATGCAGTTCTATGTGCTGTTTACATAAAGAATAGGTGTCCTTCAAGTTCAATTAGAAACAAAACTCCTTTTGAAATGTGGTATGGCCACATTCCTTCGGTAAAGAATTTCAGGGTCTTTGGGTCCACCTGTTATGCCTTGATACCCAAGGGTCAAAGGAACAAACTTGGTGCTAGAAGCAGAAAATGTATCTTCTTGGGGTACTCCAATACCTCCAAAGGATATCGTCTCTATGATGAAGCAAATAAAAAGTTTGTGATAGCAAGAGATGTCATATTTCTTGAATCGTCCAAGAGTGACAAGGTTGTTGAGTGGCAACTTGATCGCCTGGATAGATTCACACATGCAAAGTCTTTCCAAGAATTTGATAATGTGATTCCACACCTTGAAGGGGGGATTCCAATATTGAATCAAACTGTGGAATCATATCCTGAAGCACTCTCTCCCCCACATGAAGAAACAACCACAGATGACACATTGGATGATGTGATTGACAGAATTGGGAGATTGAATCTTGAATCAATCCCAACTCAGTCAAATGACCAGCCTGGGCCATCTCAGAAAGGTCCTCCCAAATGGTTGACAAAGACACTGGAGAATGTTCATCCTGATGAGGTTGGAAAAACAGGAACAAGAAGTTCCACTCAACAAATCAAAGGTGATGTAGATAATTCTGATTCCCCTGTTGATATGGATATTGCTTATAACTGTGAATTGAGTTTGTCTACAGATCATGAACCAATTTCCTTCAAAGAAGCCGCTTCTCATGATGAATGGAAAGAAGCGATGCAGAAGGAGTATGATGCCTTGATAAAGAATGGCACTTGGAAGCTGGTTGATCCGCCTTTTGGAACAAAACCAATTGGCTGTAAGTGGGTCTACAAGAACAAGTACAAAGTAGACGGCTCACTTGACAAGCACAAGGCCAGGCTTGTGGCAAAAGGATTCGCACAGAAAGAAGGAGTCGATTATGAAGAAACTTTTGCTCCCACAGCAAAATGGACCACCATCCGGACTCTCTTTGCCTTAGCAGCTCAGAATGGATGGAAAGTCCATCAGATGGATGTAAAAACAACCTTCTTGAATTGAGATCTAAAGGAGAAAGTTTATATGTCCCAGCCAGAAGGATTTGTGATAAAGGGTCAAGAACACAAAGTTTGCAAACTTGTAAAATCCTTGTATGGCCTCAAGCAAGCACCACGAGCCTGGTATGAGAAATTGACCGAGCATCTTCTGAAACTTGATTTCAAACACTTTGATCTTGATGATGCAACTCTGTTTGTTAAGAAAGTTGGAAAAACAGTTGTATATCTTGTGGTATATGTAGATGATCTTTTGATAACAGGAAACAATGAGAGCTATATTGCATCCATGAAGAAAGAGTTGAAGAAAGGTTTTGAAATGACTCATTTGGGTCATGTTCATTACTATTTGGGTATTGAAGTAATTCAACATCCTAAATTCATATTTCTTTCTCAAAAGAAGTACATTGGAGATCTCTTGAACAAGTTTGGCATGGATGACTGTAAACCCTTAACCACTCCAATGGAACAAAACTTGAAGCTCACATCTATTGAAGGGAAGGAATTTGAGGATGCAACTAAGTATAGACAGCTTGTAGGAAGTCTTATCTATCCGACCACCACCAGACCTGACATTTCATTTGCTGTTGGAATCCTCTCAAGGTTCATGCAAAAACCTTGTGAAGGACATTGGTCTGCTGCAAAAAGAGTGTTAAGGTACTTGAAGGGGACTCAAGACCTTGGACTCAAATATACACAGGTAGGCGACTTCAGCTTGATCGGATACTCTGATTCAGACTTTGATGGCGACAAAGAAACAGGGGTGTCTACTACAGGTTACACCATGAGTCTTGGATCAGGAGCTCTCTCATGGAGATCACGCAAACAGTCAGTTCCAGCAGATTCCACGACCGAGGCAGAATATGTGGCAGCAGCTTAAGCAACAAAGGAAATTGTGTGGCTCCGGAAAATCCTGGAAGATTTGCAGATGAAACAGATGTATTCCACTCCACTCATGATCGACAACACTTCTGCAATAAAGTTGGTCAAGAACCCAAAGTTCCATGATCAAACAAAGCACATCAATACAAAGTACCATCTCATTCCAAGCATCACAATGCTAAAACTATCCATCTACATAGTTATTCATAACTATGTCCTACATCTTCACCAAAGCACTTGGAAGAGAAAAGTTTGAAAAGTTCAAATCGATGCTTGGACTCACCAACATCCCTTCGGATTAAAGGGGGGAATGTTGACACCTAATCCTATGGATGGGTGTGCATTTGTATTTTTGTATATTATTTAATATTAGGAAATAAGGAAGGCCAAGAGTCATTGGAAGATTAATCCCAATAGCCTCACCTCCCATCTATAAAAGCATGTACATTCTTCAGCTAATACACATTCTGATTTGAGGAGTTACCTCCTGGTTTGACATGTGACTTGGTTCTAAATACATTCTTTGTGTGAGAAAAATCAAAGTGAGGATCTTTAAAGACTGTAAGGTTTTCAGGGACAAATATTGTTCTTTGGATGGTCCTATCAGTAGTCAAATTTCTAGTTTTAGAAGTTTGCCACAAAATATTTTCTGGATCATTAACTATTGGAGGAGGATTAGGGTCTAGATGAGATTTGGTATTGATCCTATGTGAAGCCAGATTCTAATTTCAAAATGTAGAGAGGCTGAAAGCTTTAAGGACTGTTTTTCAAATGTTTTTACCTCTCTTAGTGTTTAGTACCTTGCTAAAATATGGAACTAGGCTTCTAAACTTTTTTAGGACTGATTTGACACAATATTGAGGGAATCTAAAAGAACTAGTGGATAAATAGGCCTACTGGGGCTAGTGGAGTTGCCAGGTGGAAATTTTTAGCTCTTTTTAAGGTAAAATGTGTTATGGTCCACTACCAACAAGTAATAAAACCAATCAAGGAATTTTTTTGGGTTTTCTGAGTTTTTATGTGGTTCTTATGGTTTCTGGAGTCCTAAGGAGTACTTAGTTTTTCACTGACTCAAAGGTCCCGCCATAATTTCCAGAATGTTGTAGTCCTGTGATTTGGTAGATTGGCATACCAAATGACAAGGCAACATGGAACCAATCTTTAGAATTCTAGGACCTAGCCTTCCTAGATTCAAAGAGGGATATCTCAGGTTGTTTACAAATGATGTGTGCTTGTTTGATTTTAAGGGTTGATTTTAGGCTAGTTATTAAGTACACGTTTTGTTTGATTGTTTTGGTTGGAAATAATGATAAAAAAACATAGATAGAATGGAAAATCTATAAGTCATTGAGCAATGGAGTGAAATAGAAGTCATGAAAAGTTTATAAAAGGATCGGGGAGTATCATAGGGAAAATATAACTTAGGCACTAGATCTTCAAAGTTTTTGGAATAATGAGGTGAACATTAAGAATAAGAATGAAAAGTAGGACAGAGAAATTAAGAATTCTTTATCATGTACTTTAAACAAGAGACATCTTTAAGGTATCTGTTTTGAAGCAAGCCAAAGGACAGGGCAAACCATAAACTTCTTTGGACAAACTTTCAATAAGAAAACCTTTCAGGCAACAATCCAGTAATCAAAGGCTACTTTTAGATAAGAAAACATATAAGATAAACAATAGGAGTAGCGTAAGATAAAACAGAAATAATCTAATCTGCTTTTGACTAACTCTCTAAGGATATTCAAAGCAAATTTTAAAGACAGATCAGAGGACAGGGCACACCATAGACTTCCCTGATTTAGGCTCTACTAAGCATACTTTAAAGGAGTTTTAGAAACAATTCTCAAGTTGTACTCAAAGGAGCATTAACTTACCACTTAATTTATTGGTTTCACTCTATTGAAGTCATTCTTTAAAACAACCTCTCAAGCCGTACTCAAGGGAACATGGAATTACCAAAAGAGAAAATCCTTGGTTATACTCTATTGAATTATTTATAAAATAATAAGCTATAGGGAACTGGAGGGCAATTAAGAATCCTCCAATCAGACCTTGCAGAAGATAACATTAAGACAGTTAAGAGTAAACAAAACTAAGGTGCTTTCAAAAAACCTTTATTAGCTTAAAACTTTTACTCTACTGTAACAAAGAAGGTTGAAAACATAATGAAAATAGGAAAATACAATAACAGACAGAAGCACTTCACCAACAGCCAAGCTCAGGAATCCTGTGATCTACCTTCCTCCATCAACAAACAAATCAGGGCATCCACAAGATCCAAGACATCAGTTTTCCTTCAACTTCCAAGAGATTATGTATTACTTCAAAGAATCATCAAATGCCAACAATACAATGAGTTCAGATGCAGTATTTATGCTGCAAAGGAGGAGGTGGAGCTTAAGCTAGGGTTTGAGTGTCATTAATTACAGAGTAAATGCATTCCTATATTGAAAACCATGCAAGGCATAAGGCAAGAATAGCTGCAACTAATTCTCTATTTTAATAACTCTATCTTCACTTCTAAAGAAGAAGAGGTAAAAAGTTTGACTTTTAAGGCTTCTAATAACTTTTACAATAACTGCCTTGACAGATAAAAATATCTTTTGAATCTATAATAACTGCCCAAATGCCTTTATGGAAAGGAAACGTGATATAGGTGGCAGTTTGATCCTTTGGAGGAGTAACTACTTCTTTGTTGAGTTATTCGAGACTCTCATGGGTTCAATTTGCCTTTTTTTAATCATAAAACTCAATAATTAGGCCTTTAACATTGTTTTTGTTTTAATAATCTGCCTTACTACCTTTATCCTTTGTTCTACTTTTATGACTTTTTTATTCATGTATCCTTTATCTTTAAACTTTGGTCTTTCATCTTTGATCATTGTCTTAAGGGCTAATCCTTTAATTTATCCTTTGGTCTCAGTTTTAGCCCCTTTAATCTTTCTGTTCTTCATTTCTTCATCATTCCTTCTTTTGTCTGCTTATCTGTGTGTAGGGAGGGTTTCTATAACCCATCGATAATCATGCTTTATCGAGGGTAAAGCTTTATGCGGGCCCTTCGATTTCTTTTATATGAATTTACCTCTGGATCATCATCTGGAGGTTAATTCCATCATTTTCTTGACTGTCGGAATGCTTTTTAGGCATCACCGCCTTTAAAACTTGCAAAAGACGCAAACATACATTAGTTTAAAGCCTATGGAAGGGGGTAAAATTGCCTTTGTCAGGGTCTAGAGCTTTTGGGGGCAATATGCAGAGGAAGAGAAGATGCAGAGGGGAGGTTCCGTATGCAGAACTAGGTGAAAAAGGCGAAGAATTTTGAATTTTGGGTGCGAGAGGAAGAAAGTGGTTTTGGAAAACCACGGAAATTTATCGCGTAGGTTAAGAGTGGTAAGTGGTTTTGAACATGGGCCGCGTGATTCCACTTAGCATTGGACGCGTGTCTGGGATAATAATGCTTTTATCACGCAGGTTAGGAGTGTTAACGCTTGGCGTCGATTTTTGCGCGATATGTGATTTGAGCCATCAGATCTCAAAGGGCGAGATCGACGGTGTGGAATGGTTGAGGGATTCGTATGCAGGTTTGTGAGTGGATCTCAGGATAGGTGTCGGGATTTTATTTGATGAAGGGTTAAAAGGAGAGCGGGACCCGGGAGTAATGACGTGAGTAGATCTGTCGGGTAGTGCAGAATTGCACTGATGCAAGATCAAGGGTGGGGAAATGATGGCCGTCGAATTAGGGCCTTGGGCCCAGAATCAACGGTCAAGATGATTTGGGAGAAAATGAAGAGGCGCGGTGAAGTAGAGGGGGCCCGCTCTTAATTTTTGAAAGTTTTTGGGTGGGTTTTTGATAAGTTATGCGGGGGTAAAAATAAATGGGCTGGAGGAGTTTTTGAAATAGGGAAGGGGTTAGGATATAGTGGGCAGAGGCCTTGGTCTTATGGGAGCAGGGGGAACCAGGGCTGAGACGAGAAGGGGATAAAGGCCTAATTTATGCAAAAATGCGCTTTTAACATAAAAACAAAGTTTTTATGAGAATTGAAAGGGTCCAATAGGCTTAGAAGTTAATTTTAAACAATGTAAGAAGTGGTTTTAGATTTTTTAAGGATTTTTTAAAAGAAAATGATGTGTGAGGGGAATTTTTGAGGGTTTTTTGAGAGGGAAAAAATGGGATGAATTAGGGTGTAAGTGAGGTAATGAAAATGAGGCAAACATGCCTAGAAAATGGAGTTTTCTTTGCAGTAGGGTAAACTTTGAGAAGACAAAAGATAAAGTTTATAGTGAAATAGTTAAATTTAGGATGATGAAGGTAGTGGGATTTCTAAAACTCACAATGTTTCTCAGATATATTGTTTCTAGAAATCTTAGGATTTAGAACTTATTCCTCTTTGGATATCAGCAAAATTTACTGATGACTAACATTGAGAAGTTCGCATTGAAGTTCGCTGGAGGTTCACCAAGGTCTGAGGAACACCAGTCCGCTAAAGGCAGGAGGCCGCGAAAGGACACCAGAGTGTGAAATATCAAAGATTCGTGTACGGTTTCATGTAAAGGTTCATGTATTGGTTACAGAGAAGATAATCATCAAAATGCAAGTGCAAGCTTCTATTAATAAAAAAATGTATTTTCCACTAAAAAGTAGACAATCTCACTTTTTCACACATCCTTTCAATTATTGTACTGATACATATTAAAATTCACATTTATACAAATTGTATGGAGATGTGCCATTGTTTATGAAGTTGTAATATTCCTAATTAGCGATAGCTAATTGGAATATTCAACTTCGTATAGTTTTGCCGACTATAGTTTATTAATAAATTAAAAGTGAGAAGAGGGGTCTAACTCACTTAAGCAAATTAGAGCATTTCCCTAGTAGCACAACGTTATAACTTATGGGGAGCCATGGGGGTCCAACACCACGCAGAGGAAGGGACCCACGTAGCTTCTAGGAGCATCTGCGCAGTTGGTGAGGAGCACGTGGAAGAGAGAGAGACCACGTTAGGGTTTTGGAGAGAGGTCAGCGTTATAAAATATGGGATAGCCTCCTCATTTGGATTCATTCTTGTTGTTGATGATATTTAAGCTAGACTTTTGTCTTCTTGAGCACACTGGCTATTTAGCCTGTCTGCAGCACTATTTAGTGCGTTGAGTGTCTCCGGTCGGAGATCTCACCCTTAGCCCCGGGGGACTTCGAGTGCCTGCTCAGGTAAGGTCATTTCTTCAGTCTTTAGCGGGAGGTTTGGTTGGTTGTTTTGCTGAGGAGCTGGGCTTCTCTTGTGACTGCGCAGTCCCTAGGAGAGAGGACACAGTTCTTCTTGGAGGTGTTCCGGTTCGGGGTTTCTGTAGGAGTTTCAGTTGATATCCGGAGTAGAGGATCAGTCTTTGCTAGTGGGAGGGTTCCTGAGGAGTTTGTGGCATTGTTTCAGATATTTTATTTGGCATCTGCGCTGAGCCTTCCAGAGGTAGCGTAATTCCTTGAGGAGGGCTTCTTTGGTGATTTTCGGAGGCTGACCATTTTTGATATGGTTTCTGGGTTTTTTCCAGGTTGGAGAGTACAGGGGATTTTCATATTTTCAGCTCATTCCGGCAAGGGGAGCAGCCTCTAATTTCCATTCCATTCCAGCAGTGGCAGTTTTCCGGCAGTTTCCTAGCAGCGGGGACGCAGTTCCTTAGAGCAGCCATTTCTGATCTTTTCTAAGAGAGTTCTTCACTTGCCTTGAGCAAGAATAGGTGCTATCATTCTGATCAGCCATTGTATTACATTTTATTTCTCAGATTAATAAAATGGCTTAGCATTCCCGGCATTTTTATGAGTATTTGCTTTATGTTCTATTTCTGGCATTTTCTATATTGTCGTATGCTTGTATTGTTGTTTATTTCCCTTCCGGAATATTACAGTGGTATCAGAGCATAGTTCTGGCTCAGCCTGTGGTCTATGACATCAGGAAAGAGATCATACAGAGGTTTGCTGGAATTTTGGAGAGCAATAGCAGTTGCAGTACCAAAAACGAAATTGGAAAAAGGGCCAAAATACAAAGGGTCAAATTTTGAAGTTTGGAATTAGAAGAAACCCTTTTGAGGTTTTTCTGGGTTTTGGGCAAGGACCACCTTCCCAAGTTCCTAGAATTTTCTGAGTAGTTTTCAGTGGGTAAATCAGAGGCCGAAGACAAGCCACAGTATAGTTTTGGAGCAGCAGTGCCATTTCATGAGGAGCCTATAGACACATAGCAGGAGGAGCCGATGGCAGGTGATGATCGTGCAAAGAGATTTGGGGAGATGCTCCTCAAATCAGTACAGGATTTGTCGAGGCAGATTGAGGTGATGGGACAGAGATTCACTGCTGTGGAGGCTAGACAGCGTGAAACCCCAAGGGGTTTCCAGATTGGCGAAGGTTCAGGCACATCCCACCATTTGCCAGAGCATGATGCCACTTAGCATATATGGCATCACATACACCCACACGTTCTACCCTGCCCACTTTTCTGGGTGTGGACACAGGGGCAGGAGCACAACAGGAGCTAGAGCCTGGCCACATGGGTGATTATTTCGCTGAGTATCAGGCATATGGGCAGGAGTTCAGGGATGCCCTTCCATTCAGAGACTTTTTTCATCTCCAGCGGGATAGCAGACCTCGCAACTTTCACAGAGGGAACAAGAAGTCACATGACGGGGGCTTGTGGCACACAGTGGGTAGATTCCATCTACTAACATTTGAAGGGTCATCCGAGCATTCGGAAAAAGTTTGGGTGGAGAAGTTGGATACCTCTCTCCAGCTTGACCGAGTATCAGAGAAGGAAACCATCAAAATGGTTACCTTGCACTTGGAGGATGTGAGCACACAGGATTGTAGGGAGTTCGAAGATACACCTAGTGTGACAGAGGACTCACACTCATTAGAGACCTCCTTGACCGTGCCGGTTGATATCATAGTGGAGAAGGTAGAGCCTACACCAGTAGAGCCATCCATTGAGGTGATGACCGGAGTCGTGTCCGAGTCTTCGGGTGGTAGTAACACACAACAGATGGGTGAGGCGACAGGAGATGTATCCACATTCGATGAGGCACTAGGAGATACAGAGGGATTGGATGATGGTCACAGACAGCGGTATCATCGACTTCGGACAGACCATCGAGTTTTGAAAGGGAAGGCCACGTCAGTACGGGAGGCCATTTTGTTGCAGGACAAGGAGTTAGAGGGCATGAGAGTGGCTTGTGCCAAGTCGGTGGCCAAGTTGGCTTACATTGGGGAACGACTGGATTCCCTAATGGTACAACCAGAGGGCACGTTGGAGTGTCAATTCATTCCATTTCAGGCATGCATGGATGGGACTAGCAGCGTTGTTGGGTTACCTCTTCCCATTGGAGAGAGAGAGACGGAGCCACCAAGTCAGATCTCATACGTTGGCTTGGATAGTGGTATGAGACGACCCGAGTTGCACAGGGTACAACATACACATGTTGAGGTTGGATGGCGAGAGATTTTGAGTTGGCACCTAGTGGAGCGGGTTATGGAGATGGTGGTGGACCCAAGTATAGTTCAGCAAGAGTTTCCAGGTGCTGGGAGTACAGGAACCCCAGATTGGCATTGGGATCCAAGTGGGATCACCTATCATTTTTCAGGCAGGTTGATTGACTATGTCTTGGAGGGTACAGTTGGCCTAGCAGTTGAGCATGCACATTTGCTAGGGGAGTTTTGGTTAGCTCCAGTGGCCAACCAGTTTATGGGAAGAATTCCTAGGTTGTCTTGGTATGACACTTATACACGAGATCACAGGGTGGTCAACATGCCTTGGCAGGAGCCTGTCGGAGGAGGTGGCATTGGCAGGCCACCAGATGGCGCCTTGTATGGGGCCAAAGATTCTTCACCTTTGTGTGGGGCACAGAGGACGCAGCGGAGCCGAGCAGTGGTGGTAACACTACTGACACATAGGGAGATTCACTTCTCGGACCCCTCGAGGAGGATTTGGAGTGATGATCCATTTGTCTGTGGGTATAGTGATGCGACGGTGGAGATGATGATACCGATTGGAGGAAGTCCAACATGTAGAGGCACAGCTCTAGGACACCACATCCAGGGATGTGTGGGAGCCTCTAGCATTGAGCAGTGGACTTCCGGTGGACACGGAGTTGCATGGTGTTGTACCATAGTGTGTGGGATTGCATTGTGGAGTAGGAGTGTCCTACATCACATTGAGAGCATGCGAGGAGTGACCGATGCCTGGACACAGTCATGGCACGAGACGGTACAGGGTGGTGCAACAGTAGCTTGGGGTATCTAGCAGTATACAGAGGTATGCCTCAATGTGCAGTGGCATGTCGAGGAGTACATGGATGATCAGTGGTATGCGAGGGCATACGGTGCTGCACAGCAGGGTTCTAGAGTGTTGCATCCAGGGAGACTCACAGATAGGGACACCAGGCTTACCTTTGGGAATATTTCACCTAGGATCGATGAGGAGACATATGAGCGATACTTGATGGTATCAGAGTGGACTCACGTATCCGACCCTCTTCTACATCACTCACTGGCACAGTCAATTTTGTTGTTGTCCTTTGGCACTTTGGGCATAAGCAACGGGGTACGCGAGGCTCACCCAAGATATTTGGATGACACTCAGCACACTAGGCGAGAGACCTCTCAGCAGTGGCACTGGGTTGTTTTACTA
This sequence comes from Pinus albicaulis, assembly GCA_034641835.2. Lineage (NCBI taxonomy): Eukaryota > Viridiplantae > Streptophyta > Pinopsida > Pinales > Pinaceae > Pinus > Pinus albicaulis. The sequence goes on along the minus strand of CM076569.1, from coordinate 136,096,952 downwards.
GTTGACAGCCACAGGTCGAGGGATGAGATGATCCTCTACAGGGGTGGCCCATCGGTCATCGCTAAGCCTACACCAGGGGAGCGGGTCATGAGGGAGACATGCATCATTCTTCCCTTAGGGCATGTTGAGATCATGCATGAGCAGAGGATACTGGGTTCAACAGAGGTAGCATTTCAGCATGCGTCTAGCCTCCAGACATTGTATCGACACTTCATCGAGAGGGTGGATGGCCTATTCAATGCAGATGAGGTGGCAGAGGAAGAACATGAGGGCCTTCCTCCTGTATGCCAAGGTGAGGACTCTTCTTCATATGAGTCCATAGGATCAGTGGGGGTCGCTTCTGGGGAGCAAGAGCAGTCATGCAAGGATGGAGACAGTAGACCAGAGCTGCATTCCAGTATACAGGGTGAGCAGTCAGAGGACTCTATGGGAGATGCTCTAGGCAATGAGACACTTGTGACGATCCAGTCAGAGCTATATGTGATGGAGCCTGAGTCAGTAGAGGAGTATGCTATGCACATCATGCATGATAATCCTTTGGGGGAGAGCCAGATAGAGGCTCACATCGAGTCGGTGATGGATATGCAGCTAACCATGGGGCCAGAGATTAAGGAGGAGCAGTCAGATGCATTGACACTGAGTACAATGACGGCAGTTGCAGATCCATATCCTCTAGAGATGTTGGAGGTTGATGGGATTGTTATGCAGGGGGCTAGTAGACAGCAGGAGCTATTGGATATGGTGGAGCATTCATCTTTTGGCCGACACATTAATGAGATACAGATATATGTACATACAGTCGGTAGAGCTGCAGTACTTTCAGTGAGTAGTACTCTCCAGGAGTACATCGATGGAGCTTGCAGCATATCTTGCACCCTTTGGCCCATTATAGAGAGAGGGGTTTCCTTCTACACGCAACTCTCATTGGCAGACAGGGCAGAGCAGTGGGAGTTGATTATGGGTTGGCGGCAACACTTCGGGCGTGTTCCATATGCCGTTGTTATTGCTACATCGGATTCTTCTTCCAGGATGGACTGGCGGGAGCTCATGAGTTGGTACCCTCTAGATGGTACGGTATTCTTCGTAGGGAGAACAGTCGAGCAGGGGCTCTTGGACATGACAGAGGTTATAGATTCCAGTTGGCAAGGTGGCACAGGACATCATTTCTTCAGCACTCCATCCCGATTTCAGGAGAGCAGGATCAGCATGGGATTGAGTCACAACTTGGATTGGAGAGAGGTGATGAGTTGGTATGCAGTTGGAGGGGTAGCATATGCAGCTACAGGTACAACGTAGCAGGAATCCGGGAGCATTGATGCTTGTTGGTGGTCTTCACCTCTTAGAGCATTGGTCATAGCCAGAGGCAGTGCACAGTCCGAGCCATGGGACTTGTGTGATTATTGGCCACGGTGGCGATGGGATCCGGGAGGATTATTAGTTGGCTGGTACTGTGAGAGGTCACTTTGGGATCCTGGCATTGAGATATCCCTTCGTATCAGGGTGATGCAGAGGTCAGAGAGGTTTCAGTGGGACCCAGGCACATTTTGCAGTATCAGTGGGGAGCATCAACTAGAGAGGAGGCTTGTTCAAGCGTTGCTTGAGGACAAGCAATTTTTGCTGGATGAGGATGCCACTTGGGAGAGCGAGCAGATTTTGCAGAATCCATCACTTCAGTTGCTTGAGGGCAAGAAACATTTTTCTGAGGGGGACTGTAATATTCCTAATTAGCGATAGCTAATTGGAATATTCAACTTCGTATAGTTTTGTTGACTATAGTTTATTAATAAATTAAAAGTGAGAAGAGGGGTCTAACTCACTTAAGAAAATTAAAGCATTTCCCTAGTAGCACAACGTTATAACTTATGGGGAGCCATGGGGGTCCAACACCACGCAGAGGAAGGGACCCACGTAGCTTCTAGGAGCATCTGCGCAGCCGGTGAGGTGCACGTGGAAGAGAGAGAGACCATGTTAGGGTTTTGGAGAGAGGTCAGCGTTATAAAATACGGGATAGCCTCCTCATTTGGATTCATTCTTGTTGTTGATGATATTTGAGTTAGAATTTTGTCTTCTTAAGCACGCTAGCTATTTACCCTGTCTGCAGCACTGTTTAGTGCGTTGAGTGTCTCCGGTCGGAGATCTCACCCTTAGCCCCGGGGGACTTCGAGTGCCTACTCGGGTAAGGTCATTTCTTCAGTATTTAGTGGGAGGTTTGGTTGGTTTTTTTTCTGAGGAGCTGGGCTTCTCTTGTGACTGTGCAGTCCCTAGGAGAGAGGACGCAGTTCTTCTTGGAGGTGTTCCGGTTCGGGGTTTCTGTAGGAGTTTCAGTTGATATCCGGAGTAGAGGATCAGTCTTTGCCAGTAGGAGGGTTCTTGTGGAGTTTGTGGCACTGTTCCAGCTATTTTATTTGGCATCTACTCTAAGCCTTGCAGAGGCAGCGTAATTCCTTGAGGAGGGTTTCTTTGGTGATTTTCGGAGGTTGACCATTTTTGATATGGTTTATGGGTTTTGTCCGGGTTGGAGAGTACAAGTGATTTTCAGATTTTCAGCTCATTTCGGAAAGGAGAGTAGCCCCTAGTTTCCAGTCCATTCCAGTAGTGGCAGTTTTCTGGCAGTTTCCTAGCAGCTAGGACACAGTTCCTTAGAGCAGCCATTTCCAGTCTTTTTTGAGAGATTTCTTCACTTGCCTTGAGCAAGAATAGGTGCTATCATTCTGATCATCCATTGTATTACATTTTATTTCTCAGATTAATAAAATGGCTTAGCATTCCCGGCATTTTTATGAGTATTTGCTTTATGTTCTATTTCTAGAATTTTCTATATTGTCGTATGCTTGTATTGCTGTCTATTTCCCTTCCGGGATATTACAGAAGTGGTGCATCAATATGAACACAAACGTTGAACATTTTGCAAAAATATAAAGAGGTTATTATTACAAAACTCAACTCCAATCAACAATTGCTTGCTTAAATATAACTAAAATATTAGGGGGAATTTATCATGTTATTGAAAAGTCCTTTAAAATTAAGTGAAAATATTTATAAAAAATGATAATTGAAATTATTTGAATTAAAATTTATTAAAGTGAATAAAAACATAAATAATAAATAAAATTTATTGTTTTTAAATATTTATTTATTATCAACCTGATAAATATTATTAAAAATTGATTAAGAATTGATTCAAATTTAATAAAGAGAAATAATTAAAGTTTGTATTTATATTTTAATTTTAGGAATTTGGCTTATGTGATCCATAAAATGTATATGAAATCTTTCGGTGATAATCACATATTAGTATATTTTTTCGACGCTTTTCGATCCCTCTAGTGTGGTTCATCATCACGAGAAGATGAGAAATCTGATCTAGAAACTAGTTTAAATAGATAAAGAGACACTCCAACTAGCCCTTGAAAATAACGGCTAGTTTGAAAATTTAATTAATTTAATTTAAAAATGAATTAATTAATAGTTATATAGTATATAATTTTAATATATTTATTTACTAAGAGTGAAGGACATGATTCCAATATCTGTTAACACTCCACCCATCATCCTTGTTAAGGTTAACCGATCTTTTTTTGTTTTCTAGGTATTCCCTTAACTTGCAGTGATGGAAATGGTCAATTCTCGCAATAACCTTAGCATATTTAATTTGTATATTTATCACATAATTATTATAGTAATATTAATTGCATTAAATTTTATGTTACATAAATGATCAAAACTTTCTATTGACAATGTTCTATAAATACTTTTAATGGGTTTTTTAATGATGGAAATAGATTCAGTGCTCTCAAGAATAACCTAATCACCTAAAATTTGAAAACTTCATAGTTGTAACTTGGATTTCCAAAAATTTCCAACATATTTCATCAAAATCATGTATGAAAAACCATTAGATTCCAAGAGAAATATTTGTCCCTTTAGACTAATATTTTTATTTATTGAGTGATGAATATATCTTTCATTTATGGATACCATATTTTATTGAGGGTGTAAAAGTGCCTAATTATAATTTATTAATTTTTCAAAAATTGTAAAAATAAAACATTGCTAAATGTTATTTTTAGGGTTAATTATATAAAAAATCGTAAATATATTAATATATTTATCATTTTTTTTAATACCTTTCAATAAAGCTCTAAATATTTATTTTTACCATATATGACTTGGAAAAGGCCTAGGGTGGACGGTAAAACATAAATGTTATTCTTTATTTAAAATTATTTTTATATATTATGACCATTCATAAAATTATGGGAAAAAAATGCTAAAAAGGAGTTTTATTCACGAGACAATTAGGAGAAGTTACTCCTCTACCTAGGGATAAATCATCCCAAATTGGACAAGGGATCCATGAGGGTGAGAGGGAAGTACTAAAGGAGAGTTTCATTCACTAGACAATTAGGTGAAAGTTACTCCTCTCCCTAGGGATAAATCATCCCAAATGGGACAAGGGATCCATGAGGGTGAGAGAGAAGAAAAACCCGAGGAAAACTTGGTGACTTCGTACCTAGTTGGAGGAGGTCCAAGAGGGGATTTGAGGCTTTGGAACCTAAAACAAAACACTATGGAAGGTTGGAAAGACACTTCCAGATAGAGAATCCTTGAACTAGTTGGTGGCCAATGGAATCCCTAAGACAAACTTGTGAGTCGACTCCTGGGTTGGACTAGTAAATTCTTGATGCCTTTGGATAGACCTTGTTAGGTCACTGTCAAGCAACTATTTTGGGAAGAAAATATCTTGGGGAGGCGTCCTGTTGTGCAAACACAAAACTCATCGATTGGGTGGAGCACTCTCTTTCCTGGTGGTTTTGTGGTTGTTCTAGATAATTATGGAAAATAGATTAGTAAATTGGACTTGTCAATCATAGTCTATTGTTTATTTATAACTGATGAAAAAATGTTTTATTATGTCTAATGATGTTTATTTTTTATCAAATGTGAACTTTATTGAACATTGTTGTGATTCTTACTAAAGCTAATATGAAAAAAAGAATATAGTTAGTTCTAGGCCATGTTGGTTAACCAGCAGCGTAGAAATAGTTCAGAAATTAAGTGAGATTGATCAGGTGATTAGTTTAGGTTTTTCTTGGAAAACCCAATTTGAGTAAGAGATATGTTTTTTTTAGAAAAACTATAGAAACCACAAACATTAATTACTGAGAACTGTTGAATTATAGTAGAATTTTAGTTAATATTTGTAACGAAAAAAGGGTTATGTAAATGATGACCGAATAAAAGGAAATTTTACAAAAGAAACATAGAATTGATAAGTTTTTCTTGAGTTTAGAATTAATCTTTCAGCCATATGGGAAGCCAGCAATGAACACTATACTATACTTCGACCAACAAGACCAAGAAAGTGAGTAGGCCCTAGAGAAGGTCACCCTGGTTCTCTGGCCTGAGTGTATAAATGCATGAAAGTGGTAGAATTGTTGTTAACCAAGAATATAACCTAAAAAATCGAATCATAAGATCATGGGTACTTTTCATGGAAACCAATTCATGTATTAAATAATTTGGAAACCACGAAATGGATACCAAATTTTTTACAAAGAACCAATGCAAATATTTAATCTATGGTGAAAGCCAACTTAGGGAAACAATTATCTCTTAAAGTATCGTTCTATAACCATGAGACGGCCGAGATGGAACCTTAACAAGTTTCATTGTGAATATATCCCAAAAAAGTGTATACATATAGATATATTGATATTAGAGCATCCATATGAATAGGTCAATATCGTTGCAACAAACAAAGAAAATAATGAACTAATAAATATTGTACATTCCCAGCAAGTCAAATATTTTTGTAATGATGTCCCGAAACTATATATATAGACACACACAACATGCAATATCATATAATATTGAGGGTTCTTTGAGGAAGCCATGGAAATACAAATTATAGATACAAATAACCTTGTGAAGGAATCCTAAGTCAAACATGTCGTGAAATTCCCTTGTGATCAGTGAAAGGGATTGGTAGAAATACGACAGTAAATTAAGCACCTACAATACGAATAGGTCATAGCATGAGAATTAGAACACCAAGAAAGAAGTGAAACTTACACCAATGCGTGGCATAACACTGGATTGTTTTGTCGGCCAAGAAAAAAAACCTACCTGCAAAGATTTCAATAAGAAAATAACGCAATTACTAATGCAAGCTAGAAGTAAGACATGAAAGAGTCTTGAAAGAATGAACAATGAGATCCCCTTACCTAGAGTCTCACAGAACAAATACAAGCCCTCGATTTTCTATTAAGAGAATAGTAACAACTAATTTTAGTAGAACGACAAAATACAAATGCAATAAAAATTAAGAAAGAACCATAATAAGAAGGAACCTTTTCCTTCATTTACCTGTAGCAGGGGGGGAAGAGCGATTCTAGCTTAGGGTCAACGTAAAAATATGTAGTCAGAGTTGAATGGTGGTCATGTTAGCAGCCTAGAAATATGAAATCTAATCCAGACAACTAAAATTATAATGGAAAGAGGGTAACCATAGTTACCTATAATTTATATGCAGTAGTCATAACAGATTCATAGAATTTTAAGCTAGGGTTTTAGAAATCATGACTGAGCTCGGATCAACACGCTGAGAACTGAAAATAAGAGTTAGGAGTGCAGAGGGGTTGTAGGGTAGTTACCCCAAAATGATCCTCAAGCCACTCTGACCGTTGAATCAAACCCTAGAAATCCAATGGTGGATATTTTGACGCATGCCATCAGTAAAGGAAACTGTGTAACAGGTTGGATTAGTCTAGAATTTATTCGCAAAGATCCTTGATATATTAAGTGATAACTTGGGAAGGATTTGTCGTATCCGTTATAAAACCACTATCAAATACTTAATCACACGAGTTAATAAATTGATTTAATACAAATATGACATTCACTAACTAAGACTGAGTTGTATGAGAAATCTTAATATATGATCCAACGTAATAAGTATACATGCACTAACTAGGGTGAGAAATCTAAAGTTCAAATGATTAAACCAAAGTGAATCACATGCCAATAAAATATCTTATTTAATAGCAACAATAATCAAATGTGTGCGATACTTAAAGAGTAAGTGGGTATTTAACTCCATTTGATCGAACTCCTTGTTGATCTACGATGGGACGTTCAACAAGTGTCATGTGTCGGACTGTCTCTAGAATCAAGTTGGCTTCATCCTTAGAACTTCGAGATAATTCTCACAACTTTGTGTGCTGCATTGTACTCTAAGTAATATAACAAAAAAAAATACACTCAGATTTAGGTAACAAAACCAAAATAATAAGGTTGTAAGTAAGCTTGATAATATACCATGAGGTACCATATTACAACACCTATTAACTAAATTAATTGTAAATGTGTGAATGAGCGACCAATAAGGAACATGTGTATACATAATACCGGGAGCAACTCAACCAACTACATTATATGGTGATGGTAATCAATATGAAATTAACCAATGCTCGAGTGACAAGTAGTGGTGGAAACATAATATGGAATACCTTGTCACTAATTGCATATCTTGATATGTGCAACATAATGGTAGTAATAGTTAGTAACTTAGAAACAAAAAAAATTAGGGAGGATGTTACAAGTGGTATCAGAGACAAAGGGTTCAACATTGTCGTTTATTTAAAGGCGAAAAATCGTAAATTGTGTTATGTTACATAGAAGGAAGAACTGAAAATATGAGAGGACCGAGATTCTTCACCCCTACTTAAATTAAGGTTTGAAACGAGGATACATTTGAGTGAATAAATCCAGTACAAACTTGTTACGTTATTTAAAAAAAAAAATAACAGAGAAACTACTAGAAAATAAATAATAAAACAAGTAATTTTTAATCCAAAGTAATGAAGTGAAAAATCATGTTATGAGAACACGTAAATAATTCCACAACATGAATTAGGTTAATAAAATAATAATCAAATTATTGTAGTGGTCACCCTTACCTACAAGAACTAATATCTTGGGTGTTTAGGAAAATAGTGACCATACCTACAAGAACTGATATTGAGTTAGGTTAATAAAATAATAATCAAATTATTGCAGTGGTCACCCTTACCTACAAAAACTGATATCTTGGGTGTTTAGGCGAATAGTGACCATACCTACAAGAACTGATATCTTGGGTGCTTAGGCGAATAAACCATTGTTGTAACATTTATTTAATAACACATGATAAGTACGCAAATCATGTTCCCTCACTATTGAATAATGAGAAGTTCATATGCATAGATAAACTTAAACTAAAGGATGTATACAGAAGTTAACTAAAACTCTTATACCATAGACACATGTTTGAAAACGAAGGTGGGGCAAAAACTCTCTTAAATTAAATATGCTTTGACATATAGTTTATAAAACTATAATCATAAAGACGTTTAAATTAATAATTGTATGGATTGTTAAGAAGGAGACAAAATCAAAGGAGTAAGGGTTTCATTACTAATTAAGACTTAATTATTAGATACAATTGGAATACGGGTATACATTACCTCTTCACTCATATACAAGGTGAGTGACTAAAAACCTAGCTGAGGTAGTGAACGAGGGAATTTTCGGTAGTAAGTATATTTTTTTATAAAAATTCTCACATGAGATCAATCTTACTTGTGAATGGAAAGTAAGTTGGAAAAGGGAAAGAGATATCTGGTCCAAAATTGAATAAAAATATAGAAAACTTATGATTATCAAAATGTATGAGTTAATTCGAAATTTTCCTAAGTAATGAGCGGGGATGGTTGGAATCCTTTTTACTAAAGTAAGCTTTAGTAAATAATATGGAAAATATTGACAATAATTATGAAAAAATTCAATTATTTTAATGATCAGCTAGCATAAATTAGTTCATATTTCATGACTAACAAAAACAAACTAGTGAGAAAAATAGTAAACTTTTATAAGTAGTGCTAAAATAAGTAATTGAGAATGGTATTTTGTTAATACCAACAAATGGAGGTAAAAAATAATGAACTACCATAATCACTTGGGATGGAAAGGAGAATGATGTTGAACCAACAAATGAGCAATATACTTGGAGCTTTAAGTTAGCAGCATAATAATAGTCTTTCGGTCATTTTAAACGATACAGCACCTCAACATATTTGTTGATACTCGAAAGAGTAGTAAGTGTAACGTGAGCTCGAATAAAGTCGTTGGCAAGAATATGAAACTTACTAAAAGAAAATGCAGTAACTCCCTGAATGTAGGGGAAGAAATTTAAAAAACGTTTGAAATTTCTGTAGGGAGGGTTCAAGATTTTTGTGGATTACAAACTTGTAATATTGAATAATGGAATGATTCGTTAATTGGTTAATTTATAACCGTTACTCAATTAGAAATATTGAATATGGTTGAAAACAAGATGTCCAGATAATTTTGATTTATTTAAATGAATTTTTGATATTGGAAGATAATTCTGATTTATTTATGATTTGAAGATAATTTTGATTTATTTAAATGATTGTTTTGATATCTGACAATTTGACTTGAATTGGAATAACAGGATAAACAGGAATAAATGTAGGTTAGACTCTATGAATAATATAGTAGATATATCAAGATCAGTTGATACAACTGCAAAACCATAGGAAATGCACATATATACATGCACAACAAGATACACACAACAACAAAGGTGTATATTCAATACTCTGAGGAGTTTATTGTCTTCATGAGACTCGAAGGATTTGTTGAGATTTTCTGTTTTGGATAAAATAGGCAAAATCTCATTAGGTGACAAAAATTAGGAATTAGTTCCTAGATTAGCTCCAGTTTGTTGGGAGGGAGTTAATGCATCCTAAATTTGTGTTGAGAGGATTTATGAGACTGTTAGATTCTTCTGCTATATAACAGGGCTCCATACGTTTGTTTTGGAGAGTGTGTGTGGGAGTGTGAATTATGTAATCTCCTGTTTTGAATTAATAAAGACTGCCAATGCCCTGTTGTGTGGACGTAGCCCAGGAGGTTTGGGTGAACCACGGTAAAAACACTGTGTCTTTATGTGCTTGATTAAATCTGCTGTGTGTTAATTGTTTAATGGTTTCCGCTGTAATTTCTCCAACAATTGGTATCAGAGCTTTCTGTTGGAGTGTGTTTGAATGTTGTACGCTGGTTCAGCGTCGGTTACAAGCTATGTTAAAAAGCTGTGCGTGGAGCAAAAAAGTTGTGCCATCGATTGAAAGCCGAGCTTGTGTGGCAATCTTGAAAGTGTGCCATCGATTGAAAGCCGAGCTTGTGTGGCTGTTAGCCGCGTTGACAGGTGCTGAGTAAACCTGCGTGGAGTTCCAACTTGCATTGAAGGTGGACTGTTATTCTGTTGCCGACGCACACCTGCATGGATTAATTGAATTTTCAGCGTTGCAAAGCCGATTGCAGAAGCCGCTGCCTGCCTGCGTTGGAAATTTTCTGCATAGCCGCTGTCTGTTCTTAATATACCGTGGACTGTTAAATTCAAATGCGAGAACATTTATCACAGCAAGTAGAACTTGCGTATAGCTACAGAAATCAAACACGGTGGCTGCATTGAACAGGCGTTGTAGCGAGAACGTTTTCAAATTCCTTTTTTGCACATTGGTTCAACAAGTAAGAAATGCCAAAGTTTTTTTAACGCCATTCAAATCGTTTTTTTTTAAGTCAAATGTTTAAAAAAAAAAAAACGATTTCAAATGAAGTGTTTTATAAAACTATGTGATTTATAAATCGATAAGGGATTACGAATTGGAAAAATCGATTTGAAAAATTAAACATGGGTGGCACTTAGAATTCCATTATATGGAATTTATAAGGAGGCATTTTTTTATTAATTGGAAAAGCTTATTATATGCCATGATTTTATATGGTAAAGGGTAACTTTAAATTAAATCGATTTGTATTAAAGGAAAGGCCCTTTTATATGGTAAAGGGTAAAGTTTTTTATGAAGTCTTTTAATAAGGAGGCGTTTCATTAAATCGATTTGCCATTTAAAAATCTATATGCCATTTAAAATTGATTTTTTCCTTTGTAAATTGAAAATCAATATGGCATTATGGGAAGGATAAGGGCATTTTTATAAAGGCAAGGGCAATTTTTTTTTAAAGGCATTTTTTAATTAAAAGGGCATTCTTTGTTTGAAAATTGGTTCTGGAGATTACTGTGTTTTTTGCTGAAATAAAATGGCGAAAACTCAAAATGCTCGGTTTGAAATTGAGAAGTTCAATGGCAAAAACAACTTTGAGATCTGGAAGGTAAAGATGCATGATCTCCTGGTTCAACAAGGCGTGGCGAAAGCACTGTTGGGGAGGAGCAAAAGGCCTTCTTCCATGACGGAGGATGAATGGGTTGAGTTGGATGACAGAGCTCTGAGCGCAATTCGGTTATGCCTGGAAGATGACGTTCTGTTCAACATTGTGTCAGAGAAGACCGCCGCAGGCTTGTGGATAAAGCTCGAGAAGCTCTACATGACAAAGTCCTTGACAAATCGGATTCTCCTGAAGCGGCAGCTATACAGTTTGCGGATGAAGGAAGGTACCTCGGTTACTGACCATCTGAATGTTTTCAATACTCTATTGATACAATTACAAAGTCTAGATGTAAAATTTGATTCAGAGGATAAGGCAATAACTCTATTGTGTACATTGCCTGAATCGTGGGATCACTTTGTTACTTCCATAAGCTTCAGTAATGCAGCTGTCCTTGATTTTGACGATGTGGTTGGAGCCATGTTGTCTGAGGAGACGAGGAAGAAGTCGAATGCTGACACCTCTACATCAGAGGCAATGATGGCTAGAGGTCGTTCTAGAGAAAGACGCTCAGGTAAGCGCAGCGATTCGCGTTCAAAGTCGAAAGGGAAGAAGAGCAAAGTGAAGTGCTGGTTTTGTGGCAAATCGGGGCACTTGAAAAAAGACTGCTGGAAGAGACAGCAAATAGAGAAGAAAGGAGACTCTTCGACAGAGAAGAAGGAGGCAAATGCGACAGATACAGGTTCGGCATCTGGTTCAGGTATGAGCGACGAAGTGTTGTCTGTTAATATGTCAAATCATGATCAACATTGGTTGTTAGATTCCGGTGCATCAAACCACATGTGTATTCATAGATAATGGTTTAAGACATATAGATCAGTTAATGATGGAGTCGTGTACATGGGTAATGATGTCACATCTAATATTGTTGGGATAGGAAGCATACAACTGCAAATGTTTGATGGCACATCTAAATTGTTAACAGATGTAAGACATGTTCCAGACTTAAGAAAAAATCTAATTTCACTGGGAGCACTTGACACGAATGGATATAAAACTGTAATTCAAGGTGGAGTTATGAAAATCTATAAAGGTATTTTACTAGTCATGAAAGCTAAGAAAGTAGGAAATCTGTTTCAGTTAGAAGGAAGAACAGGGTCAGTTCATGTGTCTACGGTGTCTGAACATGACAGTAGTTCCATTCGCCTATGGCATCAAGGGTTGGGCCATATGAGCGAAAGAGGGTTGAAAATTTTGGCTGATCGAAAGTTACTTCCTAATCTAAGGTCTGGAGAGTTAGATTTCTGTAAGCATTGCTTGTTTGGAAAACAAAGTAAACAAAAATTTAAAACAGGCAAACATACTAGTAAAGGCGTACTTGATTATATTCATTCAGATGTTTGGGGTCCAGCCCCTACAGCGTCATATGGTGGCTCGTCGTATTTTGTATCATTTATTGATGACTTTTCTAGGAAGGTGTGGGTCTACATGTTGAAAAGGAAGTCTGATGTTTTTTCAGTTTTCAAACAGTTTAGAGCATTGGTAGAAAACAACACTGGTAGAACAATAAAGTGTTTAAGAACTGACAATGGTAGTGAGTTTACTTCCAAGGAGTTTGACAGCTATTGCAAGGATGCAGGGATCGAGAGACATAAGACCACGGTTTATACTCCTCAGCAAAATGGAGTTGCTGAACGCATGAACAGGACTCTTCTAGAGAGAGCAAGGAGTATGTTGAGTAACGCCGGGTTGCAGAAGGAGTTGTGGACGGAAGCAGTGGCAACAACTTGTTATGTGATAAACCGATCTCCATCGACGGCGATAGACTGCAAAATTCCGCAAGAGGTATGGAAAGGACACCCTTGTGATTATTCTAAACTTAGAGTGTTTGGTTGTGATGCATATGCTCTAGTGCCTAAACATCAGCGAACTAAGTTAGATCCAAAGTCTAAAAGGTATATCTTTGTTGGGTATGGTGTTGGAACAAATGGATATAGATTGTGGGATCCTACTACCCGCAAAATCATCATCAACAGAGATGTAAAGTTTGATGAATCCTCTCTTGTACAGTTAGATGTAGATAGAAAATTGAAACAGGATGATGTATTTGATTTTCAGCACATTCAGTTTGACAACACTTCTAATGATAGTCATGATGACCATAGTTCAGATACTAGTCATGAACAAGTTTCAGAATCAGAACATGAACAGGGTTCAGGTTTAGATCATGAACAGGTCTCAGATACTGATCGGCAAGAAGTTCCTACAGATGGTAGTCAGCCAGAAACATCCTTAAGGAGGTCGACAAGAATCAAACGGCCACCGAGAAGGTATGATGATTATGTTACTTCGGTTGCATTTACTGCTAATGACAATGAACCTCTGTGCTATCAGGAAGCAATAGAAGGTTCGAATAGTGACAAGTGGAAAGCAGCCATGAAGGACGAAATGATGGCCTTGAGTAAGAACGGCACATGGGATCTAGTTGAGCTTCCGAAAGACAGGAAAACTGTGGGGTGTAAATGGGTTTACAAGCTGAAACGGGGTGTGAATGATACGGAAGACAGGTACAAAGCGCAACTGGTTGCAAAAGGGTTTTCTCAGAAAGCCGGTATTGACTTTCATGAGATTTTTTCACCAGTGGTTAAAATAGTTTCAATTCGAATTGTGTTAGCTTTAGTTGCTTTGTTTGATTTAGAGTTACAGCAACTAGATGTTAAGACTGCTTTTCTACATGGAGATCTAGATGAGGAAATTTATATGGAACAGCCGGAAGGGTTTGTTCAGCATCGCAATGAGAAATTTGTCTGCAGGCTCAAGAAGTCATTATATGGCCTGAAGCAGTCGCCTCGGCAGTGGTATAAGAAGTTTGATTCTTTCATGTTGAGTCGGAAATATGTTAGAAGTGAATATGATCATTGTGTGTATTTCAAGCAATTGAAAAATGGCATGTTCATTATCTTAGTGTTGTATGTTGACGATATGCTTTTAGCAAGCAAAAGCATTGATGAAATCAACAGGTTGAAGACTCAGATGGCAAGGACATTCGATATGAAAGATCTAGGAGCAGCAAGACAGATTTTGGACATGGAGATTTTCAGAGACAGGAGTAATGGTAAGCTATGGCTATCACAACAGAAGTATGTTGAGAAGATACTTTTGAGGTTTGGTATGAATAATGTGAAGCCTGTGTCAGTCCCTTTCGCTTCCCATTTCAAGCTTTCTTCGGGTTTATGTCCTAATACAGATGAAGAAAAGGATTATATATCTCGAATTCCATATGCTAATGTAGTAGGATGTTTGATGTATGCGATGGTTTGTACTCGACCAGATATTTCACATGCAGTTGGGGTTGTCAGCAGGTACATGGAAAATCCGGGTAAAGAACACTGGTCAGCAGTGAAATGGGTGCTTCGGTACTTGAGAGGCACAAGTAGTTATTGTATCACTTACAATAAGAGCGGTGAATATGTTTGTGGATATGTTGATTCTGATTTTGCAGGTGATTTGGATAAGAGAAGGTCAACTTCAGGGTACGTCTTTACTCTTGCAGGTGGAGCTATCAGCTGGATGTCAAAGCTACAGAACATTGTTGCTTTATCCACTACTGAAGCAGAATACATTGCTACTTCTCATGCTTGCAAAGAGGCGGTTTGGTTGAAAGGTTTACTTGGTGAGTTTGGTAGGTTACAGGACAAACATCAGGTTACTTTGTGATAGTCAAAGTGCAATACATTTCGCTAAGAATCCGGCCTATCATAGTAAATCAAAGCATATTCCAATTAAGTACCATTTTGTAAGACAGGTTATTACTGAAAGGGGAGTCTCTCTTGAAAAGGTGCATACAAAGGAAAACTGTGCAGACATGTTCACGAAACCAGCTTTGTTGGAGAAGCTGCGTTGGTGTTTGGCTTCTCTTGGCTCAGGAAGAATGAGAAAGACACAACAGTGGCATCAAAGACACTTGCCATCAAGTTGGAGATCAAGAGATTTCCTTCTCGTTACAAAATCTAAATTCATTAGGTGACAAAAAAGAATTAGTTCCTAGATTTGTGAGCTTGTTGAGGAGTTAATGCATCCAACCTAGAAGTGTTATGAGGATTTATGAGACTTAGATTCTTCTTCCATAATGTATCCATTGCTTGTCTGAGAGTGTGCTGGTGTGAATTAGAACCGTTTTGAATTAATGTTGTTCAGCTAATGTCCGCTGTGTGACGAGCTCCAAGAGGGAAGTCGAACCACTGAAAACACCGAAATTTATGTGCTTGATTAAATCTGTTGTGTGTTAATTGTTTAATGGTTTCCGCTGTGATTTCTCCAACATGATTGATGAAATATTAAAAAAATGATTAGAACCAGCAAATGACTAGTCTACTAGCATAAACATACCTATTCCTATTATGGGAAGGGTAGAGTGTCACCAGCCAAATCCACCCTAGATAAGTACTCAAGGAATTTTAATATGACTTTTATAGACATAAGTAAAATCCGGTCAAATGATTAATTTGAACAAATAAATGCTTATATAATAAATATGTAAAGATAACTACGCTAAAAAGATGTGTTGAGACCACTAGAAGGCACAGACGATGTAAGGGGAGTGCCTTGTGGCTAGGGCACATCCAACCCTCGATACCTTGATCAATAATTTGAAGTATATAGAAAAACGTGAACCAAGGAGGGTTGTGGATAAAAAAAAATATCGGTAAGATATGTCGGGGCAATACAATGAACGCGTGGGTAATGGCGTTTTCCATTAATTTCTTGATAATAAACCTGCCATACCTGCCATATTACTTTGAGTTGTGCCCTATAATTATCATAATCTAATGAGAAAAAGGATAAAATGATAAAAGGAAAGGGTATTAATGGAAGGAAAACCATGAAAAATAGGGGAAGGAATTTAATACTCCTACATGAAAGGACGGGTGGATAATGAATGTAGACACAATTTGGTTCACTTGAATTGGGGACAAACTAATATATATCAAAAATAGTAAGTTGAAGTAACTCTTCATCAGACAAGTTAAGAAAGATTCTCCTTGGACTTAAGTAAACCAAAAATATATATAACAATTATCATTACTGTGTGAACCAAAAATATATATAACAATTATCATTACTATGTGAGAGGTCTC
This sequence comes from Pinus albicaulis, assembly GCA_034641835.2. Classification (NCBI taxonomy): domain Eukaryota; kingdom Viridiplantae; phylum Streptophyta; class Pinopsida; order Pinales; family Pinaceae; genus Pinus; species Pinus albicaulis. The sequence goes on along the minus strand of CM076569.1, from coordinate 136,080,582 downwards.
ATTTTATTAGTCCTATGTTGAGGCAAACATAATTTCTTATTAACATTCCACTGGATCTCACATGTCAATTTTATTAGAATGGGTTGCTAACATAGTAAATGTGAGACCGTCAGACAGTGAGGGTGCATACAAGCACAAAGGGGAGGAAACCCATGAGTGTACACAGAAGCATATAAGTCACCTCAACAACATGTAATATAGTCTTACAAATAACCAAAGTTGAAGGATTGTTACAAAATCAGCATTTGATGTTAGGTTATAAGGAAATAGAAAAGAAATCCAAGATCGACATCACTAAGTTATAAAAAGAGAACAATAAACCATAAATGGTTTTTGAAATATTATTGTGAAAATAATGCCAATGGAATTGGTACTTCCAGGATTTGGAATCTACAACAGGACCACATGGTGAGGTTATTTTCTACTGATATAGTTATAGCGTAAATAAAAAGTGGATCACTATTGTTGTTAAGTTTACAATGATGCAGTTAATGTTTATTGAGTGCTAACTCCTGTTGGGTTGTGATACGTGTTGATAACCTTTGTGGGCTACACAAGTAGTAATTGTAAATGTCTGTGATAAAGTTACAAAAAAAAACTAATGACAGTCATAATGGTTGTGGATGTAGGTAAAGCCGAGGTAAAGCCGAAGTAAGAATTTACCTAGGTTAAGCGCAATGGAAGTACTTCTATTAGAAGAAAATAACTAGGAAGATGAAGATTATATGTATGAGGCACTTTCTAGCCATTTTCTAGGGCTAAGAAACATCGAGGAAGATGTTTCGCTCGAGGGGGAAAGATGTAACACCTCTCAGTAAAGTTGTAAATATTTTTTTTACCGTATATGACTTAGTAAAACTGGGGGCAGGTAAAAGCCTAGACTGGATGGTAAAACATAAATATTATTATTTATTTAAAATTATTTTTATATATTATGGCCAGTCATAAAATTATGATAAAAAGTTCTAAAAGAGAGTTTCATTCACTAGACAATTAATTTTATGATAAAAAGTTCTAAAAGAGAGTTCCCTAGTGATAAATCATCCTAGATGGGACAAGGGTGTCAAGAGGGTTAGAGGGAATAAAAATCTGAGGCAAACTTGGAGACTTGGTACCTAGTTGGAGGGGGTCCAAGTGGGAAGTTGAGGGTTTGGAACCTGAAAGAAGGTGTTGTGGAAAGTTTCCAAGACACTTCCAAATAGGGAATTCTTGAGCTCAAGGGTGGGGAGTGAGTCTCGAGATGCCTTTGGAAAGACCTTGTGATGCAGGAGCATCCAACTAAGGAGGCGAGCAGTGAGCAGGTTTTCATGTTTTCAGGAATGTGTTGTTTTTACAGGTCTTGGTACCTGTCTAGGATTAATTTGTTTTTTGATTGGGAGGGTAAATTGTCGGTAGGAGTTGTTTCCAGTTAGTTAGTATTTCTTTTAATCATTGTCAATAAGAAACTGTGTTAGGTCATTAGCTTAACTTTTCAGTTCATTATGCATTAAAATAGAAAGAAATAGGAAACTGAATAACGCTCCTGTGTAACGAACAAGGAACGGTTACCAACTGACAACGAACTAGTTGGGACCGAAATACAAAAAGGACAGGGTAACAACAGGAAAAAGGTTCTGCAATCTGCCAACACAGTGGAGTAATAGAGTAGGGTACCAGTTTTGAAACTGATGATTTGTAATATTGTAGAAGCTGCCCAGAATTAAAGAATTTCATTTTTATCATAATCTAGAAAAATTGTTGTTCTACTTTGATTCAGACAAGTAATACAGAAATCGTTTTATGGTGCAACTGTAATAAACTAACAGTGTATAAAAGTGTTGTGAGATTTTCTTTAACAAACAGGTGTTCGAGTAATCATTCCACAAGAAGTCCAGCGTTTCATGGGAAAGAAATGTCGACTGAAGAACAAACAGGACATGCAGAAGAGTGCAAACATAACCCACAGGTAAACAAGTTATTCTGGAATACCATTATTTCATTTACTGTGTAAGTTGAACCCATAAATGAGCAAAATCTTCCTGAATAGATAAGAGAAAGCATTTGTTTACAGTCCAGAATCTCTCCGAGACTATTTGTAATAATTTACAGAAGTTATTTTAAAGAAAGACCCTCAGGTCATACAAGCATCGAAATCAGGGTTTGATAACATTGAAACCCTTCCGGAGGCAACAGGGACGAAACCCACACGGTTTCATTCGGAACTACCGGGAGAAATTTACCAAACCAGATAGCAAACACAAACTAGTAAATGGAGGATCAAACCCCAGATTCGGCAGAGCAAAGCGGAGGACACACAGAAACAGTAAAGAAAGATGGACATGATGCTACCCGTAAGGAGGGCGACGAGACAACCAACGGGGGCGATGGGTTGTTGAAGACCCTCGTACATCTGCACAGAACAATTGCAAACTAAATCAGTTCACATATCCTCCAGAACGTGAGGTGAATCAGAGTCAGCGTTGGGAGAGGGGTTTGAGAGCGAACCTGGAACGGAGACAGAGTCCAGAAATCCGCAGAAGAACAAACGCCCTTATATCTCGAACTAACAAACTGCTCACAAGGAGCCAAGATTGTTAAATGCATGAATAAGAGAGCACAGTAAATATAGCAGAGAGTGAGAGCTTACCCGTGAAACCGGCGAAGACGAAGTGAACCTGTAGACGGAGTTCCGGAGAAGAAAACCTGCGTAACGAGCCAGAGCCAAGGTTAATCCGAGAGCTTACATAGCGCGAAGTTATTAAATCAAAAGAGACCAAGAACAACTTGAAACAGAGTTTCCAGTGACAGAGAGCCAAGAAAATTACAGTGGGCAAGTTCAAGCCCCATCCAAACGTGGAGAAAGCAAACGAAGTTGCTACAGAGGTAGCCGACCACCATCGCAACGAACGGAAGAGTGAAAACAGGACCTCGACACAGTAAAAACGCAGAGATAAGCCGAGACCTCGGCGCAGGAGAACCAGACCTCCACCGGAGGCTCAAACCAACAGCAAAAACGCAAATGAACCGACTGTCGAGACCTCAGGCGGAAAAACCGAAATGGTAATCAACTGAGCTGTAACATTTACTATCAGAGTGAATGCGAGTTACTGGCGGGACAGTCAAGGCATACGGAGAACAGAATCCGAGACATCACATTCATTGTGTGTGTTAATGTAGTGCCACGGAACGACATGTGTCAAATACAATAACAAACCAATCACTGCTAACGTGTAAGCCACGTTGACATCCAACCAACCTTGTTAATATTTACAGTAAAAGGGAGTGTGGGCTGGCGCCTATTCGTCAAGTGGTATGGGAGCAAGTTTGAAGGAGCAGAAGTTTGAAGTTGCGTAAAGATGGAATTTGGTCGTAGAGGAAGGGGGAGAGGTAGAGCAATCCGAAGAGTGGCAGAAGAGGGACTGCGTGATGAAATTCGGATTCTGAATCAAAGATTGGCAGTGGTAGAAGCTGGGGGTAGGAGAAATCCAGCAGATGATAGTGATGAGGACATTGCAGAACCGGAAGATGAATTTGAAGGGGTGACACCTGAACTGAGATTGTTGAAATCAGTTCTGATGTCCAGTCATAAGCCGAAACATGAGCTTTCCACCTATGACGGCAGTTTGTCGGCAGATGTGTTGTTAGACTGGTTGAGTGAGGTAAATAAATACTTCGAATTTGAGGAAACCAGCGAGGACAAACAGGTGAAGTTCGCTGCCACCAAGCTGAAAGGACATGCGTCCTTGTGGTGGGACAGCGTACAGGCAGAAAGGAAAAGGCAGCGAAAACAGCCTATAAGGAAATGGGCCAGAATGGAGGCAAAACTGAAAGAGAAATTTTTGCCCCCAGATTATCAAATAATGCTGTATCGACAGGTACAGAATTTGAGACAAAGAGGGATGACAATAAGGGAGTATACTGAAGAATTTTACAAACTGAACTTGAGGGCAGGTTATGTAGAAGACACACCAGAAAAGACAGCAAGGTTCGTAAATGGGCGGAGGGGAGAGATATTAGATGAAATTGGGATCCTTTCACCCAGAACCTTGGAAGAAGCATATCAGTTTGCACTAAAGGCTGAAGAGAAAATAAATAGGAAGCAGAATGCCAGAAGAGGAGGTGGATCTGGCAGAGGAAAGGGAAAGGCCTTTGGTAAAGGCAGAGGAACAGGGTCCAACGAGGAAGGTGGCAGTTCCAAAACTGCAGGAACAGCAGATAAGGACATCAGCACTAGAGGAGGACGGCCAGCCCAGCGAGGGAGAGGAACTGGTCGGGGCAGAGGAACTGTCCAGTGCTACAGGTGCCAAAAGTGGGGGCACAAATCGTATGAATGTCCTGAAGGCGAACCAGCAGGTGGAAGAGGCGCTTATGTCGCTCAGCCGGAGGAAGCAGAAGCACCTCCACAGGAAGTGGAAGATGCACCAGAGACAGGAGAAGCCCTGGTGTTGAATAAAGTGATGTTAAAGCCAGCCAAGGAGGTTGTGGACCCGGATCAAAGAAAGACTTTGTTCAGGACAGTTTTCAAATCACAGGGAAAGTGCTGCAAGCTGATCATAGACAGTGGGAGCACTGACAATTTAGTGGCCACAGAAATGGTGGAGAAACTGGGATTGAAAAAGCTGAAACATCCCACTCCATACAAGGTGTCATGGCTGCAAAAGGGGCATCAATTGTTAGTTGATGAACAGTGCGAAGTGGAGTTTCAGATCGGCAGATATAGAGACAAGATTGTCTGCGATGTTATGCCGATGGATGTCTGTCACATACTGTTAGGGAGGCCCTGGCAGTTTGACAGAAAAGTGTTGCATGATGGAAGAACGAACTGTTACTAAAACCAAACGAAGTTGCTACAGAGGTAGCCGACCACCATCGCAACGAACGGAAGAGTGAAAACAGGACCTCGACACAGTAAAAACGCAGAGATAAGCCGAGACCTCGGCGCAGGAGAACCAGACCTCCACCGGAGGCTCAAACCAACAGCAAAAACGCAAATGAACCGACTGTCGAGACCTCAGGCGGAAAAACCGAAATGGTAATCAACTGAGCTGTAACATTTACTATCAGAGTGAATGCGAGTTACTGGCGGGACAGTCAAGGCATACGGAGAACAGAATCCGAGACATCACATTCATTGTGTGTGTTAATGTAGTGCCACGGAACGACATGTGTCAAATACAATAACAAACCAATCACTGCTAACGTGTAAGCCACGTTGACATCCAACCAACCTTGTTAATATTTACAGTAAAAGGGAGTGTGGGCTGGCGCCTATTCGTCACCTTGTTAGGTCATTTTCAAGTCACTGTTCTAGGAAGAAAATGGCTTGGGGAATTCCTATTGTACAGACAAGGAATACATATAAGTAAATTGGAGTTGCTGATTATAGTGTATTTTTTATTTCTAAGTGATAAATAAGTATTTTATTATATGTAATGGTTTTTATTTTTTTGGTAAAAGTGAAATTTATTAAACATTGTTGTAATTATTATTAAAGCCAATTTGAAACAGAGAATTGGGTTAGTTCTAGGCCATGCAGGTTAACTAGCAGCTTAGAACCAATCCAGCAATTAAGTGCCAATCCAGCAATTAAGTGAGATTGAGCAGACCGATTGGATTAGGTTAAGTTTTGCTAGGAAAACATAGTTTCAGTAAAAGATATATATATATATATAGAAACCACAAACACTAATTAGTAAGAATTGTTGAATTACAGTAGAAGTTCAATTAATATTTTAACGAAAAAGGATTTTGTAAATGATGATTGAATAAAAGGAAAATATGTAAAAGAAACATAGAGATGATACGCTTTACTTGAGTTTAGAATTAAGCATTCGAACCAGCTGGGAAGCCAACAACCAGAGACTATACTATACATGGACCGACGGGACCAAGAAAGTGAGAAGGACTTGGGGAAGGTCGCCCTAGTTCTCTGGCCTAAGAGTATAAATGCATGAAAGTGGTAAAATTGTTGTTAACCGACATTATAATCTGAAAAAACGAATCAAAAGAAGATGGGTACTTTTCAGGGAAACCAATTCATGTATTAAATACCAAAAATTTTACATTAAAGAACTGATGTAAAATTTAAGCTATGGTGAAAGACAAATTGGGGAAACAATTTTCTCTTAAAGTATGGCTGTGTAGCCATCAGACGGCCGAGATGGAACCTTAACAAGTTTCATTGTGAATAGCTCCCTGCAAAGCGTATACATGTAGATATATCTATGTTAGAGCATTTATATGAATAGGTCAATCTCATTGCAACGGACAGAAAATAACGAACTAATAAATATTGTACATTCCCAACAAGTAAAATTTTTCTATAACGAGGTCTCAAAACTATATATATATATATATATATACAACATCCAATATCATATAATCTCGAGGGTACATTGAGGAAGCCCTGGAAATACGAAATGTAGATACAAATAACCTTGTGAGAAGGAATCCTAAGGAAGGCAGGTCATGAACTGCCCTTGTGAACTGTGAAAGGGATTGGTAAGAATAGTAACAAGCAATATTAGCAGAATGCCAAAAAGAAATGCAACGAAAATTAAGAAAGAACCATAATAAGAAGGAACATTTTCCTTTGTTTACCTATAATAGCACGGGGGTGAAGCGAATCTAGTTGAGCATCAACGCAGTGATCTGCAGTTAGAATTGAACGATGGTTGTGTTAGCAGACTAGAAATATGAACTCTAAGCCAGACAACAAAAATTATAACGGAAAGACGGTAACAATAGTTAATTGTAATGTTTGTGTAGTAGCCAAAAAAAAATTCATGGAATTTTAAGCTAGGGTTTGAGAAATCACGACAAAGCTCATCTCGACATGTTGATAAGTGCAAATGAGAGTCAAGACTGCAAAGGGGTGCAGGGTGGTTACCCCAAAATGACCCTCAAGCCACGCTGATTGTCGAATCAAACCCTAGAAATCCAATGGTGGATCGTTTAACGCGTGCCATCAGAAGCCGCGTACAAGGTTGGAGTATTCTGGAATATAATCGTGAAGATCCTTGAGATATTAAGTGATAACTCCAGAAAGGATTTGTGTATCTCTTATGAAATCACCATCAAATACTTAATCACATAAGTTAATAAACTGATGCAATACCAATACGACATTCACTAACTAACCCTGAGTTGTATCAATATATATAATCAATGATATGATCCAATGTAATAAGTATACATGCGCTAACTAGAGTGAGAACTTTAATGTTCAAATGATTAAACCAAAGTGAATCACATGCCAATTAAATATCTTATTTAATAGCAATAATAATTTGATGTGTGTGGTACTTAAAGAGTAAGTGGGTATTACAATATCATTGGATCGAACTCTTGTTGAACTACCGTGGGATGTTAAACAAGTGTCATGCATTGGACTGTATCTAGAATCAAGGTGGCTTCATCGCGAGAACTTCGAGAGAATTCTCACAAGTTTGTGTACTGCATTGTACCATAAGTAATATAACCAACCTAGCCAACTACATTAGACGGTCATGGTCATCACTATGAAATTAACCAATGCCCGAGTGACAAATAAAGGTGGAAACATAATCTGGAATTCCTTGTGATTAATTTCAGATCTTGATATGTGATACCAATTTTACGCAGGGGCTTCTATAAGCTTGCTTGCAACCGCAACAACAGGCGGGCTGGCCTTGTTAAGTCTCTTATTGTCTTTCTTTTCTCAAAATTTCTTATGTGAAGCCATACACGAACCTGCTCCGACTGTCTTGCAACTAACGGCCTTACACATGGCTTCCCTTGCCTTTCAACGGCGTTGGCGTCCCTGGGTGGTTTAGCGAACCTCTCGCAATAACAATAGTAATACTTTGTAACTTAGTAACCAAAAAAATTAAGGAGAATGCTGCATTTTTAGTATCAATTAATCATTTTTTTATGATTTTGAATAGTAGTCACTAGGGAAATTATACTATTCTAACACACATTCGAGTTCAATTAAGCTTCTTACAATCTTATTCAAGTTAATAAATTATTCTTTTATCCAATAAAAAAATTGGCATGTTATAGATTCAGCTTAATTACTTAAAAAAAAGAAGTATATATACCATTCAACTAAGAAATAAATCACTCTTCCATCCCATAAAACTAGTTAACCTTAATGAAAACTCAAACTTTTATATATATAAACAAACTAAATAAATCATATCAATTATAAATTTAATTAATTTTAATATAATTATTTTAATATATTTAAAATATTACACATTTATGATGAAAAATAATTAATATATATATATATATATGAAAGTTAAAACCTTCTGTAGCGTCACTCTTGCATCTCTAGCATTAAGATTATGTAAAAAGGAAAATGATTTTGACAAAAGGAAAATGGTTTTGAGGCATTGCTATTTTTACATTAAATCATGGTTTTAGGATATCAGCTTAATTACCATATTTATCTTAATAGAATTACAGTGGGAAAGATTCTTAGATATCTTTCTTTTATAAATATTTTACTTAAACATCCGAAATAATTTAAATAGGTTTTTTTAAATCTTACATAAACTTTGGTACAAAATAAAATAATATTTATATCGGATTCTATGTTCACTTCACTTTAGATAACTTTACTAGAAAGGTAAGTTTAGAGTAAGAAGATTCTTATTACATTGGAAAAAAAAAATCCAGAGTAAAGTGATTTTTATTAGACAGAGAAAAATAATTAAAATGGTACAGCGTTGTTTTTATAAATATTTCCTTTAAAGATTTTAAATATTTTAATTTGACATCTAAATTTTTACATCAATTTGATTTAAAACGAAATAATGTTTATTTGTAATGATGATGATGATGATGATGGTTAAAGTCCACTAAGACCAATCTTTGGTTTATTGGACCTAAAGAAAAGAGTTATTTAGTTTTATTTAAGATTTTATTCCTATGCTCGAAAAGCTTGGAGAGAAGTCTCCCGAGCTGACTATAATTTTGACATCTTAAAAGGCTAGGAAGGTTAGTATTGCAATAAAGATTATGAAATTGAGCTCTAATGTGATTGTATGCAGGGCACTTTAAGAGGAAGTGATTTTCATCCTCGATATTCATATTCTCACAGAGATGGAAGATCCTTTCAATCCATGGTGTTTTAGGAACTGTCCAATGACCTGTTTCACTATGGAGCTCATGAGAGTTCGTTCTAATCTTGGCTATATTAATTTTCTTCTTTGAGCTAGTTAAAACAGAGATATACTTTTGATCTTCTAGGGTGGGGTTGATGACCTCCTTATAATATCTCAATTTTCTTTTAGCTGCTAGATCTTTCTCACACCACATTTTTTCTTTGAACTTAGAAGTAACAGTTTTTTTAATGTTATTAATGTTTTGTAATGAAACATTCTCGTCGATCTCCCAATGGTTCAACCAGGCCCTGGTGTCTTTATACCAACCTCTTTTAAGCCTTAGGTGGTTTTGGATGGAATTTAAAGCTAGCTTAGGAAGCCTATGGTCTCCTATGCTATTGAGTTTGTGCTTGTACAACAGAAGCCTGGTCATAGCTAGGCTCTTGATAGGGGAAAGACCCAATTCTATAAGGAGAATAGGATAGGGTGTATTGCTTTTAATTTTAAGGTTATACATTGTAAAACGCTTCTGGATTTGCTCAATATTTCTCCAGGAATCTCTAGAGATGCTGCAACCCCAAACCTCACATCCATATAAGGTAACAGGAGTGAATAAATTTTCAAAGCGGAACTTCTTTCTATCCCATATTACGAGGTTTGCCATTTTACAATTATTTTCAAGACCAAAATAAGCTTTCCACCCCCCATTAATCCTTTTCTGAATGCTATAGTTCCAGCTGAGCTTGTGATGAATATCAATTCCTAGGTACTTGTAAGAAGACACTTCCTCCAAGTTATTATTGTCATACATAAAATTAGCGTAAGTGTCCTTCTTGGATTTGATAATCATAACTTTTGTTTTGTCAGTAAGTAATGTATATATCCATCGTAGAGAGCGTAAAAACCCCAGAAGTCTGGCCATGCATTGAGACTGAAGAGCGGCACTCTATGAGGAACAATATCCAGCCCAACATTGGAGAAGAAGGATGATGACTATCCAAAATGTTAAGATCGTGTGGCTGTAGCATCCCCGCTCTCAACAACAAAGCACTGTCCATCAATGTCAAAAAGGAAGGAGAGGGAAACCTTGTTTAACTCATTAGCACTTAATATCTTCTACCCTCATTGCTCTTTAACTTGGCAATCACATTCTCGTATAACCTTATAGCGGCCACTCTTAGCTCGAAAGGAACATTTAGCTCTTCTAATCTATTCCATAGGTTGTTTCTAGGAACCGTATCGAAAGCCTTTCTAAAGTCCACAAAGCAATAGAAGAGATTGGATTTATCATTGCGGCATTCCTCCACAATGATCTTAAGCGTAACGAGGTGGTTTGTTGTTGAGTGTTGCCTTATAAAACCCGCTTGGCCTTTAGCCCGCTTACCTTCACTTTCAAGCCAAATGCTCAACTTATTTTCCAAAATAATACCATATAACTTGGCTAAGAGAGGGTTGATCATAATTGTCCGATAATTAGAGGGGTTATTTCTATCCCCACTTTTAAAAATAGGGATAATGAGGCTCTGAGTCCAAGGTTTAGGGAACCCTTGCTTGACCACTTGGTTGAAAAGCTTGTGGATGTGGGGGATGAGGACAGGACCTCCAATTTTTAAGATTTTTTCCTGGTAACCTTCAATGTCTTTCGCTTTCCCATTTTCTAGGCGTTTAACCCCAAAATCAATGTCTTCTAATGAGAAAACTTCTTTTGTTGTGAGCAACATTTCAAAGTTATCGCTGGAATTTGGAGATTCATAAAGCTTTTTAAGATAGGAATTCCAGTCATGTAAAGCAATTTTATTATTATCTTTAGTTTTCCTAGTTAGAATCTGCCTCCATAATTTCTTAGGAGCCACCTTAGAGAGGTGTAAGAGATTCTCTTGTATTTTACAAATATATTGTCTTTTTTTCCTTTTAGTTAGGGCTTTGCAGATTTTTATCTTATCAATTTTGAGAGATTCATCAGCAGCTTCCTTAATTGCTCTCCTCACACTTTTACAAGATTTGTCATACCATGGGTTGGTTTTGCTATTTCTTTTATTACTTGAGACTTCAATTGAGAACTTGTTAATAGAATATGAGAGGGTTATAGTAAAATTATGATAGAGGCTATCTCTGTTGTCTATACTAGATAAAGGAAGAAAATTAGTTTTTAATTCATTTAGAAAGAGATCGTTTTTATTTCTATCAAAGATTAAGTTCTTTTGACTATAAGGATTATCTTCAATCGGATCTCTATGCATGGAAAAATTGAGAGTTATGAGTAAAGGCCTATGATCAGAGTCAGGCTCGTGGCCATCTAAGATGTCAAAATTTATTATTTAATTGTATAAAGGGAGATCAGAAATAACATAGTCTACCACGCTACTGCCAAGCCCATGGATGCAGGTCATCTGGCTAGAATTGGGCCACTTCTTTAGAACATTGCAAATTATGAGATCCTGAGCACTACAGAGCTTGACTAGCTCCAACCTAAACAAATTATCCCCAAGGTCTTTAGAGCTCCTTTTTTACTGGCTAGCCAGAGTAAGGTATTCGTCTAACCAAAGAGGATTGGGGTTGGAATGTTTGCTTAGAAGAATAGCTTGGTTGCTTGAAGTTCGAGCATTAAAGCCACCCATTAAAAGGATATTACCTTCATTCCTTAGGCTAGAAATATCATTCTCTAAACCATTGTAAGGACTATTTTTATCTAGATTCTTTTTCTTATAGAAGTTCGAATTAATGCGGGGAAAATAACAGATTGCTATGTAGGTTTTTTTATCATTAATGTCAGTGATCTCAATCCAACTATATTGGTTGTAAGGATCGTTTTTATAAATTTTAGCATGGGGGGAGATGTTCTTCTTAATGTAACAAACTATGCCCCCAATACCTCTATGGGAGGATTGCTTGTTCCAAGTAGACCATAGTGCAAAGCTGTCTATGTTTTGGACCTTAGATTCTTCGTGCTCCCAAGTTTCAACAAGAAATATAATATCAACATCATTTGAGATCCAACTTAGCTTGGGGTCTTTGTTCCATGGAAAGCCTCGACAGTTCCAAGAAAGAATTCGGAGCATGTTGAATTGATATTTATTACTATCTTTTTGGTTTCTATCTGGAATAACGGCTTTTCTATTTCTGATTATTGCCCATTTTCCTTCCTTCCTAGCTTCTTTTACCTTTTGAACCTCCTTTCTTAATTTTGCTTGATCTTCTGGAATGAGATCTTCATTTACAAATATTCCCATTCCTTTTAGACTTGAGGTTTTACTAAGTATGTCATACTTATGGTCAGTTGAGCTCACCTTTATTCGGATCAGCCTTCCTTTATTCTCAGTTAATTTCCCTAACCTTGTTGCTTCTGTGAGACACGTGGTTTCAATTTGTAATATATTATGTAATTATGTCTGGGCTATGGCTAAAGTATCCTTGTCTACCTCCTCTTTCAAACCGAAGATTATAAGGTTTTGTTATGCTCATGGTCTAATTCGATCAATTTTTTCATTTCATCTTTAATTGGTTTGATATCTAATTTACCTACCCCACTATTTAGGGTGAGACTGTTGTTAACTTTTTCTTCTAGTTCTTTAATCATGTCCTTCATTTTAAGACTCTATGTTATCAGCATCTCCTTGCTCCGATGTTGGGTTCGTATCTTGGTTTTTTTTTTCTATGACCTGCCACCTAGTCTCCATTGCCTCCATTTTATTCTCCAATAGTTCTATTTTATTTTCTATTTTTTTTGGATCTTGTCTTCAAGAGATGTGAATTTGTTTTCCAGGATAGCTTCTAACTGGGTTTGTAGCTTGACTTCACTTTCTTCTCTACGTTTCTCTAAAGACTCTATATATTCATAAAGGCTCTGTAGAGTAACTATGCTAGGTCTATCTTTGGTACTTGAGAATATATGAGCAGATATGTATTAAAAAAAGATAAGGAAAGTATGCACCTGAATATCAGCAAACCGGACAATAGACCTCAAGTGAAATCACCACAGATCCAAGTATTAATCGAGAAAATTTACCACAAAATTTTCACCATAGAATTTCATGGCAGACCTAAGTATTAATGGAGAAAATTCACTACAGACCCAAGTATTAATAGAGAAAATTCACCATAGAATTTTCACGGCAGACCCAAGTATTAATCAAGAAAATAATTCACCGCAAACCCTATTTTAAAATACAACTCCCTACAAAAATTCAAAATAATTTTATATTAAAAATAATTTCAAAACAAAATAATATTTTTAATAAAAAAAAAATTATAAAATTCATCTAAAAATTTAAAATATTTTAATTTGACTTTTAAATTTTTACATCAATTTGATTTAAAACGAAATAATGTTTACTTGAAATTTTATATTAAAAATAATTCCAAAATAACATAATATTTTTAATAAAAAAATAATTATAACATTAACAATTTCAAAAACAGCAAACGCGTAGGTTTAAATCACTCAAATATATCCTAATGCAATTTTTTTTTAAATAACACTTTTCTCAAATTAAAGCACAGAGAAAAGATCCATTCGTTCCATATTAAATAAATATAATTAACACCAAAGTCAAGCAAGATAAAAATGACACTGAAATGAAAAGAAGGAGTTGCAGCTCACAGGTGAGTACTGCACCTGGAGACTGCACTCAAACTGAGAGAACACTCAGAGTTTACTCTCCATTCATGAATGAGGAATTACATCATTAAGTACAACACTAGGAATTAGGAAGTTGGAAACAAACTCCTAAATTGTAGGAACTAATCCTAAACTAAGGAGATACGTTACAACTTGTGTAACCATTTCTCCATTAATATAAAATAATATTAATTATTTTCAACTCCCCCCCTTAATGGAGAAAGGATTATCCCGAACTCCTAGCATCCTTCTAAACAATTCAAACTTTACACGCCCAAGAGGCTTAGTAAATATATCAGCCATATTGTCACAAGTTTTACAATATTCAACAAATATCTCTTTTGACTGTAGTTTCTCTCGAACAAAATGGAACTGAGTGTCGATGTGCTTGGTATTTTTATGAAAGACTGGATTGTATGCAAGTTTGATGGTGCTCTGGTTGTCAGTTTTGATGATAGTTGATTCTTTCTGTTCTTCTCCTGCATCGTTGAGAAGTCTTCTCAACCAGATAGCTTCACATGTGGCTGCACACAATGCTTGGTACTCAGCTTCACATGAAGATAAGGCTACAGTGCTTTGCTTTTTGCTGCTCCATGCTATGATCCCGGATCCAATGCTAAAAGCGTAACCTGTGATAGATCTTCGATCATCCAAGTTACCTGCCCAATCTGAATCTGAAAAACCTGCTAGAGTAACATCAGAATTGTCAGTGTACAAAATACCATAATTACTAGTACCACTAAGATACCTCAACACACTTTTTGTTGCGACCCAGTGACTTTCGAGTGGTTTCGACATGAACTGGCTCAACATACTAACAGAGTATGCCAAATCTGGTCTAGTTGTAGTGAGATATATCAAACTGCCAACTAGCTGTCTATACATAGTGGCATCCACCTCTTTAGTACCATCGTCACTACTCAACTTTAAGTTCTATTGCAATGGTGTTGCTGCTGATCTGCACTGCTCCATTCTGAACCTTTCCAGCAAGCTTCTGGCATACTTCCCTTGTGTAAGAAAATTCTGTCCAGAATCTTTCCATACCTCCAATCCCAAGCAGTAATGTAGATTTCCTAGATCTTTCATCTCAAACACTTGTGACATCTGCTGTTTGATTTCTTTGATCAGATTGTTAGCATCCCCTGTTATGATCATATCATCTACATACAAAGAAATCAAAATGATTTTCCTCTGTTTATTAAACTTGGTATACAGATTTGGATCATTCAAGCTCCTATGAAAGCCATGCTGTACAAAAAATGAGTCAATCTTCTCATACCACGACCTGGGTGCTTGTTTTAAACCATAAAGTGCCTTTTTCAATTTACACACAAGATGCTCCTGCCCCTTTTTCACAAAACCTTCAGGCTGAACTAAATAAATTTCTTCTTTCAAGTCACCATTCAGAAATGCAGATTTAACATCTAGCTGGTGTAGCTGCCATTTATGTTTTGTTGCTAAGGAAATTAGCATTCTAATGGTGTTTAATTTGGCTACAGGAGCAAAGGTGTCATCGAAATCTATTCCCTCTGGCTGTGAGTAACCCTTTGCTACCAGTCTAGCTTTAAGTTTTTCTATACTCCCATCTGCATTTATTTTAGGTTTGTACAGCCATTTGCATCCTATGGGGGTTTTACCTTCAGGCAATTCAACCAAATCCCAAGTATGGTTTCTATTTATTGATTCTATTTCCTCATACATTGCAGCCCTCCATGCATCAGATTTACTTGCTTCTTCATAATTTGCAGGTTCTACAATGTTTAAAATGTTTGTCATTAATGCATAGTCTTTCAATCTGGATGGTAATTGAGTCTTCCTACTCGATCTCCTTGGTAGGGGACTTACCTCAAATCTGTCCATTTCAGCCTTCTCTGGGCTTGCATCATTGATTACATTACCTGTTACTTCTTCTTCTTGTTTCTGCTCCTGCACTTCATCATCCTCACCGTTTTCTTCCATTAGCAATGGAATGTGCCAATCACTGTTAGAGTCATCCTTTCCTTCTTCAACCTGTTCATGAAATATGACATCTATGCTTGCAAAAACCTTATGAGTCACAGGATTAAATAACTTATATGCCTTGAACTCAGTGCCATATCCAACAAAGATACATTTCAAGGCTTTTGGATCTAACTTCTTCCTATCTGCCTTAGGTATATGAGCATAAGCTTTTGACCCAAATATTCTTAAATGACTCACTGCTGGTTTGAATCCAAATAATGCTTCAAAAGGGGTTTTGAAGCCTAGACATCTAGTAGGACTCCTATTCTTTAAATAGACCGCAGTGTTAATAGCTTCTGCCCAAAAACCATTTGAAATACCATTACCTTAAAGCATGCTCCTTGCGCACTCCACAAGAGTTCTGTTCTTTCGTTCTGCCACTCCATTCTGCTGAGGAGTGTGGGGCACTGTGAACTGTTGAATAATCCCATGCTGCTTGCAGAAATTCATGAATTCTCCCAACCTGTATTCTCCCCCTTGATCCGAGCAGAGAATTTTTATCCTTTTTCCTGTCTGGTTTTCTACCATAGATTTAAACTCTTTAAAATACTGAAAGGTCTGACTCTTTTTACTCAAAAAGTATATCCATGAGAACCTAGTGCAATCATCTGTAAATAAGAGAAAATAATATGCACCTCCTAATGACCTAGTCTGCATAGGTCCGCATATATCAGTATGCACCAGTTCTAAGACATCTCTTTCTTTTCCATTAACATGCAAAGGGAACTCTTCTCTATGCATTTTCCCTAATGCACATCCATCACAATCCAACTTAACATTATGGAAAACGGGGAGTCCATCAACCATACCTTTTCTCTGAAGTAAGATGAGGTCTTGCAGATTAAGATGACCAAATCTCTGATGCCAGAGATCTTCAGCTGTCGATCCAGTTGCAACCATTGCTTGCTTTGTCATACTTTTCACGTCTAACCTGTACAAGCTCCCCACGCGCACTCCTGTTGCAACTGTTTCCATCTGGCTATCCTTTATGACAGAGTTAGTCTTAAAGAATTGAACTTGCATGTCCTGATCAGTAATCATTGAGACAGAGATCAAATTTTTCTTAATTCCGGGCACATACAATACATTTTTAAGGTGTCTAATGTTACCGCTAGGTAATTTTACCGGAATGTCACCATATCCTTTGATCTCATATCCACTATCATCCCCTAAATAAATTTTTGACCCACATGAAGTTTCTTCAAGACATTCAAACCAGTCCTTCTTACCAGTCATATGTGAGGATGCGCCAGAGTTGACATACCATATGTCGTCCTCATCTCCCTTTGAAGTTGAAAGGGCACAATCGGCTGTAAATAGTCGAAGTTCGTGGCTATGGTCCTCTTCTTCCTCAACAAAGTAACCCTTATGTTTTCTCTGTTTGTTTCTTCCTTCGTCTGCCTGCCTCTTATAACAATCTTTAATCTCATGACCAGGTTTTCCACAGTAAAAACATTTCTTGCTGGGAAAATTATTAGCAGACATACTTTTAAACGGTCTCTTCTGAAATGTGTTGGCTCCTTTCTGCTGCTGCTGTGGTTGCTGTTGCTGCTGTGGCTTCTTCCCTCTGTACTGTCGCCTTTTCGCCATCAGAGCAAGATCATTGCTCTGTGATTTCATATTTTGTCGTCGCTCTTCTTCTTGTAGCAGAATCCCTGTCAACTCTTCAAACGTAGGGGCTTTCTCCCTTGCTGCCAACCCTGTGATGAACATCTGATATTCATCTGTCATTCCATTCAATGTGATCGTGACCAGATCCGAATCGGAAACTTTCTCTCCGATATCTCCCAATCTGTCCTTCAGGTCTTTGACTCTCGCAATGAATCCAGCAGCGGACTCATTCTCCTCCATCTTCATCGCAAACAGCTTGCCTTTGAGTGACAAGACACGATTTGTATTTTGTGTCTCGTATAGGTTTTTAATCATCGTCCAAATGTCAGCGGCCGATTAACAATCTCTAATATGTGGGATAATATTGTCCTTGACGGACATCTTCAATATGACCTTTGCTTTTGTCTCCCTTTTATCCCAGTCTTGTTCTTGTGCAGCTGATCCTGGTCTCAGCTCACTTCCTGTAACAATCGACCATGCATTTGCGCTTTCAAGTAAAGTTTGTATCTTGAATTTCCAGTTGGAGAAATTCGATCCATCGAGTTTGCCAGACTCGTGGAGATACGATTCTATACTGTTATTCATATTGGATTGATAAAAAATTTCTGATCCTCTGATGAATAAATCAACTGAATAATTGCAGGACACCCTAAAAAAAATTACCACATACCAGATCCTGACCACTGTTTTTCCAAACAAAATTTGTACCTTCAATGTGCCACCACCGGGCAAAACCGATCTGCTGCCTCCGAGCAAATCAGGAGCTTCAATGCGCCACCACCGGGCAAGTTCGATCTGCTGCCACCGAGCAAATCAGGAACTTCAATGCGCCACCACCGGGCAAGTCCGATCTGCTACCACCGAGCGAATTCGGAACTTCAATGTGCCACCACCGGGCAAGTCCGATCTGCTACCACCGAGCGAATTCAGAACTTCAATGTGCCACCACTGGGCAAGTCCGATCTGCCACCCCCGGGAAAATTCGGAACTTCAATGTGCCACCACCGGGCAGGGCCGATCTGCAAAAAGAATTGCAGACCTTCCCAACGAGAAAGAGGCTGGCGATTTTCTGATTCAAAAAATCCACGCCGAAATAAAAATGCGTGCGAGTCCCAGCCCTGGCGCTTCTCTGATGCGAAAAATCCACGCCAAAACCAAAATGCGCACAAGTACCAGCCCTGGCGCTTCTCCAATGTGAAGAAGCCGCGCCAAAATGCTCCAAAATCGAAATCCCCGCGCCAAAATGCTCCAAAATCGAAATCCGCGCGAGTCACCAGCCCTGGCGCGCTTTTCGCGTGTATTTCCGCGCCACTCGCGAATTTTGGCGCGTTGGCGCGACTGTTCGCATTAAAACCGCGCCAATGGCGCGACTGTTCACAAAAAATCCGCGCCAACCTTTTCTTCTGCTCGCATGATCGGGCCCAGATCTATCCTTCCGTGTGTTACCGCAGCTCAATTCGAATCTACGAAAAACTTCGTAAGCTCCCATCCACTAAGGTCAGAATCATGATCCCTAAAAAAAAAAAAAAAGGTCAGTTCTACTCCAGCTCTGATACCAAGATAAAAATCACACTGAATTGAAAAAGAAGGAGTTGCAGCTCACAGGTGAGTACTGCACCTGGAGACTACACTCAAACAGAGAGAACACTCTGAGTTTACTCTACATTCATGAATGAGGAATTACATCATTAAGTACATCACTAGGAATTAGGAAGTTGCAAACAAACTCCTAAATTGTAGGAACTAATCCTAAACTAAGGAGATACGTTACAACTTGTGTAACCATTTCTCCATTAATATAAAATAATATTAATTATTTTCAACTTGTGTAACCATTTCTCCATTAAAACAAAATAATAGTTTTAATAAAAAAATAATTATAAAATTCATCTAAAAATTTAAAATATTTTAATTTGACTTTTAAATTTTTACATCAATTTGATTTAAAACGAAATAATGTTTACTTGAAATTTTATATTAAAAATAATTCCAAAATAACATAATATTTTTAATAAAAAAATAATTATAACATTAACAATTTCAAAAACAGCAAACGCGTAGGTTTAAATCACTCAAATATATCCTAATGCAATTTTTTTTTAAATAACACTTTTCTCAAATTAAAGCACAGAGAAAAGATCCATTCGTTCCATATTAAATAAATATAATTAACACCAAAGTCAAGCATAGACAGAAATCCAATTTTCCCATACGAAATAATGATGGTAAATGATGAGCCAACTCATACAATTATCATGTCTAACGAACTTTTATTAAAAAATGTGAGAAGCCACACAAATTCGATTACTTAAATAAATAAAAATAATTTTTTGATAATAATAATGATAATGGTTAACATTCATTGAGACCAATCTTTGGTTTATCGGACCTAAAGAAAAGAGTTATTTAGTTTGATTTAAGATTTTATTCTTATGCTCAAAAAGCTTGGAGAGAAGCCTCTCGAGCTTACTCTAATTTTGACATCTTAAAAGGCTAAGAAGGTTAGTATTGCAACAAAGATTATGAAATTGAGCTCTAATGTGGTTGTACGCGGGGCACTCTAAGAGGAAGTGATTTTCATCCTCTATATTCATATTCTCACAGAGATAGATGGCAAATCCTTTCTATCCATGGTGTTTTACTACTTGTTTCACTAAAATCAAGTAAGATGGTTGATGCACTACAGCTTTCCTAATATTATATCATTAAATTAAATTAAATAATGAGTAAGATGGTTAATGCATTGCAGCTTTCCTAGAATTATTACATTAAATTAAATTAAATTAAATATAATATATATATAAACAAACTAAAACATAGGCTAAACCACAAAACCCTATAAAACAAAACTCATTACACATGACAAATGAATAGATAGAATGAAGGAGAATAGCATGTTATTGGTATTGAAATGAATTTTATTTTTAATTTAATTAAAGAAAAATAAATGATATAACATTTTCTAAATAATGTATTTACATTAATTTAGAAAATAATGTACTTATAATTATTTAAATTTAAATTATTTAAAAATAATATATATTTTAATAATTTTTTATTAAATTATTTATGAAGTGTATATAGTTGGTTTGAAGGGATTTAGTCTCCATTATTTTTTAGATTTAAACCTTATGTATGGGTTGAGGATATAAGTAACTTTTGAGGGAATTAAATTCTACTAATGGACATCCAAGTTATTATATTGAGCTTCACATAATTATGGTGATAACATGTTAATTTGGATAGTCTTTAGGACATTCAAGTTATTAGATTGTGCTTCACATAATTATGGTGATAACATCTCAATTTGGATAGTCTTCGACTTAATAGACCAATTAGCCCTCACCTAAGCTCAACGTAGTTACCAAAAATAAAATTTATTGAATTTAAATGGTTTGTTTTATTTGATTAAGAATTTGTCTTTCTTATATATAAGGAAGGATCAATAACTTAAGTTTTAGAGATATCCAACAAGAGTTGAAGTGTACCTCAACGAGAACAAAATGTTCCAAATAACCTGATTTTTTAAATAACAATAATAAATTAAATTTTAATAAAAATATTAATAATTTCCCTACTAATTTGACAAATAAATTTTCCCAAAAAAATAAATTATATAATTATAAACCTAAATTATTAATGTATAAAAATTATTCTCTCAAGGATCAAAGCCTCTTAAATAAAAAATGTAAATATAAAATGTATATCGTAGTTTATTTTTAAGGCAAAAAATAATCTAATGCAATCCAAAGAGGTACATGCATCAAAAATTTACCACCTCCATCTTTATTACCTCATATTATGCTCTCGAAAAACTATTATATCAACATAAAGTACATATTACATCATTGTGTGTTTGTTTCCTTATATCCTTTTTTTTTAAGGAAAAAAAACAAATTGTTTTATTATGATGTATAAAAACAGATTACTTGCGTTCAAATAATATTCGAACATATTTATGTAATATACATGATCTAGTGGAGAAGAAATAACTCACATACCAATCTCCATGAGAAGATAATAAGCAAAAGAAAACGATTCATATCCAACATTGGAGTATTGTATCTTCATATACTATAGGTTGTCCATGGGATAGTGGCAAGAAAAAAAGTAGGAGAAGAAGACCATGTGTCTTGCATCTGAGAAAATAGGAGAAATCCAAAATACAAGAAAACATGTATAGATATTGAGTAGAGAAAAAAGGAGAGTGAAAGGAAAGAGCTATGGAATATATATGTGGCCCCTGTCAACCTCCTAGCCAGCGATGGAATGAACCAAAAATCAGAGACCCTCCTCCATCAGCATGCCACGTTTTGACTGAAAATATGCTCTGATTTTTGCTCCTAGAAGATATGATCAATGGAAGCCGATTGAAAGGTCCTAAGGAGGTCTTCCGTCCTTCTACACCATTATCTAAGGTGTGGTGGGTAGAAGGTGTTTCGACGATTGAAATATTGTACAATGATATGAGAATCACCATATATGTGTATGGGATCAATATCCAGCCTCCTCGCAAACCAAAGTGTGCGTCAAAGAGCCAGCAGTTATGCTCGAGTGTTAGTTCCCTCCCCACCAGACCAAGTCAAAGTGAATTTATCATTCACTTCCCTGTATAAAATAGCACCACAACCACAGACACCATATTTTGCTGCGCCATTGAAAAATCTTGCCAACATCTTGATAATTTTATGCTGCAAGCACTTAGTCATATCCCAAATTTGGAGCATTCAAGAGGGTATAGCATCAATCCAAGACATGATCTTAGATAGGGTACATAATGGATGAGCATAATATCCCTAAAAAATGACGCTATTCCTATTTTTCCAAAGTTCCTAGATAGTGAAAAATGGAATGTGAGAATCAATTATCCATCATTTGGTAGCCCATAGAAAACAGTGGAGGATGGACCGAAAACGAGTGACAGGATAGTGTAGATGAAACTATATGATCCCATACTTGAATAGAAAATGGAAATATAAGAAAAAAATATGTACCACAAACTCCTCATCAGATCTACAGCCAGCATAATCCAGGTCCCAAAAATCCTCTGTGACATAAATTGTCCCATGTAAGAACTTTTTTTTGCCAAGTAAGCCAAGAAAATAATGTAATCTTCAAAGGCATGTGCATCCCCCATATATGCGTGAACCAGGTCCGATCCAGATCTAGTGAGGGAGATCATAATCTTCTGTAAATTTCTTTAACAATGAGAGCCCCTCCCCAGGTGGAACCTTCCCAGATGATCTCATCCCTAAGTCCACAACTCATCACACCACCCTTACATAAAGAAACATTAAAAAGGTTCCATTCCCGTGCAGAGTGTAGAGTAATATGTAGTTTAGCAGCATCCATCCATCTTAGCATGTTACCAACCCAACCATCAATGGAGTGGGCCAATGTGAAGATACCTTTTTTGTTTAAAGATGAAACAATGTCTGCAGAGAGATGTGACCGAGTCAGGATGCCAGAAATGAAATAGAAACTGATCATAACTTCATTTCCCTTGCCAAATTCCCATTTGATCCTCTTGAAAAGGACTCCAAACCTTGTGAAAAATCCTCCAGATGTGTGAGCCCTTTCCCAGGACATGCTTGGGTGATCTAATCCAATTCAAAAAATGTAGGGCATGTAAATATTTTGTAGATATTATGCTATTCCATATACCATTTTGAGAAAGGACTCGCTACATAGACTTAATGAGAAGAGAAAAGCCAAAAAATCGACTATCCAGTATACCCCATCCCCCCAGTGTGTTTTGGTCTGGATAGGATGTCCCAAGAAACGAGATGATATTTTCTACCTAATACACCATCATCCCACAAAAAATGAGACATCTTGGTCTAAATATTAGCAATAATATGAGAAGGAATGATAAATAAATGCATCCAGTATGTGGCTATTTGGTGCAACATTGAGGTGATGAGAGTAACTATACCACCAAGAGATAAGAACTAGTGAGCCCACATACAAAGCTTCTGATTATATGCATGTGTTTCCCTATAGCATTTATGGAAATAACTTCTAGCCTTAGTTCGAATATCAGAATCATTGAATTTATATGATCCATCACCCCCCTTAATGCTCCAGATAGAATTCTTATGTCTTCTCTGATTAGAAAAGTTTTGAAAAAACTTGATGTTTCTATCACCCTCCCTAATCCAAGTTACCTGGATTTTTAACCGCCAAGTATTTTCCTGTATGCATAATATCTGATATTTCCTTACTTCAAGAATCTTAATACACTGGAGAGAGAGAAAGTCAGGGACATCTCATGTAAAAAAACAATTGAAAACCTCAATTTGAGCATGAATAGACCTTAATTCTATAAGCAAGGCAACCTTCTTCTCCCTCTCCCATTTTCTGACCTCAAACTTAAGGCTAGCAAGAAATCCCACGAGGTTTCTCATAGTTTACCCTCCAGGACCATCCAGACCTCCACCCCACCTCTTAGAAATCAATGTGTTGAAGGATGGATCCTAAAGCCAAGTGGAGTTGAATTTGAAAGGGATACTCTTCCAAAATCCCTCCCTTCTCCATCTGGTTCAGATGTGGCATCCCGTTGCTTATTGCTGCGGTCACCCAAGATAGAGCGAGGGTCTGTATTGAAATTTCAATCATCCCGTGGATTTTTTGAAGAAGGAAGGTGCTGCGGGCACTGTTCCAAGAGATGTCTGGTCTGGTGGCATAGAAAATAACGAAAAGGCACATTCTAGTAATCAACACATTGTTGGAAAATAACCCCACTGGAGGATGATCTGCTCAGAGAGGCTACCTGTCATATCCACCTCCACCAAAAGCCAAGTGAGTCATTTATACCGCTTACTAAGTATCTTAGGGTCCATGTAGATGAAAGACCTCAGTGCATTACCAATCACCAAAAGGGCCTGCTTTGACCCAAATTCGAGGGGATGCCCTAGCAGTTTGACCCAAGTTCATCTGTTCTACGGAATATTGGTAAGGCGATTGAAGCCCACATACCAGTAGTGGAGAAAAATAAAATTGCGGCCCCACACCCAAGGCATGCCAAGAATCTTCGTCGCGTTGGCCTGATGTAGGAAATGGAAATTGTACCAGTGATTTATAAGAATTCTAACCTTCAAAGTATAACCCAGTAGTGGCGTCCACTTCACCAGCACACAGGCTTCCATATCCATGAGATTTCTATAGGAAAAATACGACCGCCCAATTAATTCCCTATTCTAAAGGAAATGAACCTGATCCCATAAAATGCCATGACCAAAACTGAGTAATATTGGTTCCAAGGTACATTTTGAAATCTTCTTACCAGTCCTGTGTCTATAGGTCGCCTAAGATGAAGATCGTAGAGAATGTTGAGAAATCCCACTCCCGCCATCCTGGTCTCTTGTTACAACACCCCCATGGAAATGACCAGAATATGAACGAGGAATGGACATGTCTACATTCGCATGCAGAAGAGGTGCATTTTCATGGAAACCCTCATCCCCACGCCATGTCCCCATCGAAGGTAGCTAACCCCAAAGTCTTACAACAGCTAAGGAGGCATTCAAGAATTCTTCATGTGTCGAGGTGTTCCCATCCAGGGACGTTAGGTAGTCTTCCATATGCAATGTCAATGTCGTCGACCCACTCACACACACGTGATGTATGCACGTACCCAGAGAGCCACCAAAAAGAAAAATAATACCCACGGATCCAGGTAAACCATCATCAACAGGACATGTCAGCAGGAGTAGTAAATGATGTAGTTGTCCCGAACAACGAATACGAAAAATACTAAAGAGGAATATTAAAAATTAGAATGGAAAATCTGACATAGAGAATCCCAAGAGATCCCCCGTGGGTATAGAAGTAGGAATTTAGGAGCCTGGAATTGGAAAAACAAGTCAAGAAGCTGCCCATCTGCCAAAAGTATGCGTGTACCCAGATAATCACCCAAGAGAAGGAATAAAAACCCATAGATCCATGGGAAACGTTGTCAAAAGGGAAGTCAATTAAATAAATAAAACGTCCCCTTTGTCAAAAGATGGCAGCGACCCCGAGAGAGATCAAGACAGAAGTAGTAAATGAAAGTGTCACCCCGAGTAGCCAAATACGGCAAGTGGCCACATAGAAAATAAAAAGTGTAAAGGCCAAATTAGGTGTCAATGATTCCAATAGATCTCTTGTGTGAGTTACAGGAAGTAGGTGACAAGGGAAAAAAGCCACATCCCCTGGAAAAAATGTCCTCGGTGGTGGAAAAACGACGATCAGGCTAGAAAATGATCAACCACCTATGCCTCACCGCCACCCCAGAACCACCATCATGGATGTTAGGATATTCTGACACATAGGAAATAGTTAAGTATATCTTGGTCTAGCATAGAGTTAGGTAAAGTGTGTTTCTTTACTATGTACTTTTGTAACTTATAATCCGACAGTCACGATTTGTAGTGATCTGACGGTTCATTCTCTCCTCGGTATTACTGACACTTGATCCGCAGCTTAACACCTGATTGGTCCATGATCTCTATTTAAAAATCATGGAGGGTCATTTTTATGGTGACCATTTATGAGAGAAGCTTATCTAAATTTTCTTTCTTTATATTAATAAATTTCCTAAAGTGATCGCATTGGCTCAAGTCTTGGACTGTTTCCCTCTTTGAGGGTTTTAACCACGTCAAATATTGGTGTACTGATATATGATATGTTTTTGAGCGGTGACCTTTGGTGTTTGATCTAAGGAACATACCTTGTAAAATACGTCATGGTATCAGAGTTTTTTTAAGGGCCATATTTGTTGTTGATCCAAATCCGAGGCCAATTTGACAACATGCGACTTCCATTTTCTAGATCTACTGTTTCTTACCACTTTCGGGCCAGGAGAAATACTCTGTTGTGTCTAGAGCCTCTGTTCAAATGAGGAACCCCTTTCGTTTCATGCGAAAAAAATTTTGGTTGCCTAAGTTATGTCATTTTAGATCTCGAGGTATAAAGTATTTTTTTTTGCAGTTATATTTATTAATCTCTCTGTTTATTTCGGTTTGTAATTTTTTTATTGTTTGATCTATACCCTCTTCTATGTGTATGCTCTTTTCTCTGCGTTGTGTGCGATATGGTAAACTAGAAACAAGAAGATGATATTTTTCTTCTATGTATGCTCTTTCCCCGCGACTTTGTGCAATATCTGGAAATCATAAATAATGAGAAAAATATATAGTTGCCGGATAGAATAATAGGAAATATAACGTTCTTCCATGAGGCTTGTAATTTTTTTTTGCACAGGTTTTTTTTTTTTGCAGGAAAAAAACACACATACCGAAGAGAAAAAAATAAAATAAAATAATAAAATAAAAAGTAAAAAAAAAAAAAACTTCTTCCTCTCAAACAATTACATAAACATTTTACTAGCTCACTTGGTGTAAATTTACTTAATGAGAATAGAGGTCCTAGGTTCAAGTCTCCTTGTCAAACTTATTTTTCTAAAAGTATTTTTGTTGAGTTACTTTTTCTTATAAAAAAAAAAGGCAAGTTGTTTTTTTTAAAGGATTTTATTTAAAAAACACATGTAAAATTAACATTGGAAAAGTGTCTCAAACTTATTTATAAAAGTGGGTCACATAAAATAGTATTTTTTTAAAAGTGAGCTTATTTATATTAAGTTTGGGAAAGGGAATAATTTATAAAAAAAAGTACAACTTTGTCATCAACTTTCAACCTATCACGTAACTACTTGACATCTACTATAATTTTTCTTCAAAAAAGCATAACTTCTTCATCCGGAAGTCGTTTTCAAAGCCTTTTTTTTTAGCCAACCTAATATTTTGAGACCTTTCCATTGGAGCAGTTAGTTTCAATCTTTTCAGCTTCAGTTTTTAAAAATTTAAAGTGCATGATCAATTATTCTTAACAACACCAATTATTTTCAATGGCTATCCTACATGATAAACTTACTTAGAAGTAAAGAGCTTTATAGAATAGCCTTAGAACAAGAATATAAACCTACTGATGTAGATAAGAAGGCTATATGGGAAAATAAACAGGATCAAGCATGAGGGTTTATATGAATTTCCATTGCTCAAGATCTTAGATTTCATATCCAAGAAATTGACTCCTCTACTGAAGATATCAAAAAGCTAAATATTTCTTTTGGCATTAAAAAGGAAATCAGCTTGAAAATGAGTTGTTTACTTTGGACTCCAATAATTTCTCCTCTATTGAATATTTTTTTTCCAAATTCAAGACTCTTAGACTTCTTTTAGAAGGTTGTAAGGTAAAAAAGGAAGATGGTAGTATGATCTATTCCATTCTTGCTAAGATGGGCCCTGCATACTTTGTATTTGTTTCCACCTTCCATTCCACTAGAGAAGCACTCATTTCTCAAAGAACAACCTATAAGTCCCCCTCTTTTGATGCCTTTTTTTATTCTTTGAAAAGAGAACAAGAAAAAATCTTACACCTTGGTATGATTAATATTGGAAAGTCTTTTAAAAAATACTTAACATCCCATCAACAACCATATCCAAACAATCCTAAGAAGCAACATCCTAAAAACAATGGTACTAAAACAAACAAGGGTCTTAAGAAGTTTCAGCGAAAAACTGGAAAAAAAAACAACTCAGCAAACTAATAAGGCAAATAAAAACAAAGGCAAGAAGACAAATATACATTGCAACTTTTGTAATTGTGATGACCACATAGAGTCAAAATGTTTTAAGAAGATGGAAACCTTGGAAGTAGCAATGAAGAAGCACAACATCCATTTGGAGAACTCTTCAACTTCATCTTCGGGAATGAAACTTTCTACATGTGGTTGTCAATCATCAAGATCTAGTTATGCATTGAATGTATCTTCTTCTACTCATTCTCATTAGTGGCTCATTGATTCTAGAGCCTCTTACCACATGGCAAAAAATAAAGCCATGTTTTCCTCTTTAAATTATTGTAACACAAAAAAATTTATGTTGGTGATGATATATCTCTTAGTGTTGTAGGGTCTGGAACCATTCATCTAAATAATGGTAAGTTTAATGATGTATGATGTGTTCCTACCAAATCCTGCAATCTTCTATCTGTTTATCAGATAACTCATTCAGGTGAAGGGAAAAATGTAGAATTCTCACCTCATGATGTTGTAATTAAGGACCTAAGATATCCTAGACATATTTTATTTATAGGAAATTTTGATGATTCCACATGGTTATATAAGTTTGAAAACTTTGGGTCATCATGTCTTCCATCCATTTTTGTTGCTCATAATGATGAAGCGAGCAAACTTTGGCATGAGCGATTTGGTTACTTAAACTATCGCTCTCTTAAACTCTATGTAATGAAAATATGGTGACAGGTCTTCCTATGGTATCTTGTCGAGATGGTGTTTGTTCCAGTTGTGTACTTAGAAAATTTCATCGAGACAGTTTTGACAAAAGTGCCTCTTGGCGTGCTTCAACCCCTTTGCATCTTGTGCACAATGATTTATGTGGTCCACTTCCAATTGTTTCTTTCTCTGGCTACAAGTACTTCTTAACTTTCACTGATGATTTTTCCAGATGCATTTGGGTATAATTATTAAAACTCAAGAGTGAAGTTTTTAACATGTTCTTGGCCTTTAAGGCCTTTGTTGAGAAACAATCTGGACACCAAATTCTTAAGTTAAGATCTGAAAATGGAGGATAATATGTTAACAAAAAATTTATCAACTTTTTCATTGAGCATGGCATTCAATTGCAACATATTGTTCTGTATACTCCACAACAAAATAGTGTAGATGAAATGAAGAATCACACTCTAAAAGAAATGGCTAATTGTATGTTTCAATCTAAAGGAATTAGTCTTAATTTTTTGGCAGAAGCAATTAACTATGAAAATTAAATAGTAAATTGCACTCCTACTAAGGTTTTAAGGAATATCACTCCAGAAGAAGCCTGGAACTCAATCAAACCAGATGTAAGTCACTTTCGTGTTTTTGGAAGTGAAGCTTGGGCCCATATTCCAGATGAGAAACATAAAGCCTTAGAACCTAAGAGTGAAAAACGTATTTTGTTGGATATTCTGAAGATATCAAAGGATATAGACTTCTTCAACCCAAATCCAAAAATGTAATCATTAGAAGAGATGTAAAATTTGATGAAAATATACAGCCTGTGAGCCTATTTCGGTGAGTGTGCCACCTTTGGCCTGCGACCCTGATTCGGAATATGTGCCACCTCTCTCTATTTATTCTACTTTTGATAGCATTCCTTCTAGTTCAGATGATGATAACGAGGATGAAAATACTCCTCCACCTCCTTAGGATCTTCCTTCAGCTCCACAGCTTCCAAAATGAGTCTGCTCTACTCCAGATAAAGCATGTTCTCATGCAGGTGACCCTGCAGATCAACGTCGTACACATTCTCAGTTTGACAAAGCCTCTTCCTTATTGGCTCAAGCTCTAGAAAATATTGATCCAGACACATTTGAAGAAGCTTCAGTTCATCCAGATTGGGATGCAGTTATGAATGAATAATATTGTTCCTTATTGGAAAATGATACTTGGGATCTTGTTCCTCTTCCAAAGGGAAGACAATTTTTCAGATGCAAATGGGTTTACAGAACAAAGTTTGGACTAGATGGAAAAGTGGATAAACATAAAGCTCATCTTGTTCCTAAAGGATTTTCACAATTTGAAGGCATTGACTATACTGAAACCTTCTCCCTTGTTTCCAAAATGAATTATATCCACCTTGTTTTTTCCCTTGCTGCTTCCTTTAAATGGGAATTCCATGAGATGGATGTTAAATCCACCTTCATACATGGGAAATTGCATGAATAAATCTACATGTAACAACCCCCTGGATTTATCCAAAACAACTATAGCCTTATCTGTTACCTTAGGAATTCTCTCTATGGTCTCAAACAAGCCCCTCGGGCTTGGTATGCCAAAATCGATAGCTTTCTCTTAGATAATGGCTTTTCTAGATGCCATTTCGACAACACTGTCTAAACCAAGAAAGTGGGTAAGTCCTTAATCATCCTTGTTCTTTATGTTCATGATCTTATCCTTACTAGTAGTGATCAAAACCATATAAACCATGTGAATTCTAGCCTCAAAAAGAAGTTTGAAATGACAGACTTGGGACACTTTCATTATTTCCTTGGTCTTCAAGTCTTGCAATCCAAAGAAGGTATTACCCTTTCTCAGTCCAAGTATGCATGTGATCTTCTACACCACTTTCACATGGAAGACTATAAGCAAGCCCCTTCTCCCTTTCAGTTTGGATTCAAGATTTCAGTCACTTGTACTTCCCCTGAAGTTGATGCTACCTTATATCGTCAACTTGTTAGTAAAATTATGTATCTAACCCATACCCATCCTGACCTTTCCTTTTGCATTGGTATTGTTTCTCGATTTATGCACAAACCTCATGAAAGTCACTAGAAAGTAAAAAATTGAATACTTCAATATATTTGAGGTATAGTTCAGTTCGGGATTCATTACAGTGCAGGAGCATGTCCATTTTTGGTTGGTTTCACTGATTCTGATTGGGTTGGTGACCTTGATGATCGAAAGTCTACTGCGGGTTATGTATTCACTCTTGGTTCAGGACCTATTACATGGTCTTGTAATAAAAAAAGTGCCATCTCTCTTTCTTTGGCAGACGAAGAGTATCGTGGTGTTGTTGAAGCTAGTAAGGAAGCCCTGTGGCATTGTCAAATCCTGTCTGAATTTGGTTTTCATTAGCAGCATCCAAATACACTTTCGTCTGATAATAAGAGTACCATTCAGCTATGCATAGATCCAGTTCAGCATCAGCGCATGAAATAGATTGAGATACACATACACTTCATCAGAAAGCTCATTTATGATCGTGTTCTTGAAGTGCACTATTGTTCAACCAATGATCAAGTTGTTGATATCTTTATAAAGGCTCTCACAGAACAAAAGTTTACCAAACTTTAATCTATGCTTGGAGTTAAGGAAATTTATCATTAAGGGGGGATAGGCTCTAATGCCTCCTTCCTTCTCCTATTGTGTCACCTTTTTAAATCCTTCAATCCTATCCCAAGTTGTTCTTAGGGGGCGATGTTAGGATATTTCGACACATAGGAAATGGTTAAGTATAACTTGGTCAGGTTTAGATTTAGGTAAAGTGTGTTTCTTTACTGATTAGGTGCTCAATTTTATGCCCAAAAATCAGATTTCTCAAATTGGCTTGGAACCTAAATGACCGCATAGTGCTCGTCGTTCTGAATCTGGTGCACTTTGTTTCACGAAAAATGGTCTGTGTATGCTCCCGAAAATGAGTTCTGTTCACTTTTCTAAATAGAAAAAATATAAAAAAACATGATATTTAGATGCCCAATCAGCAGTCTGTACTATTGATGTGGAATTCTAACTATGCAGGGTAATTTGTTTGGAATTTTCTTCGGCGAATGGTAAGCTTCCAAGTGGCAACATGGCACTGGTACAAAATATAGGTGAAATTATGAAGTTTTATTGGTTCAATTTGGGGCCAACTAGAAGAGGGCACCTGGCACAGCTCAGGGCCACCACGTGGCCCCCCCCAAGATTGAATGGAGGTGTAAAATTTTTGGGTTAAGTCTGGGTGGAGGCACCAGGGTTCGACCCCACGACCTCCCACCACACAATGCCACGACCTACCGTCTCTCCTACTGGATGGATCTTAACATTCATAGGATCCGGTGTATATTTAAATTCAACCATTGTATATGGTGAGGGAAGGCGGGGGCCATCCCCCAATCCATAAGACCGTCACCCAAGACCACCGGTGGAGCTCCAGAGCTAATTCTAATATTAAATACTTAAACCACGGTTTATCAACCTTAAATAGGTTTAACTTGCGCCTAATCTAGGTTTAGTGTAGATTAGTTTAAAGCGTGTGTTTATCACTTAAGTGCGCTTAAATAGCACTAAACTCCAACTTAATATTAATTTCGAATTAACTTGGTGAACCCCTAGATTCGACGGAAATTTCTAGTTTAGTTGCAATGAGCTACTTTAGGGCCTAAAATAGTGGGAAAAATTAAAATGGTCATAAATTTTGAAGTTTTTGACCAATTCAGGCTCAGCAAGAGGCTAGCTGACCATTTTGAGCCATTTTAGACTCATTAGAGCAGGTTACAGGAGAAAATTAGCATTGTAAATAGATAAATTTGACAATTTGAGCATAATATAGAGGCCCAAGCCATGGAAGCTAGACCAAGGAGATGTAGCCCAGGAGGTGTGAACTCCTTCATCAAATTCCTATGTTGATGTTATGTCTGGTAACGTTTTGTACTTTATTTTTTGTTGTTGAGCTCTTGTTTTTATGTTAAGTTGTTCCATAACTTGACATGAAAAAGACTCATCAGACTTGATAATTTGCAAGAAAACTTGAACCCTTAAGCACACATAAGACATTGAATTCATAATATGAAAGATTAATTAGCACAAAAATACTAACATACTCCATTTAGATCATTTTTGGTATTATAGCCCAAGTTCTTTAGGATTTTTTGTGCAAGAAGGGATCTAATTGTTTGCAAGTTTGTGTCATTCTTACAAGGTTAAAACTAAAAAGAGGAGAAGGAAATTTGGTTAAGAGCCCTATAGTTGGGTCAAGAGGAAGAAGAGAAAGGTTTCCCAAGTCTTCAACACCATCTCATCCTCAAGTTGAATTTGAGTCTTTAGTGAGCATGTCTCATGAAGGAGAACCTATCATGACAGAAGATGAGAGAGCATTGAGGAAGTAATTCTTTGATATGACTGAGATGGTTAATGTACTCAATGAGGAGAGAAATGTAAGGATGTCAGGAGAGAGTTTAAGGACTCCAAGAGGAGAGGGCTCTACAGGAGGAGGAGGCCATGGAGATGGTAAGAAGCCACCATCCACTCCACCATCATCCTCTCTGCCATCTTCACCTTCCTCTTCATGATCTTCCACTACGACAACCCTACAACTTGTTCGCCCACATACTTCAAAAGAACTAGTAAAACACCCTTACTTAGACTTGATGTCAAATTTTAGCTATCGATGTATAATGGAGAAGTGAATGTAAATAAGCCGGATAATTAGATTCTTCAATTGGAGGTTTATTTCAGAATCTAGAACCTTCAAGAAGATGACATAAAGATTCAATTGGCTTCCTTGAGAATGGAGGGTTCAACACTTGTATGGTGGGAAGCAAGAAATCAAGATGAGACTAAAAAACAAGCTAAGATCTCAATATCTTGGTAAGATTTTATTCATACCATTAAAAGGAAATTATATCCTCCATCTTACATGCAAAAAACCCTTATGTACTGGAAAAATTTTAAAAAATTGAAAGGGAAAAGTGTGTAAGATTATACTCATGAATTTAGGAGAAGAGCTCTTATTTTGGGTGTCAATTTGTATTCTCAAGAAACTTGTTAAAGTATATTGGGAGTTTGCACATTTATCTTAGACATACTATTCTCATGTTCAATCCCACAAGCTTAGATGAGGTTTGTGTTCAAGACATACATCTAGAAGCAAGAGGGAAACATAATTTAGAAGAGAAAAGTGATAGTTTCCTTGAGTATGAGGGTAAAGGAAAGGGTAAGTTTAATGGAAGAGGAAATAAAAATGGTTCTATCAAAATAGAGAAATAGAAACTCACGTGTAAACGTTGTTCGAAGAATTGCCATGATGAAGACCTTTGTTGGTGTTAGATCCTCGTAATTTGGAAGATTGGCAATGACCAAATGAACAAGGGTAACATCAAACCAGTTTTTGGAGTCCTAGGACCTGGCCTTCCTGGACTTAGAGAGGGCTCTCTCTATAAACATGTAAAGTATGTGATCTTGATTGTTTTAAGGGTTTTGATTTTAGGCTAGTTATTAGGTTTAGGGTTTGTTTATTTGTTTGGTTGGGTAGGTGGTTTATCAAGCAGAATAGGTAGAGTGAGAGAGGTTCAAACCATTGGGCTATGGAGTCTACAAAGGTATTGAAAAGTTTAATAGTACGACAAGGGTGTATCACACGGAAAATCTAACAAAGTCAGATAGATATAAAGGCTTCTGTGAATGAGGTGAACAACAAATTGTGAACATAGTAGGTGCCAAAGGGAAATTAAGAATCCTCCAACAAATAAATCAACAAGAAAGATCTTAATGATTACTAAGCATCAAGAAATAATCAAAGACAAGGCACACCAATAACTCTTTTGATCAAAATTTAACATGTAAGCATTAAGACAACGATCCAGTGAACTATGGAAGGCAAACAACTTGTAAATATTCTAGTGATTTCACCTTCAAGCTAAGAAAACATTTAAGATAAACATATAGCAGAGATCAAAGAAGAGGGAACTCCTAACTTCATCAATCAAGCTATTAAGACCTCCAAAGAAATTTTTTAAGATGAGCTATAGGGCATGGCAAATCATAAACCTCATTAGCTAAACTTAATCAACAATACTTCAAATTAAAGACCTTAAAAATGATGTTTAAGTAATAGCAAAGAGCAGGGCTAACCATAAATCAATTTGAAATTTGTTTCATTGAATCATTTATAAGATAAATGAGAATAAGTGGGTCTAGAGAGCAACTAATAATTCTCTAAATTGACCTAGCAGAAGAAAACATAGAAGCAGTGAAGGACAAACATAACTAAGGGGCCTCTAAACAACATTTCTTAGCGTAAAAATTCTATCCTACTGCAATAGAAAGATGAAAAAAACGATAATATAAGAAAACATGAACTAAATAGGAACACATCACCATTTAACAATGCTCAGGGATCCTGCAAGAAAGCCTTCTTCAATGTCAAACAATCAAAGCCATTCACAAAAATCAGAGCCAATTTGTCTTCAATCTTTGATTTTATGTATTACTCTCAATAATTGTCTAACCAGCATGTACAATGAGGCCTCAATGTTGTATTTAACAAGCAAGGAGGACCAAAACCCTAATTAGGTCTTTAGAAGCCTGTTAATTAATTATAAATGTCATTTTTGTCCTTTGAGACCATGTAAGGCCCAAGGCACAAATATCCTAATGCATTAAATGCAAAATATCTTCTCAACGTTTAGCAAATAAATTGACATTTAGGCTTCCCAAAACTTCCAAAATATTTCCTAGCGTCTTTTTTTGACTTTTTGTTTACAAGGGTGCAGAATTGAGATTTAAGGGTGCAATTGCCTGGCCAAGGGCGCAACGCCTCCATGGGAAAACTGGGTCACCTTGTAGTTGAAGTTTGAAGGCCTTACCAATGTCAGAATCGGCTCCATGATGGCTCGTTGGAAAGCCTGTTGAGTCTACTTTCCAAAAATACTTTTTTTTCTAGTTGGAATTCATTTTTGTTTCCAAAAATCAAAACTCCCAAGGCTGGTAAAGGCACAGTGCCAACCCTGAAAACAGGGCAGAAAGGTGAAATTTCAGGTATTTTTGACCCTTTTGGAGGACCAAATCAACTCCAGATGACCTGAAATTTTGTGAGCATGTTGTACCTGACCTGAAAAAGCCAAAAGTATAAACCATTCCTCCTAATGATGCCCTGAGAAAAAGTGTAGTGCCAAGGGCGTCGCGGCCTTGGCCCTTCAAATCAACAAAATTTCAAAATTTCCAAAAAGTTAACAATTTTTAAATTTTCCTTGCTTCTTATGTCTGGGATGATTGCATGGAAGAATCATCAAGAAGGTTAATTTTTTCTTGACATTTTTCCTCCTTGAGGTCTTGAACTTTGGCAAGGGCTCTTTTGAGCTTGGCCCTTGCAATTTGATTTCTCAAGGCATAGTGCCTGGCCATCTTTTTTTGTAGGCCAAGGTCCCTTTTTGTCTTCTTTAGCTGCTTCTTTTCAACCTTATAATAATTAATGACATACTTTTCCATGCCAAGCTTTCTTTGTAGGTCTCTGATCTGAGCATCCTTTCTTTGGAGCAAGATGCTTGTAGCCCTCTCCTCATCTTCATTTTCACTGTCAAGGTCAATAAATTCAAATTTTGTTTAGTTCCATGCTTACCTTTCTTATCTCCAATAGTGACATTTTATTTTCCTTTGTCAAGCTTCTTTGTTGATGTCAAAGGCATGCCCCCTTGCCTTTTGGAGGCAGCAAACACATGCCTTTCTCCTCTTTGGTATGTCAAAGGAAGAGGTTCAATATTGTTTACCTCAGTGCCATATGTCTTGTTTCTATCTTTGTGATGATATTTTCTTGGCTCACTGACATCTTGGCTTACTTCTTCACTTGTGTCCTTCATGCTAACATCACTGCCTTCTTTATTGCCTCCAACACTGCCATGAAACTCACTTTGTTCCATATCATCACTACCTTTGTCAACACTATGAGCCTTACTGTCTTTTGCATTGATCTCTGCACCATCATCATTTCCACTGTGAGCCACATTGTTTTTATTGTCCTCGTGGCCATCATGACTGCTGTCATGACTGTCATTGCCTCCCTCATTACTGTTTCTTTCATTATTGTTGTGATTTTCACTGTTATCATCAACCTTTCTGACATTGTGGTCCTTGGTGTCACTGTTGTCATTAGCACCATTTATATCAACCTCACTGCCTTCTTGGTTCTGTGAGCTATTGCCAACCTCATCATCAACATTATCACTTGGGCTGCTTTCTTCATCATTTTCCTCATCTTCATTTACATCTACCTCCATGTCTTCCACACTGCTTTATTCATCATCTGTTTTTGTATCATTTTCCTTGTCACAGTCATGAGCCTCATTGTCATTTTGGCTCTTAGTACCACTGCTTTCAACATCATCATCATCTACCCTATCATCATCTCTGCCATGTTCTTCATTTGTATCCTCCATGCTAACATCACTGCCTCTTTCTCTGCTCGATTCTTCCTCACTTTTTTCTTCTGCCTTTTCACTTTTTTCTTCTTCCTCTTCACTGCTTGTTTCATCATTACCCTCTCCTTCATGGTCACTTGATTGTTAATTTTCACATTCATCATTGCTTGATGCATTGGGAGAGGGTGAGGAAGGAGGGTTGCCTTGAGGTGAAGGAATATGTGTAGATGGTGAAGCATGTTCAGCAGGAGATGATGGAGGAGTGGGGGTAGGAGCATGAGATGATGAAGTAAAATTTGCAGATGATGGGGTTGTGGGTTTGTGAAGACCTCATAGGCAATTAAAACCTCCCATGGAATACCCTTTTGCTCCAACTAATCCATCACAACCATCTTGATGAGAGAACGATGAAAGAGGCTCTGAATTTGTTCTGAAGGGTGTCCCTTTTAGACAATATAAGACATCTTATCAATACACCTGTAGAGATAGTAGGGAAAATGAAACATCTTAACCTTTGTGAAGTGCATGACCAATATGATATGATAGGAATACAGCCTAGAGAACCTCCCCTCACATGTAAAATATTTCATGATGACTCTCATCAAGGGTGCATACCTCTCTAGCAAATGTGAGAAATTGAAAATAGATTTATTGTAGTCTTTGTATCTGGGCTTGAGGAAAGGCTCATAGTGGCTTATGTCTAAGCTGGTCTGTTTGAACCACTTTTCACTAACACTAGGTATTCCAGTAGCAATAGTAATGGAATTTGATGACAGTTAAAAGTTTACCCCTGCAAGACTTGCTTGTTTCTCATGTAGATTAAGGATGAAGAGCCTAGTGAGCTCAGGGTGACTTTGTATCTGTTGTACTCTTTCACAAAAATTAAAGCACCCCACATTTTGGAAACATGTGACAGTCATAGGAGAGGCATTAAGTTCCATTGTGTTTTTAG
Organism: Pinus albicaulis; assembly: GCA_034641835.2. Classification (NCBI taxonomy): domain Eukaryota; kingdom Viridiplantae; phylum Streptophyta; class Pinopsida; order Pinales; family Pinaceae; genus Pinus; species Pinus albicaulis. Next base: position 136,042,613 of record CM076569.1, on the reverse strand, counting down.
GTTCAAACCTATTTATCCTCCCCCTCTATGTTGATGCCTCCTAAGCACTTGGCCTTCTTCTTCACTACCATTTCCTCCTTCTCTTAACATTCTGGCACCTGCTGCTTTGAAAACCAAAACCATAACTCTGGTTGTGAAATTATATAAATAAGGTAAATGAGATGGTGATGAAAAAAGGAAATTTTTTGCAAGTGGAGGAGTAAATGAGTGGGGGTAGGGTTTATGACTTTGAGTGAGAGGAAAAATAAATGACTTCCCTTGCTCAGTTGTAAACAAAAAACCCTTCTTGGACAGACTTTGTTCTTATGTCAAATTTTTGAAATGGAAAAGGATAAGGCAAATTCAATGTGCTTTTAGTGTAAGGGATAAAGCTTTCAACCTTTGATGGATGACTAATCCCAAACCATTTCCACCACTTTAATCTACCCCTTTCTTAACTGTTCTTTCCTTGTTTGCAGATGAAGGAGGTTTTAATGAAAATTAGCTCATCTCCTTAGGGTTTATTTATTTAACCAAATGGAAAAAGAAAACTTTGAAGAAGAGGTTATGTCTTGAACTTACCCCTCAAATATGTTTAGAAAACCCTTGGAGGTAGTTTGAGGAGGTCCTGAGTTGATTTTAGGGTTTGAAACGGTGCAGAGGCCCTCATGGCCAAATGCACAGTGCGTGGATGTATTTTTTGGTCTGTCGGGTCTCCGAACGCGCAGCGTTGGCCGGTGAACGAGGTGTCAGGTATCCTTGTGCCATGCACACAGCGTCGGAGTGTTTCTGCCTGGGCCTGTCGGGTCTCCTGGTGAAACGCGCAACCTGCTTCTAAACGTGCAACGCATGCCTAGAGGCACACAGTGTAGAAAAATTTTACATGGTGAAAACCTCCAAGGTCACAGGGCCTAAATCTGAACACGTAGTTCCAAGTAGACTTGCCCAAATTCGACAAAAAAAACTGACAATTCTATCTCCTGAGCATTTCTAGCTCTTCTTCAAGGGAATAATGAGTCAAATGAGAAACAAAATGACCCTTTATATGCTTGGGTTTTAAATTAAATCATATTTAAATCCATCTCCTAATGTTTTGAGCCTTTTCACTTTTTATTGATGTTTCTTTGGCTTTTGCGGCAAGTGACTTGAAAAATTTTAAGTGACTGTTTTTTCCTCTTTGGTGGCAGCTTGCTGGAAACATGAAATTGTCTTCCTTTTAGCCTGAGGGTCCGATTCACTCATCTTGACACAGAAAAACCCTAAAAACTTCCTTCTTTTCCATTTTGAAACCTAACATATCTCTTTTTCTCATTCAGTAATGGTAAGCTTTTTAAAAAATATTTGAGGGTTTTTTTCTTATAGCAGCACTATCAAAACCCATTTTTTCTTGCATTGTGAAGTTGTAATCATGTTTTTACCCCTTTTGACATTTTTGAGTGTGGGTGACTTGAAAACATGGTTTTTCCCTTTCTCACTGATTTCCATTACCTTCCGCTCTTGCAGTTTTTCTTTGAGTTATGAAGTTGACTTCTCTTTGGCCTATTTATGCGTTTTAACTCCTCTGTTGACAGGTGATTATGAGAACCTTGAAATGGCTCTTCCTTTTGATCTTTGAAGCATGATCACTTTACCCTTGACAACATTAGGAATTTAAGCACAAAGCAGTATCTTCAACACTTCCTTTGTTCTTACCTTGGAGATCAAATTACCTTGTGTTTGGTAGGTGACTGAAAACCATGTCTTCAACTTTCTCATTGATCCTTAGGCATGATAAACTCACCTTTGACAAGCACTATAGAATTGAAAATCATGCTTGCTACCTACTCTTTGGCCACTTCTGATTTGCAGGTTCCATAACATACTGACTTAGCTTTTTCTGATATTCCTGAAGTTTGATATATTCAATTACACGACAACAACCTTATAATCACCTTGTGTTTCCATCTTGGGGCTCAACACTATGTTTTTATCCCTTTGACCATGAGTGTCAGTAACTGAAATGAGAATTTGATCCTCCTCCCACTGATATTATTTACTTATTTGTCCTTTGAAACATTGAGGAATTTCATTTTGGCAAACTCTAGGATGATATACATAGTAGCCCTTTAAAATCTTCTCACTGCTGTCATCATGGAGGCCTAACATCTTCATTTTACCTCTTTTGACCATCTTTGGCATGCCAAACTCCTTGAGATGAGTTTGGAATCTTTACAAACAGTGATATCTTCAGAAACCCTTTGTTGTCATTATGGAGTCCAAACTTACCCTTTCACCTTCTCTGATAACCTTACCAAAACCCTAGGTTTTTGGGATGCTTGAGAACAATTATCATTGTTGCCTTCTAAGTTCTCTATAGCTCTTTCAAGTTCATTCATTTCTGTCCAGCTCACCTCACCTTTTTCCCAATTTTATCTATAATTTCTAAAAAAACTTCTTTTCATGTTTGGTTTCTTGATGTGCCTCCTTCATGTGATTTGTTGCATTGGATCTTTGCTTCACACACTGTTGGCCCAATCAGGCTTCGAAACCTTGATTATTCTTGAACACAAACTGCTTCCTCTCTCTTTGATATGAATGTATTTATTGAGGAGCAGGCCTCTTACCTTACCAATTCTCTGCTGATAGTCACTTTAACGTTCCTACAGAAATGTCAAAATACATAGTTGCCTTTTGCAGAACCTAAACTTGATAATGTGGTATTCCTAGGAGATTTTCTGATCTTTCTTGAAAAATCATGTGCTGATCTTGTTTGTAAATTTGAACCAGCTTCTAGCACAGGAAAAATAGAGCTTAAAACACCAATTATGACCCTACAACCTATGTAACCCTAATGACCTAGTGGGAGGGTCTTTTGACTTGGTTTTTTTACTGAAACTGGGTTTGAGGTCTTCAATTGTAAAAACAGAGTTTTTGATAAATTGATGTATTGAACATCCAAAATCCAATATACTTGATTTATCTAAAGAGCCTACAGAGATAGTTTTGAGAACATCAATGCTTGAGGAACCTAGTGAACATGGGAAGGAAACATGTTGTTTGGTAACCCTAGATGGAAAGTGGAGGGGTGGGGCAAAGGAAAAACCGAGTGTTTAAGTTATGGGTGGGAAAATAGGATGTTATGTATACTTTATTAATTTTTAGTTAGATATAGTTATCTTAGGTTTATTAATGTGGAAGGGCATGATCAAAGATCATGCCTCTTCGCCAAGGGACACCATAAGGCTGTATTTAAAGCCTTGGTGATCCTCATTTGTAATCATCTCTTATCTATCATCAATAATAATATATACTTATTCAAGTTTACCAGAGTTTTTACACTCCATTGGTATCGGAGCCATCGCTCTTCTGGATCTGTGTGATCATCAGGTTAAAGAATTTCGACAGAAATTTCAGAAATTTTTTTAAAAACAATTACAGAATTGTACACTTCAATCCCTACACTCACATACACTTCCTGTCTCTCACATTCCTTACGCCCTCCCCCCTCACATATCTCACAGTCCAGCCTTCCCCTCACTACACTCCCTACCGCTCTGCACACTGGTCCCCTACGCTTCCCATAACCCACCCTCACCAACGGCTACCCATTACCCGTTCGGCTCTTAAACCTGCCGTTCCCACTGCCTGTCACACCGTCCCCGCAGTTACTCAATTCTCTTCCGCCCTCTTCCGGGCCTCTACCCCCGCGTCCCTGCTGCACAGTCAACCTCGCCGTCTTTCCTGTAGGGTTACGTGGTCAGTTCCCTGTCGTGGCCCACTACAGCCGCAGATAAAAATGCAAACAAATAAAATACATTTTGTAAATCGTGAAACAGGTTTACGTGGTCAGTTCTCTGTCGTGGCCCACTACAGCCACAGATAAAAAGGCCAACAAATAAAATACGTTTGGTAAATCGTGAAACAAGTGTGACTTTTGAGCATCGTTATAAAAAAAATCGATTTATTTTAATTATTAAGAAACAGTGTGTCTTTGCAAACGGAACGGGCACATTTATCACGGAACGATTTTTTTTTATTATATAAAATATATAATATATAGTTCAATTGATAATTATATATATATATATATATTATAATTATATAATTCATTTATATATTATATAATTCTCATTTAATAATTATATATATAATAATTATATATATTATATAATTTTTAATTAAAAATTATATATATATATATATATATATATATATATAATAATTATATAGTTTAAAAAAAATAAAAAAAAATAAAAAAAATTAATTAATTAATTAAATATTAATTAATTAATTAATTTTTAAAAAAAAGGGGAAAAGAGAAACTGGCAGAAAAATATTCCCCACCTCATACGCGTTCGATGTCGTCGTCAATGTCAATGGCTGAATTCCAGAAAAAATTGGTGGATCTCGAGAAACAGATCACTAATAATTCCAAAGAATTCGGAAAAAGATTAGTCGACCTTGAAGGTACAGTTGCAGGGAATTCCAAAAACATCAAAAAGGTTCATGATACAACAAATCGAATAGAAAGACAAATGTGGCTAAATCATCACGAGGCCACAGAAAAGCAGAACGAACTCTTCAATAAGCTAAATGATAAGCTAGATAAATTAAGTCAGACACAATCCCCAATATCTCCTAACAAGGAACAAAATCAACAAAACAATTCCGCAGATTCAGGGAACTCAGAAGAGCATCAGGAAAAAACCGATTCCCCACATCATCACGAAGATAGTAATGTAGATTTTCAAAATAAGCAGCTCTGGAACGCATTCGCTAATCAATATCCCCTTCTTGTTCCACAATTAGCATATCAGCGCAAAGCCAAGATCGACCTACCCAAATTTGATGGTAATGAAAAAAATAGCATTGCATGGCTTAATAAAGCAGAAGAATATTTTGAGATTTATGACATTACTAGTGATGTCGAAAAAATTAAGCATGCTTCCATGAAAATGGAAGGAGAAGCATATAATTGGTATATGTGGTGGAAAAAAACAACACTCGCTATCAGTTGGAGGAAATTTAAGGATGAGTTCTTCAAAAGGTTTCAAGGCATAAAAGAAGAAATTTTTTTTTCAACCTTTATCAAATTACACCAAAAAGGAGATGTGGATGAGTACACTAGAGAATGGGAGACCTTGGCAACACGAGTACCAGGATTGTCGGAATATCGTCTAATCCAGTCTTACATCTCAGGACTTAAAATCCACATACAGGAAGAGCTAGAACTACATGAAATTACGTCCGTAGAAGTAGCAAGGCAAAAAGAAAAAGCTGCTAAAAAGAAATTTGAAAGATTATCAAAACCAGAAAAAGTATATTTCGAGACGACGGTTTCCTCAATCTACAAAAGAAGATAACATGAAATATGTTCCACCACGCCTTCGCGAAGGAGACAAATCTAACTTGGAAATACAAAGAATGAAGGAAGGCAAATGCAAACGTTGTGGCGAAAAATGGGACCCTAAGCACAGATGTGCTAATGGGAAAGAAAAAAATATGTATAATTGTGAAGCAACGAATGATTCTAACAATGATGATTCAGACATAGAAGGGATAGAAGATACCCTCGAATTCTCTCCAGAAGTAAATGATGACAGCACTCCGCAAGTGTCATTATCAGCCATGACAGGTATATCACAACCTCAGACACTAAAATTAAGGGGACATATAAAGAAAAACAACGTAATGGTTCTCATAGACACAGGCAGCACGCACAATTTTCTAGATTCAACCATGGCCAAAAGACTCAACCTCTTTACCTTTCCCATGCCTAATATGAAGGTAATGGTGGCCGATGGTAAGAAGATTGAACAGGTAGGAAAATGCCATAAAGTCCAATTGCAGATTAAAGACTTTAGTTTAGAATCTCCATTCTATGTCGTACCACTCGGTGGAGTAGATGTGGTCTTAGGAATTCAGTGGTTACAAACCTTGGGTACTTATTCGGCCAACCATCAGAAGCAGTTTATAAGCTTTAAATGGGAAGGGCGGAAGCACAAGTTATTTGGATTCCAAGCCCCAGAAAATAAAATCGTATCATCATCCCAGATGATGAAGATAATCCGAAGGGGAGCGCCAGCCTATATAGTCGAATGTCATCATTTAGAGATGTTATCTACAAAAGTCAACCACGAAGAATCACAAGAGGTACAAGCACTAGTTCAGAAACATGAAAAGGTATTTCAAGATCTACCAATGAAGATGCCTCCTCATAGGGAAATCAAACATACAATAGAAGTCAAGGCAGGATCAGACCTTGTTAACATCAAGCCTTATCACTACCCACATCACCATAAAACTGAAATTGAGAAGATAATCCAAGACCTTTTAAAATGTGGGGTCATTTCAAAAAGTAAGAGTCTGTATGCTGCCCCCGTTATTTTGGTAAGGAAAAAAGATGGATCGTTTCGGCTATGCATTGACTATAGAGGATTAAATAAGATAACAATTAAAAATAAGTTTCCAATTCCCTTTATCGATGAAATGTTGGATGAACTCCATGGCGCAAAATATTTCTCTAAATTAGATTTAAGGTTAGGTTATTACCAGATCCAAATTAGATTGGAAGATATACCAAAAAATGCATTTCAAACACATGAAGGTCATTATGAATTTAAAGTAATGCCCTTTGGATTAACAAATGCACCAGCTACGTTCCAAGCCACTATGAACGAGTTATTTCGTCCATATCTTAGGAAATTTGTACTAGTATTTTTTGATGATATTTTGATTTATAGTAAAACCTGGAGGGAGCATTTGCAACACTTGGATAAAATTCTCACGTTACTAGAAGACCATCAATTTTATGCAAAAAAATCCAAATGCACCTTTGGAAAAGAAGAAGTTGAATATATGGGACACCTAATATCCCATGAAGGAGTAAAAGTGGATCCTTCTAAGATTAAGGCTATAAGGGAATGGAATAAACCAGTGAACATATCCAAGCTCAGAGGATTTTTAGGATTAACGGGATATTATCGAAGATTTATTAAAGATTATGCGCATCGAACTGCACCTCTTACAAATCTTTTAAAGAAAAATTTGTTTCAATGGAATGAGGAAGCAGGGAAATGTTTTGAAGATTTGAAGGAAGTCATGGCTAATGCACCAGTATTGGCAACTCCTGACTTTTCTAAACCATTTATCATTGAATGTGATGCCTCTGGATTCGGTATTGGTGCAGTATTAATGCAAGAAGGGCACCCTATTGCTTTTGAAAGCAGAAAACTAAACAAACGTGAGCGTCTCAAGTCCACATACAGTAAGAAAATGCTCGCAATTATGCATGCATTGGCCAAATGGAGACAATATCTGTTAGGGAGTAAATTTTCCATCCGAACCGATCATAACAGTCTTCAATATCTCCTTCAGCAAAAAACACTCTCTGAAGAACAACAAAAGTGGATCGAGAAGATTGCCGCTTTTGACATGGAGATATTACACAAGAAAGGAAAAGACAATGTATTAGCGGATGCCCTGTCTAGAAAAGATGAGGAAACAACATTACTTGCAGTTTAGATTGTTGTGCCTGAATGGATTAATGAGATTAGAAGTGAGTATGCCAAAGATCCGAAAATGTTGGCTATAATCAATAATCTCCCAGGGAATTCAAAATTTGAGTGGAAGAACGATATCTTATGGTACAAAGGGAGAATTTATCTAAACTCCAAATCCAGGTTTATATCAAAAATACTCAAGGAATCACATGATTCCATGTCATCTGGGCATGTAGGATATTTAAAAACCTACTACAATGCATGTTAGTCATTTTTCTGGAAGGGTATGAGTCACAATATTCAAAAATATGTTGCAGAATGTGACACGTGTCAAAGAAATAAAAGTGAAAACATTATGACACCTGGCTTACTTCATCCCTTAAATATTCCAACTCAGAAATGGGAAGAAATATCGATGGATTTTATTGAAGGATTACCTGTATTGGATGGAAAGGATAAGATCTTCGTCGTAGTAGATAGACTCACTAAATATGCTCACTTTATCGCTATTAAAAAAACAGACTCTGCAAAGCAAATTGCGGAGATATTCTGCAAACATATTTATAAACTACACGGTTTTCCGAAAGTTATTGTCAGTGACAGGGATGCCAAATTTAAAGGGAAATTTTGGAAGGAATTGTTCAACCATGTTGGAACCTACCTCAACATGAGCTCAACTTATCACCCTCAAACAGATGGGCAAACAGAGGTTGTTAATAAATGTTTGGAAGCTTACCTACGATGTTATGCTACGGAGAAACAACATAAGTGGGTCCAATGGTTGCATCTTGTCGAATGGTGGTATAATTCTACTTACCATACATCGACAAAAATGACTCCGTTCCAGGCTCTATATGGATATGAGCCTCCAAAGTGGAAATATTTTGCTTCAGTTCAAACAAATTTACCAGCAGTAAAAAATCAACTAGAAGAACACCAAAAGGTCATCCAAATTCTAAAAGAAAATTTGAGTGTTGCACAGAATCGTATGAAGCAACAGGCTGACCGTAATCGCACTGAGAGATAATTTGAAGTTGGAGACTGGGTGTTTGTCAAGCTTCAACCATACAAGAAATTTTCCATTAAACAAAAAGGAAAAAATAAATTAGCTCCAAAGTTTTATGGTCCGTATCAAATTATTAAGAATATCAGTCAAGTCGCTTATGGGTTGAGCCTTCCCGATACCAGTCGTGTTCACAATGTTTTCCATGTGTCCTGCTTAAAAAAGGCACTGGGTAACCATCAGTTGCCCCAAACAACACTTCCCATTTTGGATGATGAAGGCAAGCTCGTTCTAGAGCCCGAAGGTATCCTATCTACCCGTGATAAGAAGCTGTGCTCTCGTGTTATTACCGAATATTTAATCAAGTGGAAGGACTTGCCCATTGAAGAAGCATCTTGGGAGTCTGAAGCGTTTCACCAGCAACACCCATCGTTACGTATGCTTTGAGGACAAAGCATCTTAAGAGAGGGGAAATGTTATGTATATTTTATTAATTTTTAGTTAGATATAGTTATCTTAGGTTTATTAATGTAGAAGGGCATGATCAAAGATCATGCCTCTTCGCCAAGGGACACCATAAGGCTGTATTTAAAGCCTTGGTGATCCTCATTTGTAATCATCTCTTATCTATCATCAATAATAATATATACTTATTCAAGTTTACCAGAGTTTTTACACTCCATAGGATATAGATGAGTGGCACAAGCCCATGAAGGGTCTTTTAGGAGTGGTAGGTTAACCATGGAATGGAAAAATATCATAATAGTGAAAAAAATTGTATAAGGATAATGAAGGCAGTGAGATTTCTAAAACTCACAATATTCAGGAATCTTGTTTTTAGAAATCTAGAATTGATATTTAGTCATCTAAAAATAGTAAAAATTACTGATGACTAAGAGTGGCTCCACTTGGGGAGGGAAGATCCTTTTCAGGAGGTGTCCAGGACCTCAGAGCTCAAATCTCTGAGTTTTGAAGACCAGTGCCATACTTGCACTTTGCAAATTTCTTTCCTTCATCTCTGATTTTTTCTCTTTGAAGCTATGATTTCAAAAAATATGAAAACATGATTGCTTCAATATCATTTCTACCTACCCATCCTACTTTTTCTAACATTTTTTCTTCATTTGGGTGCACTTGGACTGGCACACCCTTAACATTCTTTTTTCTTTGAAAGCATAAAACAAAAACTATCTACTTGTACCCTTATCACTTCCAAGAGTTTAGATTAGGATAATGAACTCTCTTATTCTCTACCTAGTCTAATCATCTGTCAAGATTAAGCTGTTTAACAGATTTTTCTTTCTCTATCCCACTACCATCAAATTGAAAACATGGTCAAAACAGGATTGAGCAATCTAATTTGCCATGGGCTGTGGCATTTGGACAAGCTGCACACAGACATTATTTTTGTACAATCAAAACAAGAAAACATGAGTGCTGTGATCTATCATTTTTTAGGCATCCCTATCTTTCTCTTTGGTTCAGATTTACGCTTTGGGAACTAGTATCCTTTATTCCTAATATAACCTACTGACAAGTCAAGCTTCCATGGTTTGACAAGCCTTATTTCACTAACCTATCAACAGAAATGCAAAACATGTTCAACCATGATTAAGCTAGATGATTGAACAAGACTCTTTTTCCTTAACATTAGTGGCATTTAGGCTTGCACACTTTCAACAGTACTCTTTTTTGGGTATGGGGTTGTACCTATTCTATTTCTTCCCTCTTTTACTTTTTTTTTTTTTTTTGGTGGTCTGATTTTTCATCAATCAATGTTCTATACAATGAATGAAAGCTTCAAACTAGGAAGCTTGACAAAAATAGTGTTTTAGCATCCTGCTAGTGACAGGACCTCCGAATACCTCTACTCCATCCAGCTCTTGTAAAAATAAAGCATTGTTACCTCTAATTGAATGAATGATGTAAGGACCTTTCCACAAATTTTCAAATTTTCCATGCTTGGCTTTGTCCTCCCTCCTGGAATCCCATTTCAGCACTGTGTCTCCAATGTGGAAATAATTGGCTTTGGTTATTCTGTCAAAGATCTTCTTTATGTTTTCTTGCACTGCTTGTGTTCTTTTGTAAAATTCTTCCCTTGACTGCTGCAAATGAATGGTTTGGTTCAGCCTCCTTTGCATGTTATTTTCTTCTAATTGAACCTCTTGAAGGAGCTTCATAACCGAAACTCCCAAGGATGTTGGGAAAACAACAGCCATGCCATAAAATAGCTGATAGGGAGACATATTGATAGATTTCTTAGTTTTTAGTCTATCAGCCCATAATGCATGCACCAGTTTGCCATGCCATGATTTTTTTTTCTCTTCCAATAGCTTCTTGATGATTTTCACCAAAATTTTGTTAGAGGACTCAGCTAGCCCATTACCTTGAGGGTAATTAGTTGTAGAGTGCCCTACTGTGATGTGGTACTTGTATCAAAATTCCACCATTCTTTTGGACTTAAATGTAGCAGCATTATCGGTGATGATCTTTTTGGGACAACCAAATCTGGACAAGATGTTGGTTTCAAGGAATTTTATGATGACTAAGTCGGTAGCATTCCTTGAAGGGATGGATTTTATCCATTTGGTGAAATAATCATTAGTAGTGAGAATCCACTTGTGTTGGGCAGATGAGGCAGAGTGGATTTTTCCAATGAAACCTAAACCCCATTGTCAAAAATGAGTTTCAACACTAATAGGATGCAAGGGCAAAGGTAGTAGCTTTTTCTTGCCATCAAAGATTTGGCATTTATGGCAAGTTGCAACTAGCTTGTGTGTATCAGGGAAAAGGGTGGGCTAATAGTAACCAGCTCTAAGGATTTAATTAGCTGTGGTTTTCCAGTAGAGGTGACCTCCACACTCTCCTTCATGGAACTCATGCATAACTCTATCTGCATCATCTTCAAGCAAACATTTAAGCAATATGCAAACATGATTTTTCCAATACAAAGATCCATATAGAATGAAGAAATTTAAAGCTTTTTGTTTCAAGAATCTAGTTTTTGTTTTGGATAAAGTAGGAGGAGCATTAAGATAAAAAAACACATATAGAATATCAGCATACCAAGACGAATTCAGAAATACTTCTTCAATGTGTGGAGCTGTGAACTCTTCCTGTTTTTCTAATGCACCAACCATATTCATCTAGTGCTTGAATATTTGATTCAGTCATGAGTTTTTTGAGTCCTTGTCCTTTAATCAGTTCAGTGGGTCTGATTTCTAAATCATATTCTAAGATAATAGCAATCCATTTATCCCTTTTACCATCAGGGTCCTGATTCAGAATGTCTTTAACAACTGTATGGGGAACAAAAGCAATAACATGGGAGTGAAAAATGTAAACTTTGAAGTCCTTCAATGCTTTGATCAAGGCAAATACTTGTTTCCCCATGATGCTATATTTTATAGGAGAATCCCTAAATGCTTTTCTGAAGAAGGCTATGGGATGTTCTTGTCCCATTATGTTCTTCTAAAGCAATACAACAGAAATAGTGTGTTCAAATGCAAAGGATAAAATGAATAAATTCTTGGTAAATTTAGGGCTGATCAGAACTGGTGTTTGGGTAAGGGCTTGTTTCACCAGTTCAAAGGATTTTTTGGCTTCCGTGGTCCACTTGACTCCTACTTCTCTTTTCAACATGTTTGTGATATTTCTTAGGAGTTCAGCAAGGTTAGGAATGAACCTTCTCAAGAAGTTTATCTTTCCAATGAAATATTTCAGCTCTTTAATGTTTCTAGGATGGCTAATTTGTAGTATACCTTCAATCCTTTTTGGGTCTATCTTTCTCCCTTCTTTGGAAATGATGTGGCCTAATATTTTTCCTTCTTGAAGACCAAACAATGTTTTCTTAGGATTCAAAGATAGGCCATACTTCCTACACTTCTCAAAGACCTTTCGCAAATGAACTAGGTGTTCTTCATCAGTTTTAGAATAGACAGTTATGTCATCAAGGTATATCACTATGAAGTAACCTATGTCTTTAGAGAAAGCTATGTCCATGGCTCTTTGAAAAGTAGCCCCCACATTTATCAACCTGTTGACGGGGAAATTTGTCCAGCCAACAGTAGGGGATCTCCCCGGTAGAAAGTCCCAATTAGACCTTGAACCGTTTGGAGTAGGGATCCCGTCCGGGGTGTGGGTCCGGCTACCGCTTAAGACGCCTTCCCTTCGGTCTCAAAAGAAACTGATTGAACCTGCAGACATACACTTATTCACATGATACAGAATACAAGATTGATGCATTAAACGCAAATTAAACACTATGCGTAGCAAGATCATAAATAAAGCATGTACACCTCAGAAGATGTCAATAGCAACACACCTTTGGGGGTAATGCTTATAAGGTAGTCTGATCACAAAAGAAATAGTTCTTTATGACGAGATATCCCTTTAATTCTCTGAAAGATAAAACGAAATGCTAACAAAATAGTTCATTAACATTCATTAATAGCGCAGATGATAAATTGAACATCATTGATACAACACAGATAGCCATGACGCATAAATGATGACATGAAGAGTGCAGCTTCATTAATCATAGGATGTTCTGAAACTATACAAGGAATACACACGGTGTTCGCACAGCAAAACACATCATAACCATAGGGTGTTTTAACAAGAATATGTATACATATGCACAAGAGTATAATCTTTCAATACAATGCCATATAGATCTTGAGTTTCCAAAAAAGAAAAAGCCCTTTTACACTTTCCCCGTAGGGAGTTTTATAGCACAAAATTGCCCTTTGGGCTTCCCGACTTTTTGCCTGCCTGCCCATTGAGTTTCCTCACGACCTTGTAGAAGTTGCGACCTGCGACCTGTCTGGTATGTGAGACTTGCGACCTGGGTAGACAGTGCGACCTGCGACCTGGGCAGACAGTGCGACCTGCGACCTGCCTCTACCTGCTGCTCATGACTTGCTGCTACCGGGCTGCGGAGATGGACGTGCAATGTTGAGGTCAGGGACGTCAATCTGCTGCTCCTTGAGAAAATCTTGCCATGACTGGTACTCTGCCGCTATGGGGGACACCAGAGGAACCTCCTCCTTCAACCGATGCATGCATTCCAAATCATTTGGCACTAGGGTTTCCCTTTTCTGTGAAATCTGGTTTGAAAGAGAGGCAAGTTTGGTATAAATTTGAACTGGAGTGGCAATAAACTGACTAAGATGTTCTTGAGATGCTGCGGGCTCGGGAGCAGCAGCGGCTTGCTTGATAGGCTACAGAAATGACTGGATGTCCTGATCCACTTGCTCCCAGACTTTCTCTTCGTCCAATGCCCCAAGAGACAGAATGTGGTGCAAAGTGTGCATCGAGTCGATACCACTAATCAGGTGGTTGTATGAAGACATTACCTTGTCCAGGTCCTTAGATAGTTTGTCCTTAGATTGTATTGCCATACGGAGCTGAACCTTAGCATCCTGTGTGTGAATCCAATCCCTTTTGGGAAAATTTTCAGGTGCCTGAGGGTATTGTACTATCCAGCCCATCATCCTGTCTAAGGCCTGTGAGGCCTCCCTGAGCTGCTCGTGCTTTTTCTTGGTTTCTGCTCGTGCTCTTACCAGTGGGGCGACTTTTTGTTTGATGGTGAACATTTCTCCATACACCTGCCTCATGGTTACTTCTAACACTTCACACTCTTTGAAAATGGCCAGTGGGACTTCATTTACCGGTGGAGTCTGGTTTCGGAGTTGTTGAACTTCTGCTCTCAACTCTGATTTCTCCTGTTCTGCTCTTTTCTCGCGTTGCTCAGCTGCTTGTAGTCTATTTTGCAGAGAGACTATTTCTCTACTCATTCTGGTTACGTTCTCTTCTGTGGCTGCGGCGAAAGCAGTACCCGCCGATGCTATCATTACAGGATTAGTCCTGGTATCAAGGACTATGTCTTTGCCTGTTGCAACTGTGGATGTGGTAGAGGGACTTTGCGCCAGAGATCTTCTTTTCTCTTGCCGGATTTTGAAAGAGAATTGATCGAATGTGAGTCTGGTGAGGTCAAATACATCCTCTTCCTACCCCTGGGGGGATCTAACATCAGAGAGCTTGGTACTGCCCAGAGGTATCTCGAGGGGAGTTACCTCTATGTATTCTAGCAGGTCATCCTCCCTTTCTTCTCTGTTCTTTTCCTCTTCTTCCTTTCATCGGCGTTCAGTTTCTGCTGCTGCTTCTATTTCGGCCTTCCTCTTCTGTTCAGCTGCAGCAGCCTGTTCGGCCTTCTTTTGGCGCTCAGCTTCAGCAGCCTGTTCGGCCTTCTTTTGGCGCTCAGCTTCTGCTTTGTCCAGCTCTGCCTTGAGTGCCCATTCTGCTGCGGCCTGTGCCTCCTTTTCCTCTTTTTCTTTCCTGGCCTCCTTGGCCTGCTTCTTCTTCTGCGTTGCCGTCGCACTCTTCTGGCGTTCTTCCTCATCCTCCTTTATCTTCTTTTCCCTTTCTTACTGGGCTTTTGCTTCTGCTTCTTTCTGTTGGATAGATGCAGTAAGCCCTGTGCTGGTCCGAGACTTCTGGGGTAAAGAGGAAGAGGCACCTCCCAACTGATGTCTTCTGTCTTCCAGGCTCTGATCATCTGGATCTTCTTGGACCACGTCTATTCCCGGAGCAAATTGTCTTTCAGCGTTATACCAGTTCCTTCTTTCATCTTCTGCCGGGCGCTCAATATGCTGATAAGTCCACTTGAATTTAGCTTTCAGGCAGTGTTCAGGAACTATTCTCTTAGGGTCATATGTTCGGTGTTCTAGCGCCCCAAGCTGATAGCTTTTCATTGCTTCTCCCTCCGCCGCTACTTCCTTGAAGTCTTTAACTGTGCACGCGCCAATGGTGAGAGGTAGCGTGGGCCACGACTTCTTTTTGCGTTTAGACAGGACGCTGGAGAAGCCTTGAGACATCTGGAAGCATACCTCATGAAGGAGAATTTTGTCTGTAACAAAGCGAGGCATAGCATGTGGTGCCCTGTAAGATCTAAAGACTCGGATGAAGGTATATCCGGGGAAAGGGAACCAATGTGCCACTTTGACTAGAGTCTCTTTGGCTCGCCAAGACATGCAGGGGGCATCTTGGCCAAATAAGTTTCTGTATAGAGAGGGGATAAATACTTGGGAGATCTGCTCTATATCTTGTTTGTACTTGGACTCCCAAAATACCCTGATTTGCAGATGAATTTCACGAGACTGCTCGGAGTCCCAGTTGTGTGCCCATCCCTCAAAGTGTAATCTTGCGCAGACAGCATCCAGTAGGTAAGAGGCCATGTAAAATTCGGAAGGCATTCCCTCATCTGTGGCCAATGCCGCGGACAAGTTTGTCTGCATCGAAGTCATCAGTATGCCGGCCCAGTTGAAACGAGTGCCATGTGTTGTCACATACTCCATGATAGTAACCCAACTACCGCTGAAAGTGGAGCAATCCGGGCGCCCGTAAAGCTTGCAAAGCATGGCGGCAACTAATTTATAAACCTTTCTCAGGCTAGCCACCGGATATTCTTGGTCTTTCTTGACCTTAAATTTCTCGGGCTCCTCCCACCATTGTCTAATAGTATCAACTATCGGAACAGCGTGAGCAATAGCCCATTCTGGAGTGAAGTACTCATCTGGGTGAGGCAACGAGTAATAAAGGTGGGCATCCGAGCCTACGAGCGTAGCGAAAGCCCTGCCTTTGCTGTCTCGGATCACAAACTTCTTGGGATCTGTCCTTTGTATGATCCAGTCTATAACCTCCGGGCATGGAAATATGGCTGGATGCACCCTTGCCAGATGCAGCTTGGACCTTTTGACTGCCAAGTATATTTCCCGGTCTGGGAGATCTTCTGGGAATTCCTCTTCCGGTGTGGCGAACTCATGATACACTTGGTACCATCTCATGCTGTCTTCTTTTGAAAATGTACATAGTGTATCCCTGTATATTGGGGGTGGGGATACCACGTCCAGCTCGTCAATTTCTTCCACCACTTGCTTGTCTTTCTTCCGGGATAGCGGGGGTGCCATATCACTAAAATCTGATAAAACAGGTATGCACTCTATGTCTTCTTGAAGTTCACCTGTCAAATTCATAAAGGAATCCCAAGATAAGAACGACATGATGATATAAAACCAGTTACAGTTTAGTGATGAAATTTAGCTGAGACACATGTAAAACTGGGTTACTGGTTTACTGGGTCGCAGGGTCGCGGATTGCAAGAAGAGGTCTAGGCGCGACTTTGCGACCTTGCGACTAGGTCGCAGGGTCGCGGGGTCGCAAATTACGAACACAGAGGAAAATGCGACTTTGCGACCTCGCGACCAGGTCGTTGGGTCGCTGGGTCGCAACTCTCCGAAAAATTGGAAAATGCGACCTTGCGACCTCGCGACTAGGTCGCTGGGTCGCTGGGTCGCAGATTCCAGAAATCTGAAGAAAATGCGACTTTGCGACCTCGCGACTAGGTCGCTGGGTCGCAGGTCGCGATAAGGCTTGCCGGGGGGTTTTGCGCGCACGCGGCCGTAAGGTTTCTTTTCTCCCTCCTCTTGAGAATTTATAAGCTAGCTGGGTCCAGGCAGAGCTGAGGAATGGTTCTAAGAGCAAGGGACAAGGCTATGAGAGTTTGAACCAGAAGTGTGGTGAGGTTGGACATTTGTGGAGAAAGCAGGGTCACAAAACACTCAAAAAATGTAAAAGCTCAGACAAGGGGCAATTTAAAGGCCTAAGGGACATGGGTTTGGTAAGAAATGCTCATAATGGAAAAAGCAGGAGGAAATGGCAACTTACCCGGGAAAATCGCGCCAGTCAAGCTATCAGAGGCGTTTTCTTTCAAATCGCTGAATGTGTAAAATGAGACCTAGCGACCTCCTTTATATAAAAGGTCGCACGTGCGGGCATTTAATGCGGGGTCGCTGGGTCGCAAATCTATTCATTCCAGCGTTTTGCGACCTAGCGACCTTGCAACCTGGCGGGGTCGCAAGGTCACTGGGTCGCACTTTTCATTAAAATTGGAGATTTGCGACCTTGTGACCTGGCGACCTGGCGACCTGGGGTCGTGGGGTCGCAGTTTTCATCAATAGTTTAACTTTGCGACTTGGTGACTTGGCGACTTGGCCTTAAGGGTTCCTCACTTGGTTTCTCTTTAGTTTCAAGGGGCTCCAAAAATTTGAAATGGGGGTCTTTTTTTGGAGGGTGTTGTAGGGGCTACAACACAACCCAAATGGCATTTTTACATACATGAATGTGCCCCAAGGTGTTGTGAAAGCGGTTTTGTGCTGATCACTTAGCAGTACTAGTACCTGATTGTACCTTGAAAAGCCATCAAGCAATGATATTCTCTTAGAACCTACCACCCTTTGCAGTATATGATCCATTTTGGGTAAAGGGTAGTTGTCCTTTAGGGAGGCTTTGTTCAAGTTTCTAAAGTCTATGCACAGCCTAATCTCCCCTATTTTCTTTCTTACTGACACAAGGTTAGAAACCCATTCTAAGTACCTAAGTGGGACTATGATACCAACATCATACATATTTTTTATTTCCTTTTCAAGTAGAGGTAATAGGATGGGGTTTATTCTTATCAATTTTTTCTTGAATGGTTTCTGATTTTCCTTGTGAGGAATTTTATGTTTAATAATGCTTGTGTCATAGGACTTCAAGTCCTCATACCCCCGTGAAAAAACATCTTTAAACTCTTTGAACAACTCTATATATTTCTATTTTATGTGAGGAGGCAGAGTTTTGGACAACTTGATCATTTTGGGTTCTCCTATCCTACCTATGTTGCACTCTTCCACATTAGTTTCAATGGTTTCTATTTTTGGCTTTTTAGCAACATCATTAAAGTCAAAACTTTGTTCTAAAGGGGCAAGACCTCTTGGTAATGAATCATCTTTGCATTGTAACACCTCGAAGTCTTTTTGATCCGGGTCCCT
Source organism: Pinus albicaulis (assembly GCA_034641835.2). NCBI lineage: Eukaryota > Viridiplantae > Streptophyta > Pinopsida > Pinales > Pinaceae > Pinus > Pinus albicaulis. The sequence continues at coordinate 136,024,278 of CM076569.1, read as the reverse complement.
AGAAAATTCTGCCTCATGAAAGTGTCCTAGCATATTTACATCAACATTAGGAAATGGCTTTGTTTTTGCTATTTGTTTTTCACTGTGGCACTCTTGTTCATGTTCTAAGCTTGGTTTTGGTATTGCAAATTCATTATTATATTGCAAAAAATCATCAATTTGTTTATCACCCTCAAACACTTTCCAGTAATATATGTTGTCAGGTATTGTAGGCCTGTTTTTTACTTTTACAGAGTATTGTTCATTGGCATGGGGTATTTGGCAAGTGCTGGCAGCAAAGGCAAGTTCATTGGCAAGGGTGTTTTGAGCTCTAGGAATGGAAGTAAGTTCATACTTCTCAAAAATTTTCAAGAGGTATAAGGCTTCATTCCTATACTCTCTTAGCCTAGGATTCTTGGCTGAATATTCATGATTTTTTTAATGATCAGCTTGGAATCTCCTTGTACAAAAAATTTCTTGGCTCCTATTTCTTTTAGCAAATGTAAACCAAGGAGAAGGACTTCATACTCTATAATATTTTTAGTGCATTGAAAGTCTAGTTTGTAGGAGTGGCCTTCATTGGTGTTATGTATCCAGACACTAGCTTTTGAACCATCTTTGCTGCAAGAGCCATCAAAGCTCATGTTCCAAAGGGTTTCAAGTTCAACTTCGCCATTATGTTATTGTTCAAGGCTGCTAGAGTTTCGGCTTTCAAGTTCTTCATTTAGTGTTTGGTTTGACTGTTGTGGTAGGCCTAGATATTTCTCAATTTCATTTACTTGTTCATCAATGCCATCTTCATTATACAAGATAAATGAGTCAAGGTCTAAATGGATGGAATAAAAATGGGTGTTGTTTTTCCTATCTTGGCTGCTAACCATATATTTCATGTGTGATTCTCGGTATAATCTGCTTGTTTGGTTAAAAAATGGGATGGTAGCATATGACATGTCCATTTGGAGATTCCCTTGAAGCTTGGCTCCCCATGATCTAGATAAAATCATGCCATACTTGGGGGGAATGTCAGCCACTACAATGTCCATGACTAGGCTTTTGGCAGGTATTTGTGCCAGATTGACACATAGATCTTTGATTAGACCCAAACATTTGACTATGCTTGAATCAAAACAATACAACTCTTTGTAAGGTTTGGTTATTTCGAGGCCTAACCTCTCCATCACCACCTGGGCATGAGATTGTGTGAGGCACTAGAGTCTAGCATAGCATTATGCAAGATTTTGTCATGAATATTCAAGCTAACATAGAATGGAGGGACAAATCCTATGATATTTTCCCTCTACCTCAGGTCCAAACAACAGCTCTGGTTTGCCATCAGTTATGTTCAGAGTGTCGGTGTCAGTTCCTATGTTCAAAGCTTTTAACATTTGGGACCTATATACATCTTGAGTTACCATTCAGCAAGGGGTATGCTTATTTTGATTTTGGCAATATCACCCTAAAAAATGAAAGGTTCTAGTGTTTTTGGTATATTTACATCAGTTTTGTCACACATAACCTTTTCAGCCACCTTGGTTTGCTGAGTTTTATTAGGATTGTCATTTAGAGCAGTTTTAATAGGGCCACTAGTTGATGTACTAGGGCAGCTTGGGTCACCATTTGATTGGCTGATTTTGTCTTTGTTTTGATCAGTTTTCTTAGCCACATTGTTGGTGTTTTCTGCCATCCTTTTCATTATGTTTTCAAGGGTATTTTTAACAGCAGTTTCTAGTTTGTTTTTCTTGGAGGCCTATTGGTTTTTCTTACTCCTAAGATCATATTGCATATGGACCTCCATTATGGAATTTTCAAATCCTAATTTAGATTCTTTAGACTCCTCATAGTTTGTTCTATGATTTTGGTTTGAGGAAAAGAACCCTTGTTCTTCTTTTGTGAGAAAAACATCACCCTCATTGTCAGAGCCTATCAAGTTTACATGGTTTTCTTCAGGCTGTTCAGTTTCTCTTTCCTCCTCATCCACATAATTGTCTTGGAAAGGAGGCCTAATATGTTGTTCATTTTCCCTTTGTCTGATTTGGGGAGGGTCTCTTCTGAAGTTCTAATTTCTATTTCTGTTTTGGGGATTCAGTTGATTTTCCCTAGGAGGTGATCTTTCTTTCAAGTTGATCCTCTCCATCATTCTTTCCATTACCCTCACTACATTGTCAATCTTGGCATCATATGTGGAGGCCATGCTTTCATCTTTGTATGTGAATTTATTTTCTGACCTCATCTTAGCCCTTTTCTGAATCAGATTGGCCTCTACACTCACATATCCCCTTTACATGTCTTCTAAGGTTAGGGGGTATCTTTCTCTCAATTGGTAGGTCATGTCTGGATTAAAGCCTTTCGAAAATTTTACTAGTGCCAGGCCTTGTGGGGGCTTCATGTGCGGTACACACTATTGAACCTAGTGAAATATTCTTGGAAAATTTCCCCGACATTCCTCTTAAGGTTTTTATATTCTGAGAGGATTTAGAGAGGGTTTTTATTAATCTCCCACTTGTTTATGAATGTTTGATAGAGGAAAGGGAGATCATGTATGTTGTTAGGAGTCAAGTTCTTGAACCATTTTTTAGCTTCTCCTCCTAAGCTTTGGGCAAACATCCTCATCTTTATGGTCTCCTATTCTATCTCCTAATAGTCAAATGCATCATTCATCCTATCTACATGTTGTTGGGTAGTGGTAGATTCAGTTCTGGTGAAGTGAGGGATTTTGGATTGGTAGTCTTTAGGCATGGGTACTAAAGTTCGGTGTAAAACCAATGGGGCAAACCATATTTCCATGATTGGAAGTAAGGGAACCCAAGGAGGGTTTGTGAGAGGGGGGTTTGTGAGAGGAGGTGGAGCATGAAGTGGAGTGGTTTTCACAGTGGATGTGTGAATGGGGGTGGCAGATGTACTTGGACCAGCAAACTGAGATTGAGCAGATGTGGAATTGAAAGAGCCAAAGTTTTGGAGAAGATGAAAGTCACGAGGAGTGGAAGGAGAGGCTTCTCTACTAGGACTCTGCTGCAAATCTATGGGCTCAAGGTGTGTCTGGTTGATCCCACTTTGAGACTTAGTCCTAAAAAGGTTCTTTCTATGATTTAAGTCAAACTAGGGATCTTGCAAGGCTGTGAGGTTTTTAGTGACAAAAATTTCTTTGCGAATGGTCCTAACAGTAGTTGAATCTTGGGTCCTAGAAGTTTTCCACAAAATATTTTATGGGTCATCAACTATGGTAGGAGGGTTAGGGTTAGGATGAGATCTAGTGCTAATCCTTTGCGAAGCCAGATTTCAAACTCAAAAATGCAGAGAGGCTGAAGTTTTGGAGTGTCTTGAAACCTGTTTGCAAGGATACTAAGCTCACACAAAGAGTGACTGGGTTTTAGATTGGTATGATTGATTAGTGCATTCCCAGGGGAGTCTATGAAATCTAGTGGAGTTAGTAGGCCTACTAGAGGCTAGTGGAGTCGCCAGGTGGATGTTTTTTTACTGTTTTGAGGATATGTACTTGTGGTCCACCACCAACAATTGAAAAAAACCAATCTAGAGATGTTTTTGGGGTTTTTTGAGTTTTTTTTATACAACACTAAAATTTTAATGATTTTTCTCCAGTTGAGACATCATGTTGCTAGTATGGTGAAACAATTAAATAGTACTCTTGGCTAACACTTGATTTTATAAGTTTGATAGAGGTTTTATGAGTTCTTTAAGAATGTCTAAGGATGTTAATCACTCATGTCCCACCATGATTGCCATTATGTTAGGTCCTCGTAATTTGGTAGATTGGAAATGACCAAATGAACAAGGGTAACATCAAACCATTCTTTGGAGTCCTAGGACCTAGCCTTCCTAGACTCAGAGAGGGCTCTCTCTATTAACATATAAAGGACGTGATCTTGATTGTTTTAAGGTTTTTTATTTTAGGCTAGTTATTAGGTTTAGGGTTTTTTTGTTTGTTTGGTTGGTTAGGTGGTTTATCAAGCAGAATAAGTAGATTGAGAGAGGTTCAGACCATTGGTCTATGGAGTCTACAAAGGTCTTGAAAATTTTAATAGTAGGAAAAGGGTGTATCACAGGGAAAATATAACAAATTCAAATAGATCTAAAGGCTTATGTGAATGAGGTGAACAACAAATTGTGAACATAGTAGGCGCAGAAGGGCAGTTAAGAATCCTCCAACAAATAAAGCAACAAGAATGATCTTTATGATTACTAAGAATAAATAAATAATCAAAGACAGGGCACACCAATAACTCTTTTGATCAAACTTTAACACGTAAGCATTAAGACAACAATCCAGTGAACTATAGAAGGCAAACAACTTGTAAATCTTCTAGTGATTTCACCTTCAAGCTAAGAAAACATTTAAGATAAACATATAGCAAATATCAAAGAAGAGGGAACTCCTAACTTCATCAATCAAGCTATTAAGACCTCCAAAGCAACTTTTTAATATGAGCTATAGGGCATGGAAAATCATAAACCTCATTAGCTAAACTTAATCAGCAATACTTCAAAGTAAAGACCTTAAAAACGATTTTTAAGTAATAGCAAAGAGCACTTCTAACCATAAATAAATTTGACATTTGATTCATTGAATCATTTCTAAGATAAATAAGCATACTTGGGTCTAGAGAGCAACTAAGAATTCTCTAAACTCACCTAGCAGAAGAAAACATAGAAGCAGTGAAGGAAAAATACAACTAAGGTGCCTCTAAACAACATTTTTTAGCCTAAAACTTCTGTCCTACTGTAATAGAAAGATGAAAAAAATGATAATACAAGAAAACATGAACTAAATAGGAACACATCACCATTTAACAATGCTTAGGGATCCTGCAAGCAAGCCTTCTCCAATGTCAAACAATCAAAGCCATTCACAAAAATCAGAGCCAATTTGTCTTCAATCTTCAAGTCTATGTATTACTCTCAATAATTGTCTAACGAACATGTACAATGAGGCCTCAATGTTGTATTTAAAAATAAAAGAGGACCAAAACCCTAATTAGGTCTTTAGAAGCCTATTAATTAATTATAAATGTCATTTTTGTCCTTTGAGAATGTGCAAGGCGCAAGGCACATATATCCTAATGCATTAAATGCAAAATATCTTCTCAACCATTTTTAACAAAAAAATTGACATTTAGGCTTCCCAAAACTTCCAAAATATTTCCTAGCATGTTTTTTTGACTTTTTTTTTCCAAGGGCGCAGCACTGAGATTTAAGGGTGAAATTTCCTGGCCAAGGGCGCAACGCCTGCATGGGAAAACTGGGTCACCTTGCAGCTGAAGTTTGAAGGCCTTCTCGATGTCGGAATGGGCTTCGTGATGGCTCACTGGAAAGCATGTTGAGTCTACTTTCAAAAAATAATTTTTTTTTCCAGTTGGACTTCAATTTTCTTTCAAAAAAACAAAACTCCAAAGGCTGGTAAAGGCGCAGCGCCAGCCCTGAAAACAGGGCAGAAAGGTGAAATTTCAGGTGTTTTTGACCCTTTTGTAGGACCAAATCAACTCCAAATGACCTGAAATTTTGTGAGCATGATGTACGTGACCTGAAAAATCAAAAAATGTAAACCATTCCTCTTGCAGATGCCCTGAGAAAAAGCGCAACACCCTTGGCCCTTCAAATCAGCAAAAAATTAAAATTTCCAAAACATTTCCAATTTTTAAATTTTCCATGCTTCTTATGTCTGGTATTCTTGCATGGAAGCATCAAAAACAAGGTTAAGTTTTTCTTGACCTTTTGACTCCTTCAGGGCTTGAACTTTGGTAAGGGATCTTTTGAGCTTGGCCCTTGCAATTTGATTTCTCAAGGCATAGTGCATGGCCATCTTTTTCTGTAGGCCAAGGTCCCTTTTTTTTCTTCTTTAGCTACATGTTTTCAAGCTTATAATAATTAATGAAATAATTTTCCATGCCAATATTTATTTGTAGGTCTCTGATCTGCGCATCCTTCCTTTGGAGAAAGATGCTTGTAGCCCTCTTCTCATCTTCATTTTCACTGTCAAGGTCAATAAATTCAAATTTTTGTTTAGTTCCATGCTTACCTTTCTTATCTCCAACAATGACCTTTTCTTTGCCTTTGTCAAACTTTTTTGTTGATTTGGAATGCATGGCCCCTTGCCTTTTGGAGGCAGCAAACACATGCCTTTGTCCTCTTTGGTATGTCAAAGGAAGAGGTTCAATATTGTTTACCTCAGTGCCATATGTCTTGTTTATATCTTTGTGATGATCTTTGCTTGGCTCATTGACATCTTGGCTTACTTATTAACTTGTGTCCCTAATGCTGACATCACTGCCTTCTCTATTTTCTTCAACACTGCCATGAAACTCACTATGTTCCATATCATCACTGCCTTTGTCAACACTATGAGCCTTACTGTCTTTTGCATTGCTCTCTGCACCATCATCATTTCCACTGTGAGCCTCATTTTTTTTACTGTCCTCATGGCCATCATAACTATTGTCATGACTGTCACTACCTCCCTCATTACTGCTGCTTTCATCATTGCTATGATTTTCACTGTTATCATAAGCCCTTCTGACATCGTGGTTCTTGGTGTCACTATTGGCATTAGCATCATTTATATCAACCTCACTTCCTTCTTGGTTCTGAGAGATATTTCCAACCTCATCATCATCATTATCACTTGGGTTGCTTTCTTCATCATTTTCCTCATCTTCATTTACATCTACCTCCATGTCTTCCGCACTGCTTTCTTAATGATCTGTTTCTATATCATTTCCCTTGTCACTGTCATGATCCTCACTGTCATTTTGGCTCTTAGTACCACTGTTTTCAACATCATCATCATCTGACTTATCATCATATCTACCATTTTATTCATTTGTATCCTCCATGCTGACATCAATTCCTTTTTCTCTACTTGATTCTTCCTCACTGTTTTTTTCTGCCTTTTCACTGTTTTCTTCTTCCTCTTCACTGTCTGTTTCATCATTGCCCTCTCCTTAATGGTCACTTGATTGTTCATTTTAACTTTCCTCATTGCTTGATGCATTGGGAGAGGGTGAGGAAGGAGTGTTGTCTTGAGGTGAAGGGATATGTGTAGATGGTTAAGCATGTTCAACAAGAGATGATGGAGGAGTGGGGATATGATCATGAGATAATGAAGGCAAATTTTTCATATGATGGGTTTGTGGGTTTGTGAAGACCTCATGGGAAATGAAAACCTCCCATGGAATACCCTTTTTCTCCAACTGATGCATCATAACCATCTTGATGAGAGAATGGTGAAAGAGGCTCTACATTTGTTGTGAAGGGTGTCTCTTTTGCACAATATAAGACATCTTATCAATACTCCTATAGAGATAGTAAGGAAAATTCAGCATCTTAACCCTAGCGAAGTGCATGAGAAATCTGATATGATAGGAATACAACCTAGAGAACCTCCCCTCACATGTAAAATATTTCATGATGACTCTCATCAAGGGTGCACACCTCTCCAGCAAATATGAGAAAGGGAAAACAGGTTTATTGTAGTCTTTGTATCTAGGCTTGAGGAAAGGCTCATAGTGGCTTATGTCTAAGTTGGCTTGTTTGAACCACTTTTCACCAACTCTAGGTATTCCAGTAGCAATAGCAATGGCATTTAATGACAGTTCAAATGTTACCCCTGCAATATTTTCTTGTTTGTCATGTAGGTTAAGGATGAAGAGCCTAGTGAGCTCAGGGTGACTCTGTATCTGTTGTACTCTTTCACAAAAATGAAAGCACCCCACATTTTGGAAACATGTGACAGTCATAGGAGAGGCATTAAGTTCCATTGTGTTTTGAGGCTCAAACCTATTAATCCTCCCCCCTCTGTGTTAATGCCTCCTACGCACTTGGACTTATTCTTCACTACCATTTCTTCCTTCTCCTTACATTCTGACACGTGCTACTTTGAAAACCAAAACCATAACTCTGCTTGTGAAATTATATTAAGAAGGTAAATGAGATGGTGATGAAAAAAGTTAGTTTTTTGCAAGTGGAGGAGTAAATGAGTGAGGGTAGGGTGTATGACACTGAGTGAGAGGAAAAATAAATGACTACCCTTGCTGAGTTGTAAACAAAAATCCCTGCTTGGACACACATTGCTCTTATGTCAAATATTTGAAATGGAAAAGGATAAGGCAAAGCCAATTTTCTTTTAGTGTAAGGGACAAAGCTTTCAAGCTTTGATGGATGACTAATCCCAAACCATTTCCACCACTTTTATCTACCCCTGTCTTAACTGTTCTTTCCTTGTTTGCAGATGAAGGGGGTTTTAATGACAATTAGCTCATCTCCTTAGGGTTTATTTCTTTAACCAAATGAAAAAATAAAACTTTGAATGAGAGGTTATATCTTGAACGTACCCCTCAGGGAGGTTTAGAAAACCCTTGGAGGAAGTTTGAGGAAGTCCTGAGTTGATTTTAGGGTTTGAAATGGTGCAGAGACCCTCCTAGCCAAATGCGCAGTGCGTACATGTGTTGTTGGCTCTGTCGGGTCTTCGAACGCGTAGTGTTGGTTGGTCAACAAGGTGTCGGTTCTCCTTGTGTTGGGCATGCAGCGTGTGAGTGTTTCTACCTGGGCCAGTCGGGTCTCCTGGTGAAACGTGCAGTGCGCTTCTAAACATGTAGCGTGTGCCTATAGGGACGCAACATAGAACAATTTTACATGGCAAAAACCTCCAAGGGCATAGAGCCCGACTCTGAACGCACAGCATCGCCTTGAACGCGTAGCACTGGTAGACTTGCCCCTCGACAAAAAAACTGAGAATTCTTTCTCCTGATCATTTCTAGCTCTTCTTCAAGGGAATAATGAGTCAAATGAGAAACAAAATGACCCTTTATATGCTTGGATTTTAAATTAAATCATTTTTAAACCCATTTGCTAATGTTTTGAGCCTTTTCACTTTTTATTGATGTTTCTTTGGCTTTTGCTGCAGGTGACTTGAAAAATTTTAAGTGACTCTTTTTTCCAATTTGGTGGCAGCTTGCTGGAAACATGAAATTGTATTCTTTTTATCCTAAGGGTCCGATTCACTCATCTTGACACATCAGAACCCTAAAAACTTCCTTCTCTGCCATTTTGAAACCTAACATATCTCTTTTTCTCATTCAGTAATGGTAAGCTTTTTAAAACATCTTTGAGGGTTTTTTTCTTATAGCAGCACCGTCAAAACCATTTTTTTCTTGCATTGTGAAGTTGTAATCATGTTTTTATCTATTTTGACATTTCTGAGTGTGGGTGACTTGAAAACATGGTTTTTCCCTTTCTCACTGATTTCCATTACCTTCTTCTTTTGCAGGTTTGCTTTGAGTTATGAAGTTGACTTCTCTTTGGCCTATTTATGCATTTTAACTCCTCTATTGACAGGTGATTATGAGAACCTTGAAATGGCTCTTCCATTTGATCTTTGAAGCATGATAACTTTACCCTTGACAACATTAGGAATTTAACCACATAGCAATATCTTCAACACTTCCTTTGTTCCTACCTTAGAGATCAAATTACTTTGTGTTTGGAAAGTGACTAAAAACTCTGTCTTCAACTTTCTCATTGACCCTTAGGCATGATAAAATCAACTTTGAAAAGCACTATAGAATTCAAAATCATGCTTGCTACCTACTCTTTTGGCCACTTCTGATTTGCAGGTGCCCTAACATACTGACTTAGCTTTTTCTGATATTCCTGAAGTTTGATATATTCAATTACACAACAACAACCTTATAATCACCTTTGGTTTCCATATTGGAGCTCAACACTATGTTTTTATCTCTTTGACCACTAAGTGTAAGTAACTGAAATGAGAATTTGATCCTCCTCTCACTGATATTCTTTACTTCTTTGTCCTTTGAAACAGTGAGGAATTTCATTTTGGAAAACTTTGGGATGATATACATAGTATCCCTTTAAAATCTTCTTTTTGTTGTCATCACAGAGGCCTAACATCTTCATTTTACCTCCTTTATTTGGCATGAAAAAATCCTTGGGATGAGTTCGGAATATTTACAAACGGTGATATCTTCAGAAACCCTTTGCTATCATTATGGAGTCCAAACTTACCCTTTCACCTTCTCTGATCACCTTACCAAAACCCTAGGTTTCTGGGAGGCTTGGGAAAAATTATCAATTTTGTCTTCCAAGTTCTCTATAGCCCTTTCAAGTTCATTCATTTCTGTCCAGTTCACCTCACCTTTTTCCCAATATTATCTATAATGTCTAAAAAAAATTCTTTTCAGGTTTCGTTTCTTGGTGTGCCTCCTTCATGTGATTTGCTACATTGGATCTTTGCTTGGCACATTGTTAGCCCAACTAGGTTTTGAAACCATGATTCTTCTTAAACACAAAATGCTTCCTCTCTCTTTGCTGTGAAAGTCTTTATGGAGGATCAGACCTCTTACCTTACCAATTCTCTGCTAATAGTCACTTTAAAATTCCTGCAGAAATGTCAAAATGCACAGTTGCCTTTTGGATAACTTGAACTTGATAATGTGGTATTCCTAGGAGATTTTCTAATCTTTCTTAGAAAATCATGTGTTGATCTTGTTTGTACATTTGAACCAACTTATAGCACAGGAAAAATAGAGCTTAAAACACCAATGATGACCCTACAACCTATGTAACCCTAATGACCTAGTGCGAGAGTCTTTTGACCTGGTTTTTGACTGAAACTTGGTTTGAGGTCTTCAAGTGTAAAAACAGAGTTTTTGATAAATTGATGTATTGAACATACAAAATCCAATATACTTTATTTATCTAAAGAGCCTACATAGATATTTTTGAGACCATCAATGCTTGAGGAACCTGGTGAACATGGGAAGGAAACAAGCTATTTGGTAACCCTAGATGGAAAGTGGAGGGGTGAGGCAAGGAAAAATAGAGTGATGAAGTTATGGGTGTGAAAATAGGATATATATGTGTCACACAAGCCCATGAAGGGTCTTTTGGGAGTGGTAGGTTAACCATGGAATGGAAAAATAGTATAATAGTGAAAATTTTAGAAATTTTCAGGAATCTTGTTTTTAGAAATCTAGAACTGATATTTAGTCATCTACAGATAGTAAAAATTACTGATGAATAACAGTTGGAAACTCCATCTAGAGTTGAATCCAAAAAAAATTAAAGCCAAAGAGAAGGGGAAAATGGTTGCAATCATTGAACATGACTTAGGTTCAGCTTCGAGAGATGAAGCCAAAATTACAACAATGGGTTTGAAAGGTAAGAACATAGCAAGCACTATTTCTTCAATTTGTTATAATGTAACTCAGGATGAATATACAAGAATTGAACTCTTTCATATTAGAGTCATTTCAAAACATACCAATATAGACACACTATTTGATAGTGGTTCTCAAGATAATTTGATTTCCAAATACTTAGATAAGAATTCAAATATTGAAATTGTTACACACCCAAGACCTTATCCTTTAGGGTGGATATGCAAGAATGCAAACTTGAAGGTAACAAGGAAGTGCATCCTAATATTTTCAATCAATTCAAAATTTCTTGACGAAGTTGAACTTGATGTAGTGCCGCTTGAGATTTCAGGTACTATTTTGGGAAGTCATTATCTTTATGATAGGAAAGAAGTATTTCATCAACATGAGAATAAGTATCACTTTTTTAAGGGTGGAATTGAGTACATAGTTAGAGTGCATAAGAAGAAGAGAAGTTTGTCTCTTATACATGCAGGAGAAATTAAGAGAATAGTGAATGCAAGTCAAAATTTGACTTTGTTAATGATCAAGCATAGAGATGTTTTGAATGAGACCTTTCAAAAATATGCATCGAATGAGCAATTTGGTTTCATTGAATTTTCTAATGCGTGTAATAAGATGTTTCAGGAATCTAATAGGTTGCCTTTGAAAGGAGGTAAACAATATGTGAAATATTTGCAGCAGTCAACATCAATGTTGAGCAGTGATGGAAACAAGATGCCGATGTAAGATAGTGCAAAGGTCAAACATAAAGCGCCAAATAAATTTGAAAGACAAGGAATAGGTTCCACAAGTACTTGTTTTTTCTTTCAAAATGGTACATGGAAATGGCAAAAACACTTGGTCAAAATTTGACGCAAGTATAAGGAAAGAGAAGCTAAAAATAGCCATGTCGACAGTGTTTGAGGTGAGACAGTTTTCAAGTTTCAAGTCTATTTATTCAAGGAAAATTGAACATAGTTGCAGAATGATGGTGTCTACAACAGCAACACAGAGTCTCTAGAATCAAGGAAAAATAATAGGTTTTATGAAAAGCTCAAATTGATGAAATTGGGAAAATTCTAGTGGATTGAGACTGGAAGGGTGAGGGAACTGTACCCTCATCCACATGTTAAATAATGAAAGGTATTTTGGGTTCCAAAAGGCTTCTAGTGGGGAGGAATGTTTAGGTGCTCAGTTTTATGCTCAAAAATCACATTTATCAGATTGGCTCGAAACCTAAATGACCGCGTAGTGCTCATTGTTCTGAATCTAGCGCGCTTCGTTTCACGAAAAATGATCTCTATATTATCCTGGAAAAGAGTTATGTTTGCTTTGCTAAACAAGAAAAAAAAAAATGACAGTTAGATTCCCAGTCAGAAGTCCGTACCATTGACGTGGCATGATGACTATGTAGGGTCATTTGTTTGGCATTTTCTCCTGGAAATGGTAAGCTTCCAAGTGGCAGCATGGCACTGTTTCGAAATCTGGGTGATGTGGTGAAGTTTTATTGGTTCAATTTGGTGCCAACCGGGAGAGGAAACGTGATGCAACTTGGGGCTGCCACGTGACCACCCCCCCCCCTCCCCAAGGTTGAATGGAGGTGTAAAATTTTTGGGTTAAGTCTAGGTGGAGGCGTCAATGTTCGATCCTACGACCTCCCACCATGCAGCACCGCGACCTATCATCCCGCCTACTCGGTGGATCTTAACATTCATATGATCTGACATATATTTAAATTAAACCATTATATACGGAAGGGGAAGGCGAGGGCCAACCCCCAGTCCATAAGACCGCCTCCCAAGATCACCGGCAGAGCTCTAGAGCTAATGTGGAGATTAAATACTTAAACCACGGTTTATCGACCTTAAACAGGTTTAACTTGCACCTAATACGGGTTTAGTGAGGATTAGTTTAAAGTGTGTGTTTAGTGCTTAAGCGCACTTAAATAGCACTAAACTACCACTTAATATTAATTACGAATTAACTTGGCAAACCCCTAGATTCGGCGAAGACTACCAATTTAGTTGCAGTTAGCTAGTTTAAGGCATGAAATAGTGGGAAAAAATAAAATGGTCGTAAATTTTTAATTTGTCGACAAATTCAGGCTCAAAAAGGGGCTAGTTGACGATTTTAAGCCATTTTGGACTCATTGGAGCAAGTTATAGGAGAAAAGGAGCATTGTAAACAGGTTAATTTGACAATTTGATCATAATATAGAGGCCCAAGCCATGGAAGCTATACCAAGGAGATGTAGCCCAGGAGGGGTGAACTCCTTCATCAAATTCATGTGTTGATGTTATGTATGGTGATGTTCTGTACTTTATTTGCTATTGTTTAGATCTTGTTTTTATATTAAATTGTTCCATAAATTGACATGAAAAACACTCATGAGACTTCATAATTTGAAAGAGAACTTGAACCCTTAAGCAGACATAAGACATTGAATTCATAATATAAAAGAGTAATTAGCACAAAAATACTAACATACTCCATTCAAATCATTTACTATGTACTTTTGTAACATATAATCCAATGGTCACGATATGTAGTGATCTAATAGTTCATTCCCTCCTCAGTATTATCAACACTTGATCCAATGCGTAACACCCGATTGGTTCATGATATCTATTTAAAGAGCATGGAGGGTCATTTTTCTGGTGACCATTTATGAGAGAAGATTATGTAAATTTTTTTTCTCTATATTAATAAATTTCTTGAAGTGGTCGCGTTGGATTAGACCATGGATTGTTTCCCTCTTTGATGGTTTTAACCATGTCAAATACTGGTGTACTGATCTGTGATGTGTTTGTGAGAAGTGACCTTTGGTGTATGGTCTAAGGAACTTACCCTGTAAATTCCTACAAAATACATAAAGATAAATGAGCAAAAAACAAGAGCAGAGAAAAGGAACCTCGAGCAACCACAACCAAGGAATCTAAATGTAACAGTTATTCATAGCAACAACAGCACCAGTAGCCCTAGATGTGAAACGAGTGGTGACAAATTCTGAAGCTAATTTCACGAAATGGATGAGAGATAATGAAGGCGTCGAGCCACCGTCTCGAAAGAGTGGGTAAGGTTTGGTCATCCCCGGATTTGAGGTTAGCAATGGAATCCCCATGAAGGAACGTTTTAAACCAGTGAGTCCAAGGAACCATCTGAACATGCAACAGAGGTGGCATGAAATTCCTTAGAAAGTAGACCGAATAAGGTGGCAGAAATGTGTAAATGAGATGTGGGTGAGGATGCAGGCGACACAAGTGAAGATCATAAGGATATGTAGAATTTACCACATCCTATACGTGAAAGGTAGTGGGTATTAGATGAGCGAAACCAGAATCCCCCGGATGAGGAGGTTAATGAGAAAAGCTGCAGTGGAAAGAGGAAAACTCGCACTGCCTACTGTGAAAAATATGCACTGATGGGCCACTCTGAAAAACTGGGTGAGGGAGGTCTAAGAGGTGAATGGGTATAGAAAGAGAAAATATGTTATATGAAGTAGTAACCAAACAAAGAAAACCATAAGACCCAAAAGAAACATAGCACTAGTGGGAGTCTCGAGACAGGATCCAGGAGAATCAACGAAAAGGTGCATTTTGAAAGGGATAATAGTCATCCATGAGAGAAAGAGATTACATGCACAAATAAATGAATAAATTTAGAGAGAAAGATGTAGCATACTCAGAAACCAAATACCCTGGTCAATGTCCCAGCGAGGAGTCATATCAAGGTGAAATGCACTAAGAACCTGCCATGAAAACCCTCGTTCTCAGCCTCTGCATCTCTCCGAAGAATCTACCAAACTATTTTCGTAAGTAACCGCACATATTTCAAACCCATTGCTCAATACTCCGACTCCCTCATCACTCATAATTTCTGGGACCATTTCCTTAGCTCTACACTATAGAAATCTGAGTATAGTCTGGCAAGGTTTCTATCCATGTCCAAATAATTCTCAACTAATATGTGGACTCAATTTTCTAGTAGTTAAAATCAGCTTCACATAGATTTAAAAATTTGTGAAAACATTGAATCATTCATCTGAATCTTATAATACATATCATTTAATCATATTAAAGTGTAAATCAATTTAAAAAGGTCCTTAAATTATATCGAAGGTAGAGACGAAACAAAATATAGATATAAGTATTTAAATGTTTCAAAAATAATTGTTTTTTTGCATTGATGTTTTTTTATGATAAAAATATAGAACAAAAAAATTATGTAAATAAATAAAATTTAAAATTTAAGTTTAATTTTACTTGTAAAATGAAAAAATTTAAATATTTATAAATATTGTAGAATTTTTATATATGAACTTAGGAGAGTTATATTTTTAAAAATAACTTCTATTAAGAATACAATTTAAATAAACAAGACATAATATAACATGCATCAAACACAAAAAAAAAAAAAAAACTATGTTCCTTCATTCACTTTCTTAACCTTATAGTCCTGTAGTTGTTATAAATATCAATTCTTTTTTTTTTGTATTATGTAATGGTCAGAGTAATTGCTAGCTGGTATATATTATGAGGCTAAAAATATTTTGTTTGGACCAAAGGTCACACATACATATGGGTGAATAATATATTAGGGAAAATGTGTTGAACATTGAAAGCGACATCACCCTATATTAATTGTTAATATTTCCAAAGAGTTTAATTCTCTTGTTATAGAAAAATTTTGGAGATAGGATGTATTTACCTCATCTAAAATGGATATGTGGGAACATATTTCATATTAAATACTATATTCTTGGACAATTGTCGATTTCCACTTGTCAAACGATTTGGGTACATTGGTGAGCTATCTAGCGGAATCCCTACAGTTGATCTTAGGGTATTTTATCCTTGAATTTTACCATGAGTAAGTGAGGATAGCAATCTCCCCAATACTTGCCAACAGGTGGTCACTTTCTCTACCTTTTTTTCAAGAGGATGGATCTGTAACGGGTGGAACCTTACATGTTTTATAGGTCTATGGTGTCTGTGACTTGGCACCTTGGCTCGGGTAACTCTTCCTCCCATTGGTAAGGTGTAATCAAAGTTAAGCATTCATGCAATTAGAGTCTCATTTTTCTTTCTTAATGTTCTTTTTGTAAGGATTCCTGCAAGTTAGCTTGGCTCCAGACATACGACGACAGGGTACTTGTTGGGCACGCCAACAGACCAAGTGCAATGTTGGGCACGCCAAGAGACAAAGTTCCATGTTCCTCTAGCAACCCTTCTCCTCGATCTCCATTGGCTAATTTTTTATTTTCTTAATGTTAATAAGGTGGTCCTTTCAACAACTCGAGGGTCCCAAGCTTTCAAGTAACCCTCTTTTATTTTTCTTACGTTTTCTCACTTTTTTACTTACCAAGTCTTATAGGGTTTTCTCTTAGAAAAACCTTTCTTTGGTTGTAGGTGAGCTTTCAATCAAATCAATCTAGGCTTCAAATTGAAATTCTTCACTTTTCTTGTAACCAGGTGCCTATTTCCTTGTTATTCAGGATTTACGATTGCGAATAAAGCTATATCCCCTAGGTTTGGTGGTAAAAAATAGAATAACAAAGAGACAAGGAACTCAATGATTTTCCTTAAAGTAAATAGATGATGGAGTAAGGCCTACCTGGAAACTGTCACTCACTTATATCCTTCTTTAGCTTGGAAGTTCCAATTCCAACTTCGATTGCCAAAATTAGATCCTGCATAGTCAGATAAAACAAACCAAGAAACTTAGAGATGTATGCAGTACCATATAAATACTCTATTCAATAGATAAACATGGTATTGAAATAAGTGAAATAACAACATCACATTTAGGAAAAAAAAAAAATTCTTTGCATTGATATAAATAACTCTTTCCAAGTTGTTAACTCATCCTTTCCTTGTCCTAATATGCACCTCTAGTCACCTTATGCATGAGATGATAACTAATTATTGCAAAAACATAAGGGAAGAATCACTCTCCAAAACCAACCATTCATTCACCAACCTTTGCATAGGAAAGAGGGTTATATAGAAGAGAGGAGTAAGTTGATATTTCTTATCTAATTACCATTCTAAGGTTTTATATACACCTTTGATGGAGGGATAGGATCAAAGGATAAGTGGTGAAAAATCCAAATTAGGGTAGGATACGATCCGAATGTAAATCTAAGGTAAGTAGTTGAAACAACTTCTGGAAACTCCTAGAAAGTGAAGCTTCCAGAATCCTGATCATTCTCGTGGATTTCTAGAACCAACACAGGTGAAAAGGAGAGAAAATTTCTAGTGAACAATGCTGCCCATAGTGGAGAAAGTTGTAGGTGAACGCACCCTAGTAGGCTTGCAGGGAGCATTGGTCCTAAAATTGGCTCACATAGGGAATTTTAGGGTTGAAACTCTGAGGGTTGAAAGGCACATGCTAAGGGCTTTGTGAAAGATGATGAAGAGGGGAATAGGATGTTTATTGATCCCATTAGGAGGATCACTTGATCGGATGTGATAAAGTGGATTATAACAGAATGCCCCCTAAAGCACAAAGTTAGAGATGAGAGCTGATGAATGTAGTGATTTACCTTGTTACAAGTAGGGATCAAGGAAAACTGGTGAGGTTCATCTATTACAATACATTTACCATGGCATCTTGTCATTGAGGGATGTATACCCATACTTAGCTCATAAGCTAACAGGGCATGTACAATGATCAAAAGACACGTCCATAGATGTAATTAATGGACTCATGACTAGATGACTGTCTATATGATCATGACCATCATACATAGTGATATTTGTATAACTCCTGAAATCGCAACCCTGATGGATGAGGCTATATATGGGGTCTTTTATCTTGTTCACATGAACAAATAATGTATGAGTCTATCCATTTGAATCAATGAGATGGAGTCAAACATGGTAGACACCATCTGATTAATGACCAATGATGTAAGTCGTTAACATACGTGAGAGAAACCACTGATGATGATAATGGCTCTCAAGGTACTACAATACAATCAATATGGTGTGAGCAAATGTGTTGATGTCCAACACCACACAAAATATTTTGGTCGAAGGCCATTGATATAAACCTATCGTCGAGAGAAATGAAACTTGTAATTGATGTATGCAAGCACCATGGTACCAAAGGCTACTTCTAAGTCAACATCCTAGATGATGTGTTGATGTCGACAGGAAGCGACCCGTCGCATTAGGGCCTTGATGTATCCCCCATCAACGACACAAAAAAAGTATCATAATTGAGACAGAATGATCAGAATTATGTTGATATGGCACTAGATAAAGAAGTCAAACATGAAATGAAGGCTTAAGACTAATCTAGCAAAGATCAACTGAAGGAATTCTCTTGAACACATAATGACACTGAATGGAGTTTGAAGCACTGACCCAAAATCGAAATGGACGCTCTGAAAACGGTATGATAACCAAGAGACAAGAAGATTACCCAACCCAATAGACACGCAGATGAAGTGGAAAGTGTCGTGTTCAAGAGGGAATCGTTTCCATTTAGCAAAAATGGAATCCCCTATTTCCCCAATTTTCCCCAACCATATTGGTCAGCACCTCTTTATTTTTTAACAAGATTTAGGAGGATAACATATGCTTGATCTGTAAGTTCATCCTTCGGATGAATCCCTCCAAGTAATTTTAGAGAACCCTGAGAAGGAGTGGTTAAGACTTGTCATGTTTGACAATTCCATCATTGTTCGATGTTTTAATGAGTCCAGGGAAGGTAAAAATTGGCATCTTTTTCATGTTTATAGAGTTTGAAAAAGAGGCAAAAAGAAAAATCCACATGTCCCTTTGCATAGATAGTCTCTTAGGTACAAAAAGGTAGAAAACAGTACTGAAGATAACCTCTTATCCATGTTTGACTAAGGTATTCCTTTTTTGTATCTAGTCTATCTCAGTCCAGAAAAGGGTTAAACTTATACTGAGTATACATCTTTTCATTAATTTTTACGAGTTCAAAAAAACAAGTGCTCGACAATATTTTCATATTTTGGGAGTCTGAAAAGATATGAAAGAGGACTCCTCTTGGAGAAACGAGTGGTATAAAAGGATAGAAACTAGTTCTGGTCATGGTGGAACTGCTCAAAAGATGTAAAGGTCAAGTGACTTGCTAATAAGACCCCTCATCACAACGGTTCCTCAGGAAAGGGTAAAACAACCAAGGGAAAGCATATGATCAGTCAAACAAATGGTGACAATGGAATGAGAAACCAAGACTCATCTGGGAAAAATGGCCTAATAAAAATGGAAATCACGAAGGATATAGTGGGAATGGTTTCATTTTTGTATAATCTTGAAACATGGGAAACTATGCTTGAAACGGGTCTCATTTTTTCACAAGCTTGAAACATGAGGAAACAATATGCTTGAGAGTGGTTTCTTTTTTACACAAGCTTGAAACTAAGACAAACCATGCTTGGAATAATTTTACATTCCCCCAACATAATGACTCTGTTAGCCCCCCTATGAAATTCTTGACAAGCAAGCTGGGGGCTGAATTGTTTTGGAGCCTTCAAGGAATGTCTTTCCTTGAAGCCTCTGAGTGCTTTGCCTTATATAAATTCTATCTGCTGCCCCATTTCTCAGAAGGGCCTATATTACCTCTCATATCCCTGCAAAATACCACTTTTCCCCTCTCCCCCTTGAAATCCCATTCCTGCCCCTGTTCTGGCCTCTCCTACCCCTCATTGCCCTATCGTTACCCTGGCTGGCCTCAAATTGCATTAAAAACGAATAAAACCCATGTATTTCATTATAAAAGGCCTAGCACCTTTGGCCAGAGCCCCGCGCCCTTCCGCCTTCCACAGGACCTAGCGCCAGAACCACCCGTTAAATCCGTCAGGCGCTTGCTTTCCCCAATGTTTTCCTGCTGCGGTGGTGAATTGGTGGCGCGCTGGTGGCATGTGGTGGTGCATAGGTGGAGCCACCACAAAAATGGTGGTTACGGGGGCTGCCATTTGCCCGTACGCATCGAATGAGGTGAGGCCCCGTAGTACATATTGGCCGTTGATCGGCGGTCAAACCCCGATTGACTGGTCAACTACGGGGGGTACACATCCCGTTAAACTCTGCGCTGGTCGACCTCCCATACTCCATCGATCTGTTCAAACTTGCTACCGAGTTAACCCTGCGCTATTCAGATCTCTGTCGTCCAATTAATATATGATCCGACGGCGCGGAGCGCGCCCGAAATGGTGGTCCCCACTCCACGCGCTGTTTTCCAAAACTGCCTGGTTTATTCCGCACCACTTTCCGCGTGCTGGCAGTTTTTCCGGGAAGACCAGCGATTCCACCCATCGTTTGACACCTATCTTTGCTACGGCGGAAAAAATTCTTTCATTTCGCGCATTAATCTTCGGTTCAAAGTCGCGCAGCGGAATCTATGCGAACCGTCCGATCTGGAGGACCCCATCTAACGACTGTGATTCAACGAAGTTGCACCCCCGCTAACCTGCCTCCTCTGCATTCTTCGTCCTCCGTCCGCCACCCTCCACCGTTGATCTTCACCATAATCAACGGTCCGGATCTATTCCTCCGTCGCTGACTGTTCCGTTGTCCCCGTTCCGCCACATCCCTTTCCACGTGAAACCGCCGTACTCTCACCGCGTAAACTCTTCCACGTAAATTTGTCACTGTCCGTCCTGTCATCTTTATATGCATTCAAAGGTTTTGTCGTAGGTTTTATTTAATAAATCCTGCTCCGCTGTGTTTCACGTTCCCGCACCATAATTCATCGTTCCACTGTGTTTCCGCCACCAACTGCACCGCTCCACCTAATTCATCATCTGCATGACCGTCTTCTCCACCCACGCTGCATCCATCGTTCCTGTCCATGGTTTTCTTCACAGTCTGTTGTTCTGCAGGGTTATCAAAGTTAATGGCCGCCATTAAGCGTAGCCTCTGCTACAAGTACAAAGAAATCCAAAGAGGATCATTTACAGCGGCTAAGTGTATGGAAAATGACCCTGGGAGATGAACACAGGACATGCATTAAAGAGAACAGGGTTTTTAACTTTGTAAAAGTCTCCCAGTGCCATTAAAAGTCCGAGCTACCCTGTCAGAAGCAAAATGAAAAGGCAGAGTCATTCAGTACAAGCATGAAGATTAAGGCAAGCCAATGAAGATCTCGAGCCCTAAGTCAATGTTTTCAGAGACAAAGCAGCAGATTACAGACCCCGAGGATCGATCAAAGGATCCCGAGCACAAGTAAAAGGTACCATCAGGGTTATTTGTCAGCAGAATGTTTCTCTTTATCAAAGTACAGGGTGCCCATACAAATTTTATTATACAGAATGTCCCTGAAAGAATTTCCGCCCTAACTACAGTTCAAAAAACAGTCAGACATTTATGAGACAGACCTTCCTAGCAGTTTATTTCATTTTTTGTTCAAATCACCTGGAGTACAAACAAGCCAAAAGGTCAAGATCATATCCAAAGCAGATCATTATTTCCCAAGGAAGGTGACAGAGATTAAATACATAGCAGGTCAAGCAGAATGGTTTTCAGCCCTGCATTCATTGTTATGTTTAATGATACATTTAATTTTCACCCACTCCTTTAGTCGATCTTAGGCTCACCCCTTTGCTATAAAGCACAGAAGGAAACATTGTAATGGTTGTTGATGAGATATCAATGAAATGCAAGTATTCTCCTCTTGAGATAAGTTCTCTGTGTATATTGTAAGATAGGTTGAGATTTGATGTATTCAGATTGAATGTTCAAGCTGTGGGCAATGTTGTACCTGATTGGTTTTGTTTTTAATATGAAAAGCATGTTTCTTTGGATCCTGATCTAAAGCAGTTGGTGATGTTTTCCTTTCTCTATATTTGTGATTGACTTGCTCTCATTGCATGCTACATTTCATTTCATTTCTGCTAGTAGGCAACAGAAGTATAATATAAGATTCACCCTTGATAGGTGCCTTGTGTTCCCTGCTCTCCCTGCCTTAATGTTTTCTACTTATATGTGTATCTGAATGTTGATTTCAATTGATTTAACCAGTGTAGTGGATTTTATTTCCTGCTCTCTGATGTATGAGTTAATGGAATCAGTATTTAGATGTTCTAGTTGGGATTTAGTTGAATGTGTTGAGAACGGTCTAGAATCTTGTATCTGCCTCACTAGGAGCTTTCCATCCCAATTAAACCTTTCCAAGATCCCTTGTTTTACCTCTAATTCGGTCTAAGCAGGCCTGGAGTTAAATGACCTCTGGCCTGATCTATAGACTGGACTAGATGGTTCTCCTCCTTTCATTTTCAGTCCTTAATGTTCTGTTCCACCCAGTATCTCTAAAGATCCAGATAATTTAGATGACTAGCCCAACTGAAAGCTTGCACATTGAACAACAAGTAAACCCTTTCTTGACTCCATTGCCCAATGGCCTTGATGTTCTCTGAGTTATCTACCTTTGCCTAGTTTACTCTATGCTCACCCTTGCCTTATATTGGACTCTTCTTTCCTGATTCCCAACAACCAAACTCTTAATCAAACAAACAAACCATGTGCTTCATACCTAGCCTAATACCTTCAAACTGAACTCCAAAGTTATAACTTTGACATATCATAGAGAGATCCCTCTCTGAACCCAGGAGGGCTAGATCCTGAGGTTCCAAAGTGGTTCTATGTTGTCTCATCTTTTGGTCTTGCCAACCTGGCCAAAACATGGGAACCCCAACAGACTCAATTCGAGGTACATGCCCCCAAACTTCATTTCATTCACCTAAGTATACTACTAGTTACTGAGGTGGATAGAATGAAGGTTCATTTTCCGAGATAAAGTGAAAGACTCAACTAAGAATTTATGAGATCTAATAAAATAATAAAATTATAAGGAGATTTGTTTCATTTTTTAATGAGATTGACATAGGAAAAGGACTGTTCTCAAGATACCTTGTTTCATTTTTTAACGAACTTGACACAAGAAAAGTAACTCTACTCAGTTGACCTTGTTTCATTTTTTAAGGAGCTTGACACAAAACAAGGAACTCTGCTCCAATCCTTGATCATGTCTGATAAGAGACCATGGCTTCCAAGAGGTTCTCATCAGATGGGAGAACAAAACTCTAGAAGGGATACATACCAATGGATCTAATGGAAAGATCAGGTTCCAATGCCCTGAGTACACTATGTATTATATCACTAACTAGATCATTAGTAGACAGGAGCATGGAACAGTTGCCATAGAATTAACCTGTGGAAGGGGAGATACCACTTGCATATAAGGACCATTTAAGGATTATGGTTTATTGGTATTTAGATTAGGACCAATGAATAAAATTTTGTCAATGGTCAAAATTCTTCCTTCATGCGAGAAACATATCAAACGAAAGAGACAAGAGACAAGAGCTCCCATGACATAAAATAGTCACGCCCAAGGAGTAAATTATAATCCAAATGGCCTTGGACTACCATCAAATTGACATAGATATTCTTTCCTCCCAAAGTAATAGGAAACTTAGGAAGCATCCCTAATGGTTGAATGGTTCCTTTATTAAAACCCAACATATTTTGGGTAACGGGCACAAGTTACAGAGAACCTAAAGCTTTCCAAGCAGTTGAGGACATAATAATAACATATGTACCTTCATCTATTATTGTTACAGGTAATGGTATATTATAATCCTGTATTGTGATCTGAAAGGTCACGTAAGAAGGAAGACGATATCCTACTAGTTGACTCAAATCAAAATAAGTGAGCATACTACCCCATTGTGCTAGAAAAATGGGAGTATTTCTCTCTAGTGTTGTTGGAATGGGAGGATTTCCCCTAGTGTTGTGGGAAATGGATGATTTCCCCCAAGTTCATTGGAATGTGAAGAAACGAGAAGAACTTGAGCTGTATGAATTTCACTCTCTATAGGAAAGGTATGCTCAACTGAAGGTGGAATCAATTTAACAATTTTCTCAATCAATGGTTGCTTGAGAACTTACTCATGGATTCACATTCAAAGAGAGTGGGATTGAATAGAGATGAATTCTAATCAATCACTTCATCAACTAGTGTATGATCAGGGGAAAGCTTTTGATAACCAACTGGAAGAAGAGGATGAGAAGTTGTAAGGTTTTCCAACAGTTTTGAGGCTTCATCCATATAAGGAAAAAGGTGAATAGGGTGATTCCCTTCACATAAATTATAGGTAAATTTTACTTTACCCTTTTTCCATGGACCTTACTATCACTAGTTGAGGGTTTGTCACTAACACGATCTCTAGAGGTTGATGACAAAGTCCGATGTAAGCTTGTGGATCACACTTCTAATATCTTATGAATACCGAGACAATCTCTAAGAAGGTGATCACCCTTGCATAACTTGCAAGGGAATTTAAATTTTTGGGGTTGAATGGAATATTTTTCCATACTAGTTGCATTGGTAGAAATGGTTACTTGGTTGGCCCCTTGCATTAGGGGAATTTTGAGGTCTAAAATGGGCCTCCTAAGGAAATTATAAAATAATAGTGGAAATAATAAATGAATATTTGATTACATCATCAAATTTTAGAGGGAAAAAAGAAAAAACTACTTTTTCAACTTGTATTTTCAACTTATCTCCCAAATTTTTTACTCAAATTTTGAGCGGGAGTACTCATTGGATGAAAAAATTAATTCCTCATCCAAGGAGTACCCATGTTGCATACTTTCGTTGGATCTTGTTGCATGAAAAATGAGAAATACATGAGCAACACGATTTCAATCACATTTTTTCGTGCATTTCTCATTTTTCATGTAGAAGGGTCCATCAAAAGTATGCAACATGGGTACTCCTTGGATGAGGAATTAAATTTTTCATCCAACGAGTACTCCCACCCAAAATTTGAGTAAAACATTTGGGAGATAAGTTGAAAATATGAGTTCAAAAAGTTATTTTATTATTTTATTAATTTTTAATATTTTTACCCTTTTACTTAAAAAATGGCGAATCATCCCCCATGATTGACATCATCATCTTGAATCCTATTGGTTCTTATAAAGTTTACTTTGGTTGTACATTTTTCTTAGGAGGCCCATTTTAGACCTCAAAATTCCCCTAATGGCTTATTTTTCTTCTTCTTCTTCGTCCTCTTCTTCTTCTTCTTAGATTCTTGGCTACTAGAACCAATAATTTCACCATAAAGACCAGAAGAAATGGATGAATAAATGATAGGTGAATAAGTAAAAGGGCCAACTTTAGGATCAACATGAGGTTGAGAATGTTCAGGTGGAGGAGAAATTGGTTGAGGAGTAGTTTGGAAATTCATAACCATAGGGGCTGAAAAGAACCAAACCGGTAAACCAATGGTAAATCCGGGAAGGGACAAAATTACCATATAATGAGTACCAATTTTTCCAAAAGAAGGAAAAGGACCAAGATTCCCATCATAGGGGTTTCCTTGATTGGTAGACTCAGGAACTATCACCATTAGTCTCAACCTAAGATCCATTAAAGAGTTATTCCACGGGGAGGATGTTATTCATCCTTCAATTAATTTATTTTAGAAATTAAATATACAAATCAAAACAAATGGATAACTAGGCAAAAGGGTTTACCAAGCAACTGTGAACTCCATTATACACCTTGGACAACAAAGGACTTAATGTACATGTAGGAAATCTCCCCAAATGTTTAATTCAGTGTATGAAGATATACAAGTCAGCTGACTCGGTTACCTATGGTGATGATAGAAACCTATAGGGGACTCTGAAAATATACTTTATGGTACGTGGGAGTACAGTTTGTAGTAGTGCTTTTTAATGCGTAACCATTCGATGAGATTATTCCCATATACTTTTCATGTGTGGAGTGCCATCCAATATACCCAAAGGTAGGTGGAAAACAACCCTATACACTTACATACGTGGAACAAGATTTCATCCCCGGGATAAAACGATGGAAAAAAAGACAAATACTACATTTAACAACGTCAAAACACATCTCTAGACTAGACCTCTATGTGTGTCATTAAGTTTCAAATGCTCCTTAGGTTAATTGAGATGAATTTTAGAGTTGATCTTGAATTATGTTTCGATTTCATGGCTCAAAACTCGATGTCACCTGCACACGCCTATGAGGCAACTAACATGACAAAAAAAACTCTTTTCATTTTCGATGAATGTTATCTAGTGTAGGGAAGAGATGCAAACAATGATGCAACAATCAAATATGCATCAAACAAGAGCTTCTGAACTAGATCTCTCAATTACACTATTCCAATTCAATTCAAAGAATTAAAATATGCCAAACAATGCAATGTAATCTATGCACGATTCCTCTGAAAAATATGCAAATGTAATATATGCACAATTTCCTTTCTCGCTGTGAAAATGATAATTCTAACAATGAAAATGTAATCTATGCAAGATAATTCTTCGAATCAAACAAACGAGGATTCCAATGAAATTAAATGTAATTTGAGATTTCATGAACAGAGGACTCAAACTGAAATTGGGTGAAAATTCAAAAAATCAAAATAAATGTCACTTAAATGCGATTAAAAGTTTTTGCAAAAATGAAACAAAAAATATGCAATTTCACACTAGGGAATTCCAATTTCACACACAAAACCCTAGATGAAAATGCAAATATTTTTCTTTTCAGGTCACTTAATTTTCGAGTGTGAATAAAAATAACATGGAAATTTTCAATTAATAATTCAATTACACTTTTCAAAACAAGGACTAGAACAAAAATTCATCCAAGAAATAAAAAATCAAACGAAATCAGTTTTCATCTGACCAAATGATAAGAAAAAAGAAAAATCAAAACCAATTATTACCAAAGGAAAATAACACAAATGCAAACCAAATGGAGGTTTTAGAGAGACAAAAATACACTCATGAAGACTCAGGGAATTTCAGTTGGAAGCAGGCTGATGAAAGAGAGGCTAAAAAAAGAATCAAAATATGTGCAAAAATAGGGGTCAAGACTGATGCAAAGGAGGCACCATTGTTTTGCAACACTGGTACAGACTGGGCATGGGTGAGGTGAAATGCTCTATCAGAGGCACTGAGGAGTGTTGGTCCTGGGAAAGATGTTTCGACACAAAAATTGCAAAAAAGGTTGACTGAATCCACTTATTATGTTTGTTCTTTGTTAGATGATGCAATAAAGGTCTATTAAAGAGGTAATCAAACACAAAGGGCAAGGAAAACCACCAAGGGAATAATTATTTCCCCAATGGAGTCGTCAATTTGTTACATGGGATTTACGATTACGGATGAAGGTATCTCCCCTAGGTATGGTGTTCAACCTAGAACAATAGAGAGACAAGTCACTCAATGCTTTTTCTTAAAGTAAATAGATGATGGAGTAAGGGCTACCTAGAAATTGTCGCTCACTTTGCTCCTTCTTTAGCTTGGAAATTCCAATTTCAGCTCTGATCACCAAAATTCGATCCTACACAGTCAAATAACACAAGCCAAGAAAATATAAGATGTATGCAGTATCATCTAAATACTATACTCAATAAATCAACATTTTATTGAAATAAGTGATATAATGACATCACATATATGAAAACAGAGAATTCTTTGCATTAATATAAATGGAAGGATATTACAACCATAAGTGGAAGCCAATCTTGTAGAAGAGCTCCTCCAAGTTTTTAACTCATCCTTTCATTATCACAATATGCACCTCCAGTCACCCTATGCATGAGATGATAACTACTTACTGTAGCAACTTAAGGGCAGAGTCACTCTCCAAAGATAACCATTCATTCACCAACCTTTGCATAGGCAAGAGGGTAAATATATAGGAGAGAGGGGTAAGTTAGGAGTTCTTATCCAATTAGAATTATAAGGTTTTAGATCCACCTTTGATGGAGGGATAGGATCAAAGGATAAGTGGTGAAAAATCCAAAGTAGGGTAGGATAGGATCTGAATGTCAATCCAAGTTAAGAAGTTAAGAGAAAATATGGAAACTCCTAGAAGGTGAAGCTTTCGTAATCCTTATCATTCTCCCTTATTTCTAGAACCAACGCAGGTGCAAAGGAGAGCAACCTTCTAGTGAACAACATTGGCCATAGTGGAGAAATCTATAGGTGAACACACCCCAATAGGATTGCAGGGAGTGTCGGACCTAAAAATGGCTAGATAGGGAAGTTTAGGGTTAAAAATATGAGGGATGAAAGGTACATGCTTGGGGATTTCTGTGAGATGATGAAAAGGGGAATATGATGTTGATTGATCCCATTAGGAGGCTCACTTGATTGGATGTGAAAAAATGGCCTATAACATTCATTTTTCCAGTATTCTAGTCGATTTCTTTTTGAGGTTGTAGGTTAAGTCATTTTTTTACTACACATCTCCATGTTGTTGTGTGCCAAAGTCTAGTTTCCCCCTTTGGAATTTGCACAAGGATAGGTTTTAAGTCATATAATGACTCCTTCATGGAAGGTTATTCACAATTTCTGAACTTGTCTGTACAGTTTGTAATTAAATTATTTTGGATTCTAACCAACTATTCTGGATATGTAAAATTCTGGAAGGAGAAATACCCTTGCAACGGATGTAACACTTTCTCATTTTGGGAATGCAAGGCTCGTTCTTGTAGCCTCATTAGACAATTTTTGAGGTAAAAAATGGGCCTAAAAACAATGTACAACCAAAATCAACTTTATAAGAACGAATAGCATTCAAGATGGTGATGTCAACCATGGGGGATGATTCACCATTTTTGGAGTAAAAAAGTAAAAATATTAAAAAAAAAAAAAAAAAAAAAAAAAAAAAAAACTACTTTTTACCCTCATATTTTCAACTTACCTCCCTTACGAGTCCCATCAATAGGTATATTTTTAGGTTCATTGTGCTATCCTCCAACACTTAAAACTCTCCTTTTCTCACTTTGATTCACTTTTTTATCCATAATATGCTTAGTAAGAAGACTAAAGGGTGTTTTTCATATTGCTTGACCTAATGTGATTGAGATGCAGGAAAAATAATAATTTTTGAGGTATTTAATATGCAAGGGATTTTTGGAGACAACCAAAGGGAGTATAGGAGGATCACCAAGCTCATTAAGTCTCCAACTCGGCTTAATATCACAAATCCCTCACTAATAGCTTGAATTCTCTAGCAGAATAGGGAATCCAAGTACATGTGAAGATCAAAGAGAACCAGATCCAAAAATCTCAAGATTTTGGAGGGAATCATTCCTCTTTTCAAGGGAGCTTCTCTCAACTAATTTTTGTATAAATGAACCAGCCAAGAGGCTCATTAGGATTCAATTTTTTTTTTTGCAGATAGGAGTAGCTAGTAGCTACTGAGAGCCTAGTGCCTGAGATTGTTATTCTCAATTTTCATATAATGTACGAGAATTTTATATTCTGCTAATGGAAAGTTCACTATTGGTATGCATCTGAGTTAGTTTTGGAGGGTTGAAACCGTTGGGTTTGGGCCTAAAAAATATGAATTAGTCCCTCTCTTGTATTTCTTCCTTGTTTCTTCTCAATTTATTGCAATGATTTTCTTCTTTCAGTAGGTGTTATATTACAAAATTTGTAGTTGCAGGTTTTCCTATCACCTCTATCGTGGAAAGAGTGATTGGAAGATCTACAATAACAACCAAAAAATATTTTTTTATGATTTCTTGGAAATTGTTAAGTAGTGGAATTCAATCCTTCTGCATGTTTAGTTTATTCAAATTAGAAGTTAGCAGCATTTTTTTGGAAATTAGAATTGTGTTGTAGGTTAGAGTATATTTCAATAAAATTCAACTCATGTTTTCCATGCTAATTTACCTTGTTGTAATAGTGATCATTTGATGCATGTGTTTGATTTGTTTTCAAATATTTTTTTGAACCACCGGGGTGAGCACACATTTCTACATCCACCTAGGACACTCCATCTCTCTTCTAGACACCTCACATTGCTTCTAAACTCTGTGACAGAGACCGCTCTGCTAGGATAGATGGAGGAGACCATGGGCACAAACTTTCATGCAAGATAGACCTTTGAGGGGTACTAGGCTTGGCCATGTGGCTCCCACACCCTTCACTAACCTTATTCTACCTTTATCCACCTTATTATAACTTCAAGACACCATTCCTATCCTCAAAAAAGTCTCGTACCCCCCTCCTGTAGCAAAACAGGGCCTCCTATAGCTATACAGATCCTGTTGTAGCACTTCTTGTAGCAAACTTGTAGCATTATTTTCTTCAACAAAATTCGCTCTAGATTCTGACCCTGGCATATTCAAGTTGAATAATTACCCCAAGATTTGATTTCATCATTAGGGAAGACTCTAAGACCACTCCAACCCCATCCTTTCCTCACTGCAACCATAGGACAACAAATAGAATTAGAATTAGCATTTTTTCAAAATTTTGTTGAAGGTTGAATTTCTCATTTTCAAGAAAGTTGAAAATAGATAAATTACTCATGTAAGTAGGTTGTTAATTTGATTAAGTATGCAAATATAATATCATGGTTTAATTTTGCAAATTATACTGTCCTTTTTTCCTTCATACAATTTTCAAATGAACATTTACATTAAATGAATGAAATTTTCACTTTTGTAGTTAGAATCATGTTCATCTCCTCGAAATTATGACATGTGTTTCTCTTTGTAGTTAGTTGAATGATTGGTCTCTGAAAAAATTGATATGATCTCATGGCTAAGGGTGAAATTTCAAGTAGAATCTAACATGTTGTGCATATAGAATTGTCACCTCTAAGTTTGTACGAACCCCTGGTTGGTAATTTAAGTTGAGAAGCCCTTAGCAGTTGCAACATGTTTGGTGCAATACCAAGGATCATCACTTTTTGGTGTTTTTTCTACTTAAGAGTTGTCTTTTTTTTTTTTTGCATCAGTCTTATTGTTTTGGAAAAAGTGAAAAATTCAAAAAACTAGTTCTTTCATGCATCATAGGAGTAGGTATAACCAAGGGAAATTATTACCAAAAACCCCAACCCCATGAGGAAGTCAACCTTAATTATTCTTTGGTGACTGTGAACTTCCCTCTCTAACTATAGGGGAGCTAAAAGACCCTTTAGGTGAGCAACCTGAAAATTTTGAGGAACCCATAGGGGAAGAAGAACCTATCTCACCTACCCAAACCATGGATTAAAATAGTAACAATTGGATTTTTCCTATCAGATAAACCAATGGAGAGTACAGAATGAGGAATATAAGCCATGCTTCCCTTCCACAATTCCATGTCCTAACCTCTGAGGATCTTGACACCTTCATGTTTTAGTTTTTTGTTGTCTATAGGACCTATGACTATGACTCTGATGAGAAGAATATGAAGTTGTTTCCTTCTACCCTCAAAGATGCATCATTGCAGTGGTTTATGCATCTATTTGGAGGAAACATCACTACCTAGGCCCAAAATGAAACGAGCCTTCAATGAAAAATATCTGGATTATTGTAGGTCTAAAGAAACAAAGGAGGAAATATTTAGGATTACTTCTTGGACCTGATGAATATTTAGAGGACTATGAGGAAATATTTCAACTCAATTATAGGAGGGAAAAATCTACCCTTGATCTTGAGTCAGTCAAGCTAGTTCTTCTCTGAGGGATTAGGGAGGATGTAATGGAAACCCTCAATATGTTTTCAGGAGGATATATCTACCAATTTCCTTATGATGGCATCAAAAATGTGTTCAAGAATCACTCTAGGGTTGCTAGGAAAAAGGGTAGGTATAGCCAAATCTTGGTCAGTTCCTCTCCATCGACAACAACCATCAAGCATGAGATAGGAATTATGTTGGAATATTTTAAGAGTTAAATGTTGCATGCCTTTTTCCTGCAAATGGATAATATGAAAATCAAAAGGAGGCAAGAGGAATCATAAAGGGAACTAACTATATTTTTCCCTAGATGTACTAAGATACATCCTAGGAATGAATTCCCACCAAATGTCATAGAAGTATGCTTATTCTGCGAAGAGAATAATGCAACAGAGAAATTTCGCTCTTTTCCAAGCCTAAAGGTTGTCTACCAAAGAGGGAAGAAGGTGGGTCAAAGCAGTTGTGCTTCATTAACCAAAGGAGGCCCCCATGTCCTAGACCATATCAACAAGGAATGCAAGGTGCACATTATCCTCACTAGAGTCCAAATCAAAATGCACCTTTACAACCTTTGTACCCCTCCACTCATCCATCATGGTCCACAACTCTTCCTTTTCCTTATTCTCCTTAATATCCGCCTCAGCCTATGAACCCTCATTTTCAGCCATATCAGCCCCAATCTTCCCAATGGGGCAACCCCTCACCAGGGTGGAGGCATCAAACAACCTAACTTACTGTTTTACTACATCCACTTCAACCTCAACCATATCCTCCTCACCAAAATCCACATAAGAAACCTCAAATTTTTGCTCAACCCAATTTGAACCCAAACAGTAAGAAGAGACAATAAGTTTATAGTGGAGAGACATCCTATCCTACTTATGTTGTGGAAATCCAAGAGATCAACCTTTTTTCTTGGAATTGGATCCCAGATAATCACCCACCTTCTCCACCTTGATAGATGGAAGAGGAGATGGAGGAGACTTCCCTTCATGCCAATGCACCTCATTAGCTTGAAATTTTAGTCTACCTTCACAAGCACACCCCAGAAGAGGTTGAAATTTTGGGAGAATTGAATAACTTTTGTGTCAAGATACCCCTTCTACAGGCCATGAAATATGTTCCTATTTACAACAAACTTATTAAGGACAAATGTTTAAAAGGTTTGAGGAGAATAAAAAGAGATAACCCCACAATCAATGTTGTTGGACAATTATTTGATCTGATGCTTGGGAGGTGATCTCCCCAAAGTACTTGGATCCTGATAGCCTAGTAGTGGATGTGCACATCGATGGAATTATGGTCCCTAATACCTTGATTGAACTTGGGGATGCAATCAATGTGATTACCAGGGAAACCATGTCGAAGCTCAATCTCCAAGGGGTTTTGAGGAAGACTACTACAATGTTTCTGTTGAAAATGGAAACAAGAAACAGTGAAGGAGGCCTCCTGAAACATCTTTCCTAATCCTAGTTGGAGATTGATCACCTAAACTAGGTGGGGACCACACATGTGATTTTTGTCGAAAAGTCTATTTTTAGACATATGGAGCATGGTCTAGGAGTTGCAGTATGATATTCTTGGATGATTGGTCGATTTGGTGAAAATAGATGGACCTCTATTTTTAGACATACAGGTCGAAGTCTATTTTTAGACTGCCTATCTAAAAATAGGCCAGTCAAATATTATTAACCCTTAATAATATTTGTACTATAAACTTCAGTTTATCCTCTTGCAGCACTTCAGTTGGAGCTACGGATGTGGCCCATGCATCTAAAAGAAGGAATTATGCTATTCCTATGGGTTTGGTGAGCTTTTGCATGGTTGACTTCAGTTAGAACTCATGTGGCAGAGTTTGGTGGAGTTGATGAGACAGTTGATGGAGTTGTGTTCGGTTTAACTTAGTTGAACTAGTTGTATTTAGTCTAACTGACAAATACACTAGTGATGAGTGGTGTGAATTAATTATTAATTAATTCACTAATTATTAACTCATAATTCAACTAAAGAACACATCAGTTAACTCAGTGCATGTACAGTTCAGTGAAGACCAGTGGAAGAGGTAGGAGAAAGGGTGGAGTCTACTATCAGTTGTGACTATAGTGTGCATGAGATTTGCACAATCATTGGGGGAGATTTCCAATGAGGATTGCGTAGTTAAATCCAAGGGAATTCGAATTCATTCCATCCATTCTCTCATCTTGGATTGCGCAGTAGAGGCAGGCAAACAGTGGAGGAGATTTGAACCTGTGACTTGTTTAGATCTGAGCTAGTTTGTGTGTAACTATTGGAGATAGTACTGAGTACTTGTGAGGAGTATTTTACTATGATTGTTACATGATTCTCTATCATTATAATATACAGATAGTTGGGGGTTTTCAACTGTATGCTTTCCCCATTACATACTGTGTTATATGTGTGCTTGATTATGTTTTAATGTGCGCATGCGACTGCTTCTATTTCCGCATATTGATGATCAATTATAGAAGAGGTTATGTATTATGCATGAAGCTTAAATAGTGTGTAATCAAGATAATCTCGGTGAATAATTCAGCTATTATTCAAATTTCTACATGGTATCGGAGCGAAATTGATCATCGGATCTATTACAGTGATTACAATTTATTTCGGTAGACAGAGTCTATAAGTGGGCCAGGTAGCCTCTGGATCCATCCTTTCTTTGAAAGGTGATATATCCAGTAAATGCCCCTACAGTCGATCTCTGTGCTAGAAATACTTTGTTCTCACAGATCCAGAAGCAGTTGAGTTTTGAGCTTGGAATTCGAATTTGCAGCAGTGTTTTCTTGGTGTCGAAGTCAAAATGTCTTATCAAGGATTGCGATTGGAGTATGCTCTTGAAGGCAGCTCGAATTATATTGCATGGAGAGATAGGATGGAGGTGGTGTTAGATGATAATGGGCTGAAGGATTTCATAGATGCTGAAGTTCCAAAGCCTACTGATGCTGCTCAAGTTGAGGCTTGGCAAAAGAAGACAGCAAGGTGTCGAAGGATTCTGTTGGAGGGCGTGAAGGATCACATAGTATCCAGCCTGCATGGAAAATCTTCTCCATACTTGATGTGGAAAGCGTTGACAGAATTGTTCCAAAGCAAGAGCGACCAGAGGAAGTTGGCGCTCAAGGATAAACTCAGGAAAATAAAGATGGAGAAGAATGACACTATTCTCGTATACTTGACAAAGTTTGTCCACTGCAGGGATGAGCTTGGAAGTGTAGGAGTTAGTGTGGATGATGAGGACTTGGTGAGCTTGGCTCTCCTTGGTCTTCCGAAGAGTTGGCATTCCTATGAGGACTCTGTCAATGGTCGGGAGAAATTGCCAGGATGGGAGCGACTTTGGTCGGATCTTGTGCAAGAGGAGATAAGGCGGAGTACCAGGGATGGATCTTCATCAAAGGCATCTGATGAAGAATATTGCGCTTTGGCTGCCAAAGCAAGGAAGGGGAAGGGCAAGAAGAATGCTTCTCAATCCGGTGCGGATGGTAAAGAGCGTGACATGTCCAAAGTGAAGTGTTTTCACTGTCACGATCATGGACATTACGCCATGAATTGTCCACAAAAGAAGAAGAACAAGCAGGCTGCTGGAGCTGCAGCTGGTGAGGCTCTTGCCTCACAATTTGAGCTGGACTTCTCATTGATCGCATGCATGGTGTCTAGTGCATTGGGATCGGGGTGGTATTTTGATAGTGGCGCTTCCTTTCACATGACGGGAGATGCGAATCTTTTCAGTAACTTGGTGGAGAAAGATCTCCAGTTGCATGTTGAGTTGGGCAATAATGGACGATTCAATGCGACCGGCATTGGTACCATAACCTTTCAGAGGGAGTCAGGTAAACTCATTCTTTTACAATATGTAATGCATGTTCCAGGTTTAAAGAAGAATTTTATCTCAGTCGCAATGTTAGAGGATAAAGGGTATGAAGTTGTCTTCAGTGAAGGAAATTTTTTTCTTCGGCACAAGGCAACTGGACAAGTCAAGAAGGTTGGGATTCGAGCAAATAATCTCTACAGACTTGAAGTATATGGGATGTCTACGGAGCTTCCTACTGTTGGGAAGTGCAAGAAAGACATGCAACTAATGCTTGAGAGGGAGCAAGTTTTTCATGCAGGTAACAGTGAACCTCGGGATGTGGAGCAGCCACAAGAAGAGGATCATGGAGTGGAAGAAACCACTCATGCAGAGAAATTTCGTGCCAGATTGGCAGAGGGAGTGCATGCAGCTATACCACCAGGTGAGAGGTGGGGCGACATGCATGATTAATCCCAAGAGGAGATTTCTGGGCAGGATTCATGAGATGGTGTGGATCTCATGAGTTGAACTCAAGCAGAGAAAGCTCTACACGTTAAAGAGGAAGCACTGATTTACGGATGGATGGCAGTATATCAAAGTGACAGTTGTCTCCGGACATCGGGACTCCTGGGACGTAGTTGAAAAGGAAGTAGAGATATGGCAGATTTCAATCAAAGACGCTGTTTCCTATGACATGTCCAAGCAGGCACCTGAAGCAGAAGTCGAAGACTCTCTGATGAGGATACCTGATCTGAATGAGTTGTTTGTTTGTCTGAAGCTGGAGATGCCAATGGGCGTAGTGCAAGGCGCATGCATGAGTTTGCATGGCGCATGCAAAGGGCACATGGCGCATGCATGGAGTTGCATGGTGCATGCATGAGTTTGCATGGCGCATGCAAAAAGGGGAATGGCGAATGCATGGAGTTGCATGTCGCATGCAAAGACATTCCTTTCTTGTTGAGAGGGAGTGTTGAAAATGGCAACAAGAAACAGTGAAGGAGGCCTCCTGAAACATCTTTCCTGATCCTAGTTGGAGATTGATCACCTAAACTAGGTGGGGACCACACATGTGATTTTTGTCGAAAAGTCTATTTTTAGACTATGTCTATTTTTAGACATATGGAGCATGGTCTAGGAGTTGCGTGATGCTATTCTTGGATGATTGGTCAAGTTGGTAAAAATAGATGGACATCTATTTTTAGACATACAGGTCGAAGTCTATTTTTAGACTCGGGCCTGTCTAAAAATAGTCGGGCCAAATATTATTATAACCTTAATAATATTTGGATCCATAAATTTCGCTTTTATCCTCATAAAGACTTCAATTGAGTTACTGGATGTGGTCTATGATCCCATTTAAGGAATTACGCTATTCCTAGGGGTTTGGGTGGAGCTTTTGTATGGTTGAATCTGGGTTAGAACCCATGCAGTTTGGTGAGTTGATGAGATGGCTGATGAGTTGCAGGTTCTTGCTTAACTTAGTTGAACTAGTTGTATTTAGTTTAACCGACTAATACACTAGAGATGAGTGGTGTGAATTAATTATTAATTAATTCACTAATTATTAACTCATTATTCAACTAAATAACACATCGGCCATCAGCAAAGGTATGTACAACAAGAAGACCAAAGGGAAGAGGTGGGTGAAAGGGTGAGTCTACTATCAGTTGTGACTATAGCTGTGCATGAGATTTGCACAATCATTGATTGAGATTGCCAATGAGGATTGCACAGTACAAGAGGGTGGGATTCGAACTTGGATCTCATTAATTCTCATCTTGGATTGTGCAGTAGAGGCAGGCAAACAGTGGAAGAGATTTGAACCCGTGACTTGTTCAGATCTGATTTATTTTTGTGTGTAACTATTGGAGATAGTACTGAGTACTTGTGAGGAGTATTGTACTATGATTGCTACATGTTCTCTATCATTATAATATACAAATATTTGGGGGTTTTCAGCTATTTATTTCCCCATTACATACTATGTTCTATGTGTGCTTGATTATTTGTTTATGGGCGCACGCGACTGCTTTCTATTTCCGCATATTGATGATCAGTTGTAGAAGAGGCTATGTATTATGCATGAAGCCTAAATAATGTGTAATCAGGATAATCTCGGTGAATAACTCAGCAAATTATTCAAATTTCTACAGTTTCATCTTGTAGACAAATCCACAATAGCTCCTGAGGGAATTATTGAGGATGTCATGGTCTCCATTGACTCGTGGGAGTACCTCACTGATTTTCCCAAATGGGAAAAGTAGGAATATAGTGCATAAACAAGGAAATAACATTGAATAAATTAATACACCATTACATGAGACAAATGTACAATCATCTTATTAAAGATATCAGCAAATAATAGGAAAAATATCTTGAGGATCAAGTCACTCAAGCAATAGAAAACATGCCTCCAATAGGAAAATAGGCTAATACA